>JAQFVV010006276.1:1667707-2218185 GCA_028023455.1 Epiperipatus broadwayi | reverse complement strand
AAGAAATGTTTCAACTAATTAAAAAAAAAAAAGGGAATTAGAATCAAAAGATTCTTATCTTTACCCTCCAAAGTTCAGGTTTTGGTGAAATTAAAATATAAAATTAGAGATATTGGAAATGTATATTAAAAAATAAAGCGATAAAGAAATATAAATAAAATGCAAGTTAAAATCCGATTTTGAAAAAAAGTAAAGTTTAAAAGAAATAAAAAACTTTAAATAGCACGCAAAACAGAGAAAATTAGACATGATCAAAAGATAAGAATCTGGGTTTTAAAGTACACATTTGATGATAAATGAAATGCGTGTATTGGAGTGTATTTGAAGCAGGATATAGACAGAAATAATAAATGCTTGTCCAAACTTAAATAGAAAAAAAAAAGAGAGAAAAACATGCATTAAAATCTGTGTAATTAAATTAAAAAATATTGAAATAAATAAATGTACATAGTGCTACTAGATTGGGTAAAACAAATTTACATATGGCCGAAGGCATAGTAAAAAAGAAGGTGTGAATGAAAGTGAAAACAAAGGATCGGAAGGACAAAGGCTGATGGAATTTTTTAATTAAAAAAAAAGTTTTTCAAGAGAGATTAAAGCTAGAGACTTCGTGTTGAGAGGGTGGTAAAACACAGCTCCGATAATCAACCAATATAGTTAGCAAATATGACTTTTAACATCGGTGCTTCATCTAGAATGGCTGGTTAAGGCCATTGTGATCGCTGGTCGATCCGGACTTACTGTACTAATGGTTCTTGTCAATATGTAATAACCGCCATCGTAGTGCCTGCCAATGGAATCATTTAGTTGCCTTGTCCTTGATGCCTTGTCCTTGATGCCTCGTCCATGATGCCTTAACACTGAGAAGCTATACACAACCAAATCTAACCTACGAGCGACCGTCCCTCCTAAAGAAGTGGAGAAATCCACGTGGCAGTCAGCAGGACGTCGGATAAATTCAGAGACTAAAACCTAGGTAAAGATACATACTTTTTTATATATATTTCAATGTGCACATCATTGACTTAGACAATGGCCACCTGCTTTTGTGATGCTTTTGTGAATGATAAAGACATTCTTGAATTTTTTTTTGATAAATACCCAGAGTGACAATTTATAAATGTACCAGCATTTATAAGAGTTTTTATGTGTTCTTTTTCTTGTAGCACTATAGATCATAATCTGTTTTATTTAATGTAAATGTGTTTATAGATCTTTTTTATGATTGATTTATTCTATTAAATATATTTTTTTTCTATTTAAATCAGTCTTGTCTCGTTCTTCACCACGTCCAAAAAGGGATAGTCTAGTCTTAGGGTGGGAAACTATTATTCTTTTTTTTTTGATTATTGAATTAACACGTGAAATTTGGTGGTGCAGTGTTTGATTCCATTAAATTTATAAATCATCCAAGTGCTGTAACTCTGTCAGATCTTACAGCAGTCGGGAGAAAGTTGATCAGGAAATATAACTTGGGGCTATATCCGAATAGCATACAGGTTCGGTCAAATATGGAGATAGACTCGTCTATTTCCATATTTCTCTCTGCTTGCAGTAACGGAAAGTGGACGATTTTGAATTATAGAATTCCCCATTATGTACTCATAAAAGGGAAGTTTAGCCTTCGATCGTTGTGTGCTCGTTACATATTTTGGGGGCCAGACTGGGATCTGAAATTGCTGTGCAATTAGTAATCACGTGTTAAATAATTTTATAAGATAACAAATATTTTCTAAAATAAAAATTGTTTTAATATATGTGTTTTCAAACATATAAAATTAGCATTGTAAGTTAAAGTGGCGAGAAGCAAAGATGAAGGGGATAAGTTTTATTTTATGATACTCTATACGAGCATTTCACGTCAAATGTGTACAAAAAATAGAAAGAGGGGGGGGATTTTTTTTTGTTACTATTACGAAAGTTTTGAAATGCGTAGTGAGGGTTAATCTGAGACAAGAATAATTACACAAGTTGTAACAAACAAAGAACTGATCATATCAAATGATTGCTGTAATGTAATATAAATCGTTTCAAAAAGAAAAAAATAACACAAAGTTTCATGAAAGTTTACAATAAATAATAAAAAAAAATATGGTAGCCGCATAGCCCAGTAAAGTTAAAGAATAGATAAATATGTGTGGGGTTTCATAGTTGTATAATAAAGTGTATTCAGCTATAATTATAGTGATCGAATATACATTATCTGGATGTAATTAATTAACGAAAACATAAAATAGTTAAGTTAGAAATAGTGAAACAGTTTCAGTAATGTTGTAATTATAAAGGTTAAATGATTAACATAGTCGAAGCTAAGTTAAATGAAGAAAATATATATGTGTGAATTATTAATAACGTGTCCCATTTTAGTGGAAAATAAAATATTTTAATGATAAAAGGGATTCACGTGTATAAGTTAAATTGAAGAAACTATAAGTATTATCGCGTATTGTAGCTAAGTGAAAATATATATATATATATGTGAGTATTATCGCGTATAGTAGCTAAGTGAAAATATATATATATATATATATATGTGTGTGTATGATCTTGTTTAAAACAGCAGCAACCTTAAGTGGCCAAATTTTATAAACATAGGAGTAGAAAAAATATATATATCAGAATGGTAATGTGCGAGATACAGTCAAACAAAACGAATTTATAATGTATATCGTTAACAGAAGAACAAGTATAGTATTTAAGTAAGTTAAATTTAAAAGGGTATATATGTGCATCATTTAATTGAGGTATAGGGGTCAGAGGTAGATGAGTGGAAAAAATAGAGGACAATCATCAAGGTGGACAGGCAGTTGGGCAAATCTAAGGCAGGCGAACAAGAGGATGAACCAAAGTGCAGATGTTTGGGTTGGCTAGCGATCTGAATGCTGATCGATAAATAATACAGATACTAAAGTTAGTCAAAGTGAAAACATAAAGTCAGTCGAAAGAAGTTGGGTATAAGTCGAGTCAGAAGAGGTCAGTGGTAGTAATAATCATTCCAGATATAAGGAAGGGTTAAATAAAAATCATATTCATATGTACAAGGGCTCAAGCCAAAATGGAACTTCAAGAAAAGCAAGTAAAAGAAGGGAATAGAGAGGAGATGAAAGTAAAGGATACAATAGCTTATAGTAATATCATGGATATGTTAAAGCAAATGAGGGTGGAGCAAGAGCAATTCATGAAAGAATTCATGGACAGACAAGAGAGAAGGATAGAAGAATGGATGGTAAAGGTAGAGATAGACCACCAGAAAAGATGGGCTGAAGTCAGGGAAGAAATAAGAAATGAGGTCATCCAGCAATCAAAGGCTAATGACACATGGAATGGATTTCACCAAGAGATTAAGATGGATAAACAAGGGAGTATGGGACCATGTGCATATGAGGAATCAGAAATAGTTAAGGGTAGAGGTAGAGAATCAGCAGAATTTGATTGGGAAAAGGACATAGGGTGACCAGAAAGGGAAATAAGACAGTTAGATGAAGAGGTGGAAGTAGTTAGAGTGGAGGATCATAGAATGATGATGATGAGTGTACAGGAGAATTTAAGTCAGATGGCAAAGGTAGTAGCAGGGTTAACTACAAAAGTTGAAGAGAGTATAAAGAGGTCAGCCAATAGCAGCACCAATGCCAACATAGAGGGCATGGGACCAAGAACCAGTGGAGAATGTAGAATGCTGGGATCTGGAAATTGCATGGATTATCCTGTGGGCTTCCACCAATTTCTGAAGATACAAGTCTTTGCTGGAAACCCTGGAGAAAGCCTGGTGGAGCATTTGAACAGCCTGGAACGGTACTTCAAATTCGGTAGAATGAGTGAGGAGGACAAGATAGCAGTCGCCTGCAGCCATTTGCAGGGCGAATCTCAAGTCTGGTGGGAATCACAGTTCCAGAAACCCATCACATTTGCAGAATATCATAACGCATTGAAAACCAGTTATTGGAGTGAGGAACTCCAAGAAGATGTGTTGCATCGGATAAAACAGGATAAATGGAGACTGGAGGAATCATTTATAACATTCTTTCATCGTCAAGTGGCTAAGTTACGAATGATGACTGCAAATGTATTATCTGAGATGCAGATACTCCGGATAATTAGGCCTGGGTTTCCAAAGGATATAGAATGAACTCTAATGAGTACAGAGAGTAGAGGGTCAGTGGAACAGATGGCAGAACTGTTGATCACATTGGACCACAGTAGAGACCGAATAGAGCTTCCGGAGGTCAAGGGGAGGGAAAAACAGCAGCAGGTACAAGTAGCAAACCTAGGTTATGGAGGAGATAGAGAAACATTGGAAATGGCTCTTCAGAAATGTCCAAAAGTAACGATTGAGGTGGAAGGACTTGTGGTCAATGCACTATTCGATTCGGGAAGTCAGATCTCTGTTATGTCTCAGGAAACATTTGGCAAGTTAAAGGATGGCTGCGCAGAACTCAGGATGCTGTCATTAAAATCGGTTCAGGTACTGTTGGCAAACAGAAAAAGGGTAAAGCTGGAGTCCCAACAGGTCTATGTAAGGATAGATAGTGCAGGAGAAAGGTTTGACCATGTATTGGTGATCTTGGATGGGTTGATCCATGACATTGTGTTAGGTTCTGATTTCATGCACAAGGTGGGATGCATACTGAACTATAAACAGGGCTATACTGAGATAAATGGCACATGGCTAAACTGTGGAAAAAAACAAGATGATAGTGGGGTTTATCCAGGAGAAATGCTTGCACAGAATGCGTTGACAGAGATAGAGTGGCAACATATAGTGGGTGAATCGACATTGATAGATAATGACCAGAGGAATAAGCTGAGAAAGATTCTCACAAGGAATAGCGTGGTGTTCTCAGAGGTCATGGAAATCATTCAAGGTTATGAGCATCGGATAAAACTTATGGAAGACCAGCCATATTGGGCTCATGCTTATCTGATACCATATCAATATGAGCAAGAAGTTGAGGCACAGATAGATATGATGCTAAAATGGGAGGTTATTTCAAAGTGTTCATCACCATTTAATAATCCTATTGTGACAGTGAAAAAAAAGGATGGATCCATCTAATTATATTTGGATGCACGGCACCTGAATAAGATAACTATTTTGGACATTAATGCTCCACCCCCTATAAGTGAGGTACTCACAAGATTTAAAGGGAAAGGGGCATTTTCAACGTTCGATTTGATGACCAGCTACTGGCAGATCAAGCTACATCCTAAAGATAGGAAATACACGGCATTTAGATATGATGGACATGCATACAACTTTAATAGGATTCCGTTTGGATTGAGAAATAGTGGAGCAGGGCTTGTACGATGTTTGGATCAAGTATTAGATGATAAAATAAAGAGTTTCATCATGATATATGTGGACGACATTGTCATCACGTCTGAGAATATTGAGGAACATTTCAAACATGTGGAAGTGTTCTTGGAGGAATGTAAAGGAAAAGGCATCAGGATTAATCTAAACAAAAGTCACATAATGACAATGGAAGTCAAGTTCCTGGGCCATATCATTAGTGAGAAAGGGATAGTACCAAACCCGGAGAAGATCGAGGCCATCCAGGAATTTCCAACTCCTCGGAACAGAAAACACATTAAATAGTTTCTGGGTTTATGTAACTTCTATAATCAATTTTATAGAGGGTTCTCATTGGATATGGAGCCACTATTACATTTGCTGAAAAAAGAAACACCATGCACATGGGGGTAACAACAAGAACAGAGCTTTCAGAGAGTAAAGGCTGGGTTTTTGGAAACAGTTACGTTGGCATACCCGGACTTCAGCAAGACTTTTTTCATACAAACTGATAGTAGCGGGTAGGATTAGGAGCCACGATGTTCCAAATACAGGAGGGAGGTCAACACAGAGTCCTTTGTTTTGTCAGATGGTTGCTGAAAGGCCCGGAACTTAATTATACCATTACAGAGAAGGAGGCTCTTGCAGTAATATGGGCATTCAAAAAATTGTGGCAATACTTGGTTGGATCAGACATTGTGGTATTGACCAATCACCGCAGCCTTGAGTTCCTAAATCACAGTTTTCTGGCTAACAATAGGTTGTTGAGATGGAGCTTGTTCCTACAAGAGTTTAACTACAAGGTAATGTATTGCCACGGGATGGATAATGTTGTGGCCGATACGCTTAGTCGGTACCCAATAGCAATGAGTCAACACATGAAATGTGATGGCGCATACATCGCGGTTACTGAGATGGATAGAGAACCCAAGATAGCAAGTGAAATGCATAATTTAAAGGAACACCAAAGGATAGATAGGGAGTGCAGACAATTAATAGAACATTTATGGCATCAATCTGCATCAGAGATAAAGGGAAACACCCTGTGGCATGACCGAAACCACTACTGCATGAAGGGAGGACTCTTGCAATGGATGCTCAAATGAAGGAAGCAGACACGCATCGTCATGCCCAGGTCCTTGAGAAAACAGACCATTCAGTATGTCCATGAAACATATGGGCACTATGGAAGAAACAAAGTGGAAAGTTGCTTTAGACATTGGTTCTACTGGCCAGGAATGCATGATGACATTGCCAGTGTTATTAGAACATGTGACACCTGCGCTCGAACTAAACCTCCAAATGTATCAGGAGGCAGATCATTATAGCCCATACATACCAATCAGCCGAACCATATATTAGCCATCGACTTTTATGGTCCATTGCTGGCTTTTAATAAGAAGTTCCTACTGGTCATGTATGACCTCTTCTCAAAGTTGGTGGCTGCATATCCAGTCATGCAAGCCAATGCTAAGCAAACTATTAAGACCCTTGAGCAACAACATTTTAAGATGGTGGGAATTCCTACTCGGATCTTATCGGATCACGGTACACCATTTACGTCATGCGAGTGGAAGAAATGGATCACTAAACACAGAGTAAAGCACACATTGATGTCAATCCGTAATCCTGAGTCGAACCTATGTGAATGGTCATGAGAGAGCTTGGGCGTCTGTTTCGTGTATATATATCGGATGACCATCATATGTGAGTGAAGAAAACCCCACGTATAGTAAACATGATCAATTGTGCAAAGAATGAGTCCACAGGTTTTGAACCCATTCGGCTACATTTTGGGAAACATATCCCATGCCCATTTAATGGTCGATTACCTGTAGGAACCAAAGCGATAAATAAGAGAAGGGACATGGAGCAAACACGTAATCAGATGGAAAGGATGGGTGAAATAAAAAGGCAATGGTTCAAGGGGGTGGATAATCAATTCAGGATCGGTGATAAGGTCATGGTGAGGATGCACCCTGTAAGTTACCCAGTGCAAAATATATTTAAGAAGTTCCAACCCATTTATGAAGGACCATACATGATCCAAAAGCTGTATGGGAATAATGCCTTTGTCATAGCCCAGGGAACAGAGGAAAAAGGAGTATACAATGCTCGATCACTAAGGTTATTCAATAAAGAAAGACAACCACCAGAAAAGACTTAAGGGCAGTCACAGATAAAGAAAGGATTTACTGATAACAAGATTGGAAATGGAAATGGACTACGAGTCATGAAGACTGGACTGTAATATTGATCCAGATAGCAGAAAGAAATGATGAGCCGATAAGTGGAAAAAAGGGGTGGACATTATGATAAAATAAGAAAGGATATGATAAATAATAGTGTGAGGTCATAGATAGAGGCTGAAGGCATGTAAGTTTAGATATTGGTAGATGTGTCTGAACAGTATTTGGTGATGCCTTCTTCATTATTCATTCATGTATGTTCTGCAGTGCACCAAATCTTATCATACAGAGAACGCAGGGACAGAGATCTTATTCTCATATTGACTCACTGGATTAAGATTTCCAGTTAGATATTGGACAGATATCGTGAGTCAATGGTTTAGAGACCAATCTACAGGGGAAAGAACCCCTTGTATAAATTAAGAGCTATCAAATATACTGGGCTCATGGATGAGCTGGACGAAAAGATGCCAGCCTCCCAACCTACCTCAGTAACGGTGACCAGAGGTGGCACTTAGGGGTTTATCATTTGCAGGATGCAATGTATGAACAGATTTAATTGGGTCACAGAGATATCCTGTGGATTCGAACCTGTATATATGACTATTAGGCAGAAATGAAATGCATGTAATTTTAATGACAAGATTAAATTGGTTTGGCAATGCTGGTTGGGTCATCAAGAAAAGGGATGTAATTTACCTGGTTGCCTCTCTAGAGATTAATCTCATCACTAAATCATGTTAGGAGTGTGTAAATCTAAAAAGTTTGAACAGTAGTTGGGAGCATCTAGCGTTCGATGCAAAAATTAAAAATTTTTTTTTTTACAAAAAAATTTTAAAAGGAGAGGAACAGTGTAATATGATGATCGCACATACTGTGGTCACACATATAAATATTAAACATTCAGAGAATATTAAATATTATGTTTGGCAGAAAAAAAAAAGCGAGCTTGGAAAAATTTACAGAACAAAGAAATGTTTCAACTAATTAAAAAAAAAGAGAGGGAATTAGAATCAAAAGATTAGGATCTGGGTTTTAAAGTACACATTTGATGATAAACGAAATGCATGTATAGAGTGTATTTGAAGCAGGATATAGACAGAAATAATAAATGCTTGTCCAAACTTAAATAGAAAAAAAAAGAGAGAACTACATGCATTAAAATCTGTGTAATTAAATTAAAAAATATTGAAATAAATAAATGTACATAGTGCTACTAGATTGGGTAAAACAAATTTACATATGGCTGAAGGCATAGTAAGAAAGAAGGTGTGAATGAAAGTGAAAACAAAGGATCGGAAGGGCAAAGGCTGGTGGAATTTTTTAATTAAAAAAAAGTTTTTCAAGAGAGATTAAAGCTAGAGACTTCATGTTGAGAGGGTGGTAAAACACAGCTCTGATAATCAACCGATATAGTTAACAAATATGAGTTTTAACATTGGTGCTTCATCTAGAATGGCTAGCTAAGGCCATCGTGATCACTGCTTGATCCAGACTTACTGTACTAATGGTTCTTGTCAATATGTAATAACCGCCATCATAGCGCCTGCTGATGGATTCATTTAGTTGCCTTGTCCTTGATACCTTGTCCTTGATGCCTCGTCCGTGATGCCTTAACACTGAGAAGCTATACACAACTAAATCTAACCTATGAGCGACCGTCCTTCCTAAAGAAGTGGAGAAATCCATGTGGCGGTCGGCAGGACGTGGGATAAATTCAGAACTAAAACCTAAGTAAAGATACATACTTTTTTATATATTTCAATGTGCACATCATTTACTTAAACAATGGCCACCTGCTTTTGTTAATGATAAAGACATTCTTGAATTTTTTTTTGATAAATATCCACAGTGACGATTTATAAACGTACCAGCATTTATAAGAGTTTTTATGTGTTCTTTTTCTTGTAGCACTATAGATCATAATCTGTTTTATTTAATGTAAATGTGTTTTATAGATCTTTTTTATGATTGATTTATTCTATTAAATATATATTTTTTTCTATTTAAATCTGTCTTGTCTCGTTCTTCACCACGTCCAAAAAGGGAGTCTTAGGGTGGGAAACTATTATTCTTTTTTTTTTGATTATTGAATTAACACGTGAAATTTGGTGGTGCAGTGTTTGATTCTGTTACATTTATAAATCATCCAAGCACTGTTACTCTGTCAGATCTTACAGCAGTTGGGAGAAAGTTGATCGGGAAATATAACTTGGGGCTATATCCGCATAGCATACAGGTTCGGTCAAATACGGAGATAGACTCATCTATTTCTGTATTTCTCTCTGCTTGCGGTAACGAAAAGTGGACGATTTTGAATTATAGAATTCCCCATTATGTACTCATAAAAGGGAAGTTTAGCCTTCGATCGTCGTGTGCCCGTTACAATATATATATATATATATATATATATATATATATAGCATTAAATCAATATCTTTACATTTTCCTCACTTATTTGGGTTATATTATCAATATCTTCCTGAACATTTTAGTTCATTTTATGTCTTTATTTTCTTGAAAGCTTTTTATTATTATGCTTTGCAATTTATCTTCTGTTTTTTGATAAATTTCATCTATATTTCTTAGTGTTCTTTTATGATTTTAAACATTTCTTCTGTTTGTTCATCTATTTTACTATACTCTTCTCTTTGTGTATCTTTTTTATTATCTTCTTTTTGTATATCTCTGTTTTTATTTTTCCCATATCTTTGTTCTTGGTTTTTTAATTTTATTTCTCTGTGTACTTCATCACCTCTGTTAACATAAACATACTCTCTGTTTTCTGGACACCTTCAACTATGTTCTTATTATGTTCTTGATCATGATATTCTTCCATCCTTATCAAATTTACTTTTTGTTAACATACATGTTTATATGATCACATTTAATCTCAATGAAAACTGTGTTAAATTACTTTTAAATACATGAAAAGCAAATATTAATTTTTGAAAAACATTTTATAAAATATACCTTACATTACATTCTATTACATGCAACTTTAACTAATAGCTACTACTTTTATTATTATTATCCTCAACTTGTCTATGTTTAAGCCTTAATATTTCAATACCTGATTTTATTACGTCATTTTAACTTATTTGCCATACTTCACTTTCCATTGATATCCTTTTTGCGTGTGTGTGACTGATTTCCTTATGCATTAATATTTTTATTATTATTTATTTTTTTAGTAAATGACATATATAGAAACAAGTTCATATAATAAATTACTTATTACAACTGTCTCCAGAGATCTGATGAGCATTCGATAGCAAAAGACTGCATAGTGACATGAAATCCTGAGAAAGATACAGAATGCTGCCACTGTACTCTAAGTACACAAGGCAGCATGAACACCAAAAGGTCTAACTCAATTTAGACATTACACTATATCTACAATCCAAATTTGAAATGACATTTTTTTGTTGCAAAGCCCTATTTCTTTCAGCCTTAAGGCTGGTAAATACAACTTTAAATATTTCTTGCTCATTTTATCTGAGTCATAGAGACTGTGGCACATGGTGGCACTATGTTTACTGACCATAATAAACAATGGCATATACAACAAATTAAAAGTTGTTTGGTATAGTGTTGAAATAAAGTACTCAATGGAGTTGCATGAAAATATTGCATCCTCAAGCCAAAGACAAAATTCTCCAATTATCATCAGCAGTGCAAACCAGAGTAATCAATGGGGATATTGGATTAATAGGAACCAGATGGGGATTTTATGCACAAGCCTTCTGGTATCCATTGATTACTCTGGCTTGCACTGAGTGGCAATACATATAGAGAGTTTTGCCTGTTTTTATAACAGTTAATAGCAGGCATAAGAAATGGTGATCATGTGATGTTTATTGGCTTAAAACCAATACTGCTTAATATGATAGTGGTGGCTATGGTTATTAAAGAACCAAAGACACTAAAATGCATAGGTACTGAACTGAATTCAGACCTATATGAATATGTAGGCTGATAAGTTTGGATTGAAAATATTAGTGTTTTCAATTTAAATCAAATAGTTTTGTAGTTAAGTAGAGATAAAAGGTAGATACTGGAGGGTTGCATTAGATCCAAAGATCTAGGTGCAGTGCTCTCAGATCCAAGGCTCTTCACTGAAGAAGGCCACAAGCCAGAAACTAATCTGGGGATATTGGATGAGTAGGCACTAGGTGGGATTTTATGCACAAGTCAGGCATCCATTGTATATTCTGGCTTGCTGTGAATGGCAATATATATAGAGAGTTTTGCCTGTTTTTATAACAGTTAAGAGCAGGCATAAGAAATGGTGATCATGTGATGTTTATTGGCTTAAAACCAATCCTGCCTAATATGATAATGGTGGCTAGGGTTATTAAAAAACCAAAGACACTAACATGTATAGGTACTGAACTGAGTTCAGATCTATAGGCTGATGAGCGTGGATTGAAAATATTATAGTGTTTTCAATTTAAGTCTCATAGTTTTGTAGTTAAGTAAAGATAAAAGGTAGATACTGGAGGGTTGCATTAGATCCTAAAAACTAGTTGCAGTGCTCTCAGATCCAAAGCTTCTCACTGATGAAAGCCACAAGCCAGAAACTGATCTGGGAATATTGGATGAGTAGACACTAGATAGGATTTTATTCACAAGCCTTCTGGAATTTACTGATTACTCTGCCTTGCACTGAGTGGCAATATGTATAGAGAGTTTTGCCTGTTTTAATAACAGTTAAGAGCAAGCATAAGAAATGGTGATCATGTTATACATATTGTATTGCCATTCATTTTTTATCATTCCGTGTTTTTGTTCTTACACATATTTCTGTGAAAATCCTCTCTCTCTCTCTATATATATATATATATATAGATTGAAACAGTAGGATCTGCAATCTTCGTTTCACCTTTTCTCACCTTTTTCCTACCCTCATACTTTAGTTTATACCCCAGTATATCGTGGTGGGTCTGCAATATGCTTAAATACCGAAAATACCACCCAATTTTAAACCACGAGTACAATGCTCATGTTATATATAATTGTATAACTCATGCCCAAATAAATAAAATGTTTTGGATTATGTGTACGTTCACATAATTTAGATTTATTTAAAAAGTAGGTTATATAGGTCGTAATTGCGCACACACTGGGATATTTTATTTTAAAACTCATGTTAAAATAATAAATTTTTATTTAGAATTATTTGTTTGAATCTGTTTACAAAAATATATTATAGTCATAATATTTGTTTTTGATTTAAAATAAAATTTATATTAATTTCGTAAATAGATTCAAATATTGAAAATTAAAAATAAAATAATTTCTTTTAGATTTAAAATCATGCCATATATTTTCTGTTTAAAATAAATGAGGGCTGGTAGGAACAATAGTTTTAATTATTTAATGTTATAGAAGCTTATCTAGAAATGCAACAGATGTCCACTTAAGGTTTTTTCTTTCAATTAGCAAAAGTTTGTTTTAATTAAATCAAATTTGTAGTCCAAATGTCGACAGGGAAATTAATAATAGAAATTAATTAAAATTTTGTTGAATTCCTTTAGATATTCAGATAGGATTGATTACAACTGATAAGTGAGCAAAGTTTTGAATATTTTTGTAATGCTCCAGGGCAGTTGTATTGTGCAATTTCACTATATATAGGAGGGTTTTCTTTTGTTCTTCATTCTAGTAATATTCCAGCAAATATTCTAGTAATATTTCTAGCAATTATTCTAATATTCTAGCAAGATTTATAGAATTATTCTTCAAGGTATTTTTTATTCTAAGATTTCTAAGCAGATTGCTGAGCTTTCAAAATAATTGATACTGAACTCTCCGAAACTTTCGCATTCCAATAGCTATGTGCCTGCAACCTTAAGTATTTGAAGCAGAGTTTTTGTCTTCAAATAAATTTTACCATGTTCTGCAATACCACTTGAAATATCTATGAATCACCCAACCTTTAAAATTGCTAGCTTTGAAATGACAGAGAAGAGCTGGCAAGAATGCTATTTTCCCCTTGGGAAAGGCTGGCTGCTGCTCTATACCATCAAATGCAGTCACATAAGAAACCATGAAACTGCTGCTGTTGCCGAAATATGAACAATACCAGAGTTTGCTGCTGTCGTATAAAACCTGCCAACAATCAATCTACCTGCAAATGCTTCTCCAGAGGTAACCCCAACATTAACCCAAGAGCTCTTGTGATTCTCACCTATAACTCATATGCTATAGCTATTTAAAAATGTTTTCCATCTACTTTATTTTACCATTGTTTTTCCTTTAAATGTTCTAATGTAATAGTCATTTTGCTCTCTATCCTTGGGTTAATATTTTATATTTATTAATTTTTTTAATTTTATTATGATAGTATGCCAGAATAGTCTTTGACCGAGTGAATTATTCCCTTTGTTGAAACAAGACACCAATATTAAGGCGTTTTAAAATTATAGTTCCCATTTTTATTATCTCATGACTCACTCATTCAATATGTGTCATAATTATATAGTTTAAAATCCACATTTATCGATTTTAACCTAATACGAGAGTATGTGTGAAGTCAATGATTAAATGTATCACAAATGCATGATTGCATAAATAAATCTATGCTTTCTTTTCAAACCCGCAAGCATGCATTTTTCTATTTTAAAATATATTCTGCTTTAATATCAAAGTTCGTAATTGAGGTCGAGATTGGGCGGACTCTCTTTAAACAATTTTTGGGGAATTGATTAGGCATTTTCTCAATCTAAGTAAATCCATTTTGTATGCTTTATATACATTAGTCGAGTATTGCTATAAGTGAATTGTTTGTCGAGACTGCTTTGTTTCTCTTCAAGGGTTTTAAACGGCCAAGACCGTTCCCCTTTCACTTTCTGCAGTTCCCAGGCAAAGTGTGTACTCGAATGTCACACCTGGGAATTAGATGCAGCTGTCACTCAGTCGCTTAGTTTTGGATGAGTCCAGACTTCAGCTTCTCGTGACACCACATTCCTATGGATCAATGGCGAGACACCCTCCGTAGTTGTTTCACATATTCACTATAATTTTACTTATTTATATTTTACAAAGCATCCATGATTTAAACATATTGTACCCTCCATCCTTTAATAAATTCCTTATTGGCAATACTGACCTCCCAATATAACTTTAATTATAATTATAAAATAAATGCCTTGATCACATTCCCACTTTATCGCTTAATAAGCTTTGGTCTGTGCTATTCTCGAAATCAAGAAATATTGTATTAAACCTTAATGTTCAAATGTTTTATTAAACTTTTATAATTTACTCAAAGCACCTCACACATCTTCCCATCACTTTTAGCCACATTATTGTAATACTATATTAGCCCGAGAGATAGACTATATATTTAACAACCTTTTAATGTAATTTTTATGGAATGTTATACTAACAGCCATTTTAGTAAGTGCCCCTGTCTCATATAAGCAGACAGTGTGTGTTATGTATATTTCTTGCTATATAAATAAATCTTTTAAATCTTATAAACTAATTTTGATCTTTTATTTTATTGATCCCTATCACTGTCTCGATCTATATCTCTATTTTTTACATTTCTTTTGTACTATCAATAGACGTTAATTAGCAACCCAACTTATCTTGTAGAATAGAGTCTCTTTGTTTCTCCCTGACCACCAGGCACTGGTAAAGGGATATATTATTACTAGCATCAGATGCATTATCACCTAGGTGACACTGTGGAATTTGGACTTTAGATTCCAACTTAGTATATCTAGAAGGCAACCCCTCCTAGAGTATTCAGTTTTGTGTTTGGGGTTTGAATTATGCAGTATGTTAGTGAGAAAGATGAATCTGACCATTACATAGTATTTTTTTCCCTGGGTCCATGGCTTGCCCAAACATGAGGCCTTGATTATTTAAACACCCACATCCATGTAGATCTTAATTATTTAAACACCCACATCCCTATAGCTTAATTTTAGCATTTTGTTCATATTTAATCACCCAAATCCCTTGTATTTCGATATATATAATATTTTTTAAACTCTATATTATCTATATTGTTTATTTGCGTATATATTTCATATATTTTGTTTGACTCGGGCATTCAATTACATATACTATATAATCTAAACCTGTCCAAACTTGCTATAGTGTGATACGAGCTATTTGTATTTATTGTTTCACTTAGCTCACACTATGTATGCATGGTGTAAATTACTGAAATATTGTCCCAAGTGAATATTGTGATGATCAGTGTATTTCAAATTTTGCTTTCTGTCAAAATAAAGTTTTATCAGCTCAATGCACGAGATAGCATAAAATAATTGTGTAGGGTAATGACCTAGATATAATAGGCTATCGTATGGAATTCATCAAAGTAATAATAAATAAAATTAGTAATAAATAATAATCAGAATGTTTTAATGAGTGCCCACAGTTGAATGGAATAGTAATTTAAAATTAATTTTGGGGAGGCTAACAGGCTATGAATATTTTAAACTGGTGGCATGGCGCCCGGGGTGACTTTACTAATTGGAGTTACTTCTAAAATAAATTTTGTCACCTGTCTAAAGTTTGTTCTGTATGTAATTTATTTTTTTTCAACGTGTATAAATTTTTCTTAAACCAAATAATGAGACATGAACTGGATCAATAATTATAATGTAAATATATATGTATGTTAATCTTAAATAAGAGGGACCAAAATAAGTATACCCGGATCTAGCGAATGTTTACATATATAAAATAAAATTGTGTGTTTAAAAAAAGAAAAACATATATGTTCACGAAATAATTTGACAGGTAGCATTTAAGAAATTTTTTCTATATATATTGGCAGTAAAAGATATGTTAGCAGCAGATTTAAACATGAAATTTTAGCAGTAGTAAAAGGGCAGTTGTTGGGGTTTTAGTGATAAACGTAAAAGCAGCGAGTAGGCCAAAAGAACCGAGAGGGAGATAGCCAATTAGCCATTGATAAAATTTGTAATTAAACATAAAAATAATCGCAGAGAGTTAAACAAAGAATAAATGCAATACCAATAGTACTTTAACTGTATTAGATTCAGCATAAGTTCAACCATAAAACACAGTTTAGAAGTTTTATTATCAGTGCTGTTTATTTGATATTAATAAAATAGAGATAACAACAAAAGTCTAAAATTGCTGTACATTGTGTTTAAAAAAGTACACCAATTTGTTCAGTGCAAGTAAGAAAAGAAAGTTAAAATAAAATAATTATCAAAAAAAACTCTATCATCATCATCAATCACAATAATCTTCCAAGGCCATGGATAATATGGGGGATAACCATGATGAACAAGAACTGGACCCATCCAAATTTCTCGAATCTCCTCCAATAGTTATGAAACCTGTCCAGCAAACGAGCAAGGGAGATTTTAATCTGAAATATTTAGAGGAATTGTTTAGGAGAAGCAAAGAGAGAGCAAGAAAGCATGAAGAGGAAGCCCGAAGAAAAGATGAAAAGTATAAAAATTTTAGCAGGCTGCTCCTCGATGAATTGGCACAAGTGAGAGAGGCATACAGGGATCTCCAATGGAAACTGGAAGAATACTGCCCAGAAAATCGAAAAAAAATGAGCGAACACTGAGTTCAAATGGACCCAAAACAAGTGCAAGACATGGACAATGAAGTCCTGATACCGAAAACAGAAGATGATGATATCAATGAGGAAATGGACATAAACCAAAGGTGTCAGACCCCTAACAGTGATCTACCACCTCATCAAGTGCACTGTGGTCGGATAGATACAACCCACAAGACCTTAATTCCAGACCTTGGGTTCAAACTCAACTTGCAAGGGTAATAACCATCAAAATATTTCGAGGGAAAGTATGAGAAAGTCACCACCCACACTTAAATAGCTTACAGGATTTTTTCCGATTTTATAAAACAGAGCCTCATGAACAGACTGCCATCATGAGCCATCATTTATATGGCTATGCAAGTGATTGGTGGGGCATGTTGGCTAAAAAACTGAGCAACTTTGCAAATTACTGTAACCTGTTATTAGAGTATTATTGGAGTGAGCATAGGCAAAGCAGGATCCTAAATACCATTTGCCAAGAGAAGTATGGAGCAATCAAGGAGACACATGCAATTTTTCATTCATCAGGTAAATCACTTTTGCTCACTCAGCACATTTGCATTTTCTGATGCTCATATTATAAGAACCATTCAATGTAACATGCCACTACTGATACAACAGCTGATGGCAGGCAGCAGAATCAAAGAGGTGGAGGAGATGGCCGAATTCTTAACCATGCTGGACTTCAGTCCCTGGGCTTAAGAACTGCCAGATAAGGTAAAGAGGCCTGATAACCCCGGCACTGCAGCCATCAAGTTATAAAGGCAGTAATCACCCAGCAGTCCCAGGATTATATTAGGTTTTAAAAAAACAAAAGAGAAAAAAAAGAAGGAATGGACATGTTCAAAGGATCAATGAAAAGGGAGATCGGATTTCAAATCAATGTTAGACTATCAAAATCAAAATGTTAGATAAATAATTGTTAAAAGGGGAGATAATAGAGAAAATATTCGCTAGATGGTAGATTTACTTTTTTATATGATCCGGGTATATAATTCAGTTTTGTTCCATCATTATATTTATGTACTTATGTTATATATGGGTTATCTTGTAAATTTTTTTTATGGAAGCTTCATGGGTGGACACCTATTGTGAAATCTTTTTTTACAATTTTTTGTTCCATCACTGAGGGAATGTGAAACAGTAGGATCTGCTTTTCAGATCTTCATTTTACCCTTTCTCACCTTTTTCCTACCCTCATACCTTAGTTTAAACCCCAGTGTATCATAGTGTGTCTGCAATGCGCTTATCTACCGAATATCCTGCCCAATTTTAAACCACGAGTACAATGCTCATGTTATATATAATTGTATAACTCATGCCCAAATAAATAAAATGTTATGGATTATGTGTATGTTTACATAATTTAGATTTATTTAAAAAGTAGGTCATATAGGTCATAATTGTGCACACACTGGGATATTTTATTTTAAAACTCATGTTAAAATAATAAATTTTTATTTAGAATTATTTGTTTGAATCTGTTTACAAAAATATATTACAGTCATAATATTTGTTTTTGATTTAAAATAAAATTTATATTTGTTTCGTAAATAGATTCAAATATTGAAAATTAAAAATAAAATAATTTCTTTTAGATTTAAAATCATGCCATATATTTTCTGTTTAAAATAAATGAGGGCTGGTAGGAACAATAGTTTTAATTATTTAATGTTATAGAAGCTTATCTAGAAATGCAACAGATGTCCACTTAAGGTCTTTTCTTTCAATTAGCAAAAGTTTGTTTTAATTAAATCAAATTTGTAGTCCAAATGTCGACAGGGAAATTAATAATAGAAATTAATTAAAATTTTGTTGAATTCCTTTAGATATTCAGATAGGATTGATTACAGCTGATAAGTGAGCAAAGTTTGGAATATTTTTGTCACACTCCAGGGCAGTTGTATTGTGCAATTTCACTATATATAGGAGGGTTTTCTTTTGTTTTTCATTCTAGTAATATTTCAGCAAATATTCTAGTAATATTTCTAGCAATTATTCTAATATTCTAGCAATTCTAGCAAGATTTCTAGCATTATTCTTCAAGGTATTTTTTATTCTAAGATTTCTAAGCAGATTGCTGAGCTTTCAAAATAATTGTTGCTGAACTCTCTGAGACTTTCAGATTTCAATAGCTACGTGCCTGCAACCTTAAGCATTTGAAGCTGAGTTTTTGTCTTCAAATAAATTTTACCATGTTCTGCAATACCACTTGAAATATCTATGAATCACCCAACCTTTAAGATTGCTTGCATTAAAATGATGGAGTTGAGCCAGTAAGAAGGCTATTTTCCCCTTGAGAATGGTCGGCCGCTGCTCTATACCATCAAATGCGGTCACATAGGAAACCGTGAAACTGCTGCTGCTGCTGCTGAAATATGAACAGTACTAGAGTTTGCTGCTGAGTCATATAAAACCTGCCAACAATCAATCTACCTGCAAATGTTTCTCCAGAGGTAACCCCAACATTAACCCAAGAGCTCTTGTGATTCTCTCCTATAACTCATATGCTATAGCTATTTAAAAATGTTTTCCATCTACTTTATTTTACCATTGTTTTTCCTTTAAATGTTCTTATGTAATAGTCATTTTGCTCTCTATCCTTGGATTATAATTTTATATTTATTAATCTTTTTTTGTTTTATTATAATAGTGTCAAGAATAGTTTTTGACTGAGTGAATTATTCCCTTTGTTGAAAGAAAGATGCCAATATTAACACATTTTAAAATTATAAATAGTTCCCATTTTTATTATCTTGTGACTCATTCGTTCGAGGGCTATTCTATTCTTAGTCAATATGTGTAATAATTATATAGTTTAAAATCCACATTTATCGATTTTAACCTAATATGAGAGTATGTGCGAGGTCAATGATTAAATGTGTCACAAATGCATGATTGCGTAAATGAATCTATGCTTTCTTTTCAAACCCACAAGCATGCATTTTCTATTTTAAAATATATTCTGCTTTAATTTCAAAGGTCGTAATTGAGGTGGAGAATGAGCGAGCTCTCTTTAAATAATTTTTGGGGAATTGATTAGGCATTCTCTCAATCTTAGTAAATCCATATTGCTAGTAAGTAAATAGGTTGTCGAGACTGCTTTGTTTCTCTTCAAGGGATTTAAATGGCCAAGACCATCCCCTTTTACTTTCTGCAGTTCCCAGGCAGAGTGTGTACTCGAAGGTCACACCTGGGAATTAGATGCAGCCATCACCCAGTCGCTAAGTTTTGGATGAGTCCAGACTTCGGCTGCTCGTGACACCACATTCCTACAGATCAATGGTGAGATGCCCTCCATAGTCATTTGACATATTCACTATAATTTTATTTATTTATATTTTGCAAAGCATCCATGATTTAAACGTATCGTGCCCTCCATTCTTTAATAAATTTCTTATTGGCAATACCGAGCTTCCAATATAACTTTAAATTATAATTATAAAATAAATGCCTTGATCACATCCCCACTTTATTGCTTAATAAGCTTTGGTCTGTGCTATTCTCAAAATCAAGAAATATTATATTAAACCTTAATGTTCAAATGTTTTATTCAACTTTTATAATTTACTCAAAGCACTTCGCACATCTTCCCATCTCTTTTAAGCACATTATCATAATACTATATTAGCCTGAGGGATAGACTATATACTTAACAACCTGTTAATGTAATGTTATGCTAACAGCCATTTTAGTAAGTGCCCCTGTCTCATATAAGCAGACAGTGTGTTATATATATTTCTTGCTATATAAATAAATCTTTTAAATCTTATAAACTAATTTTGATATTTTATGTTTATTGATACCTATCACTGTCTCAGTCTATATCTCTATTTTATACATTTCTTTTGTACTATCCATAGACATTAATTAGTAACCCAACTTATCTTGTAGTATAGAGTCTATTTGTTTTTCCCTGACCACCAGGCACTGGTAGGATATATTATTAGTAGCATCAGATGCGTTATCACATAGGTGGAGGTGTGAAATTTGGACTTTAGATTTGAACTTAGTATATCTAGAAGGCAACCCCTCTTAGAGTGTTTAGTTTCATGTTTGGGATTTGAATTCTGCAGTGTGTTAGCGAGAGAGACGAATATATATATATATATATGTATAATGACTTTTAGTTTTTACTTGAAGGTCAATGTCAAATCATATTTCAGCCTAATATCTAAAAAAAATCAGTAATTTAATTTTTATAATAAATTAACTTTGTTATTGTTTAATTATGCTATGTTTATTTACATGACAAGTCAGTATATTAATACTTTTGTAACTTTGTAGTTGTAAGGTGATTTTAACAGCCAAAATATAATATTTTATTGTTATAAATAGATCTTCGTATTTTGAAAGTACTTAAATTTTAAGTATTTGTAAACTTAAAGTCTCAGTTAATATATTTTGTAAGCCAATAAGTTTAAAATAATCATAATTTAATTATTAAAATATTTTGAAAGTTTTTGTATTGCTATTATACTTGTAAAGCAAGTTCAAATCCTGAATTTTAAGTTTGTTAATATTTAGATTAAATTGCTTTAATTCAATTTAAATTGTAATATAATATATTACAATTAGATAATTTAGATTTAGTTAATTAAAAGAAGTCATAATAAATTTGATAATTTAAAATAGAATTAAAAGAGTGAGTACATAAATATCTGGATGAATGAATGCAAAGTAATTCACTTCTTTAAAACTTTCTTGTTTAAAAGGTTTCTTAAGTATTTTATTTCTTCTTTAAAGACAATTCTAAATGTTCCAAATACTTAAATTAAAGTATGTTAAATAACTATTATAAGATAATGTTTTTATTTGGAAAAAAGTAATTTTCATTTTTGTAATCTACTTTATTTTCACTATAATATTTGATTTTATTAATAATTTATTTAAAAGGAAATACAATAATTAATTAGACTGTTTAGATGTAATTATTTAATTTTTAAAAAAAGAATATATAATGAGATTATTTTTAGAATTTCTCTTTGGGATTAATAAGATATTGGATTTAACCCAATTAAAATGTTAATATTAGAAATCATAAAGTAATCACATTATTTAAAATATAAATAAAAGAAATTGACATTTGCACACACACTGGAGATTATATTCACATAGTTACTGGAAGTCATTTAATCATTTTAACCTTTTCTAAGAAATGAACATGTCAGGATTTTTACAGCTTCAATTCACTTGGAAGTCATCAATTTTGAGCTTCATTAGTGTTTTTATGCTTATTTTAAAGCTTAAAATGTACCATAAGATGCTGACCTCTCTAGAATTATTTTACAAGTAAAAAAGCAATAATATTGATGTAAGAAGCTACAACAATAAGTGAAGGCAAGCTTTCCTAGATGCTGGTTGGTTGGTTCACATTTCAGATATTAGAAGAGAGTCTGTCAAAAATTTTCGCCACTCCAACATTTGTTTTGACTTTGAAAATGAAAATTAATATCTTAGAATGTTTTTTTTATTATTTTTCATACATATTATACATTATTTTCATAAAATATGCTGAAAATATAATTATTTTAGAAAAATTGTAAGATTTTAGCAAAAAATTGTATACTTTTACATGAACATAAATTGAAAAAGAAGCCAGTGCTAACAACAATTTTGACATCTGTCAACAATTTTTATTGCCTCAAGCTCTTTATTTCATTTTCAAACAGAAATGAATAATTTAGAATATTTTTCTGCCATTTATTTACATATTATAATGTATTTTGGTAAAATATTGAAAAATATAATTATTTTAGTAAATAGTAAGATTTTAGTAAAAAATTATTTATTTTTACACTAATGTAAACTGAGAAAGAAATCAATGACATCTGCAGCACTTTCTAATTTGCTACAAACTTTTTTTTAGGTTTTCCACTATTGACTTTTTATAATTATGAATAGAAATTTATTTTTTTAAAAACTTCCATTCTCTTTCATAATCTGACAAATTATTAATATACTTTTTACAAATAAAACTAAAACAATTATATTAAAAGATGAATATATTTCTACAGCTGAATATGTTAATTAACCAATCAAAATATAAGTTTAAAATGTGCTGAAAGTTTCACATGTTTAGAGGAGATTGTATGAATATGTGAGCCTTCCAAAAATTAAAGAAAGAAAACTTTAATTTTAACTTGTTAACAAAAATTTGATACATAATAAAGTATAACAAATATAAAGTCTAGAGATAATATTAGAAAAGTAATATTTAAAAATTATTATTACTTTATTTAGGTTTAGTATTTTATTTTTAAATCAATTTTAGATTATTAAAATATTAAAAAATGTTTTAACAAAAATATTTATTTTTTTAGATAAAATATTTAATATGTAAGTTATTAAATATTTTTGATAATATTTAATAATCAATGACTCATAGTTTTAAAACTTAATTTTAAAATTGATGATGTAGTTAAGTAAATGAGCAGATTTTTACAAGCAGTATTGAGCAATGAATTCATTGAATTATGACCAGTATAAAAACAGAGGTTGAGACCAGTCTAGACAGATTTTTACAGATTCTTAGTGGTTTACAGATTAAGACTAAGGCAGATTTAGTTTGAAATTTATAACTTTTTTTATATTGTGACTTTTTACTTAAACGTGTTTTGCAAAATATAATTGGAATAACTAATTAAATAATGGTTTACTCAAACACCAAATTTGCCTGGCAGACTATTCTTTTTGAAACTTAGCTTTGGACCTCAATAATTCTATGGAATGCAATTGCAACTACTTAAATATTGGAATACCAAATGTCAAGGAATACCCTGCAACAAGACTGGAGAAGATTAATAGAAAAACATTTATATTTCTATAAATAGTATATCTGTGTGAGTAAACATTTATTTGAAATAACTTTATATTATTACAATAAAGCTAATTTATTAAAGTTAATTAAGAGGAACTGGATATTTATTAAAAATCATTATTGAAGTATTAAATGTGAAGAAATAATAAGAATGTTAAGACAGTGCATCTAAGTTTAAAAACTGAATTTGAAATGTGTTATGATATGATAGTATGATTGTTTATTATATAATTGATAGTAATAATTTACATTTAATTTATCTTTATAATAATCTAAATGGTCTTACATTTAGAAATGATTTAAAGATAAATTAAAGATGACTTCTGAATGACTTTTATGTTTTTAAAAGTTCTTGCTACTGATCAAATCAATAAATCAATTACATACTTTAAAAATAATTTTATTTGGAATAATGAGTTCTGATACATTTTTTTTAAAAGATTGAAATTATATCAGCTAATAATGCTTAAAATGATATAGCTGTCATTTTACCTGGAAAGAAAAAACATCAAGTAAAAAAATACACATTTAAAAGAATAAAAATCATAAATCTTTTAAAGAAATATTTATTTTTCTTTATAAATTACATGTCTGCTGATAAATGTATTAAATAAATAATTTATATTATAAATTGTTTTCATTAATGTTCTTAATCAATGGAGATGCAAATATTATTTGTCTATGTTTATTACATTATATATGCTACATATAAACATTGAAGCCAAGAGATAGATATAAGGAATATTTTCATAAATGAATCCATAAATTATTTACTTTATGAAGATATTACATGCCTGAATAGATTCCCAGAAAAAAAATCTGGAATGAACAATTATCTCTTTGTGGATGGCTAATATTATCATTGGATTTTACCAAAATTTATATTCGTATTTGTACATTTCTTCAAATGGTGCAGAGACAGGAGTATGATTGTGCACACAGATTCATGCCCATAACTAGGCAACAGGGTAGATATCTGACAAGCATTCAGCTTACAACCATGAGGAGAGAAGAGAAAAAATCTTTTTGTAACTTAAAAACTTTATCATATTTTTTTATATTAAGTATAATGTTAATATTTAGAATATTACAATTTTTATTTGAAATTTAATCTCAAAATAGATTAACTTTTATTATTATTATTATTATTATTATTATTATTATTATTATTATTATTATTATTATTATTATTATTATTATTATTATTGTTGTTGTTGTTGTTGTTGTTGTTAAATAAAAAATGGGTATTCAGAAAGTAGTTTTTTGAATAAGGTAAATTACAATCATAATTGGTTTATTGAATGTATAGTCCAAGAAGCAGGTTGCAGTAAATGATTTTAATAATGGTTGAGATCATTGATAATTTATTTTTTATTATTTAGATTATATTTTGATGAATAATTTGTTTTTAAAAATAATGTATCCCAATTAGTATTTAAATTAATAATTCATATTGCTTGAATTTAATATTAAACAATAAAATGAACTGTTGATAGAAATTATCATTGTGTGTATTTTTTATAAAAGAATTGATGAATGCAGATGAATATTATGAAAATATTCAAGGGTATTTAAAATATTTGTTTAATGTGAATGCTTAAATATGTGTTCATTATATAATGATGTTACATTATTAATATATTATTTTTTATGAATATTATTTGATGAAATACAGAGAAAGACATAATATTCATCTCTAAATTATTATATAATAACTTAAAACACTTCTCCTAAAAATGTAATAGCATATAAAAGTGATTTACCCACTGATGAAGAAGCTGCAAAAATCAAAAACAATTAAATGGGCCAAGCACTTTCGAGGTTTTGGCCATGAATATGAGGGAAAACCTCAAAAGTGCTAAGGCCCATTTAATTGTTTTTGGTTTTTGCAGCTTCTTCGTCAGTGGGTAAATCACTTTTATATGCTATATAATAACAAATAAATAAATAAATGTATAGTACAAATGTTTTTTTTTTATCAAGATCACTTGTTTTTGAAAACTCTTTAAAAAAAACTTGAAATGAATTTAGATCTTTTTTGTTTCTTTAATACATGTTGTTTTGAAAATTATTTTGGAATGTAGTTTGTATATTTTACAGTGTTAAGTGAGATATAACATGGTAGTTGAGAGAATAATATTTATATGAAATCCTAAGTGTTAGGGGATATGTTGAAAACTGTTCTATGTAAATTACATTTCCATACTTTAAAGTTATTAAAATATATACATAACATAGGGCTGTATATTTTTTTCCATGAACAGTTGCATTTCTTTATTATCAATAAGTGCTATAATGGAGCCATGACTTGAACCTTAAGTGCCCAATGAATATGGACTTATTATTATGATTTGCACTGTATCCATGATGATATTGTCTTATTCATTGGAGTTATTCTTGTTACTATTCCATGCCCTACACTTTAATCACTATTTTGCACCACATGAATCACCATAGAAGATAGTTTTATCAGTTAATAAAATAATGGCTAAACCATTTAAATCAAGTTGATAATTTTATGAGAGTGCAAGATGAAGTATATAACAATTTCATTTGCAAATGATATTGAAATGATTGATGATTGTCATAGCATATAACATAAGAGAAGAATTATAGATATTCCTACAAGTACTAGAGATCATTTAGCTCAAACAGATGCATATTTAAGGTCGAATGAAAATGAGAATAATGAAAATGATTTTGAATATGATGAATATAAGAGTATAAAAACAAAAAAAATACAAATGTCAAGCAATACAATGTAAGGATAGTTCTTTAAATTTTATTATAAAAAAATTTAAATCCATTTAAGTTACAAAAATTTATGAAATTATCTCTTAAGTATTTTGCATAAATAGCACATTTTTATAGAGGGAGATATTCATATTTTTTATTAAAAAAATTTATGATATTCAAATATGAGAATGATTCTTTGCTAGACTGCAAAGAAAGACTTTAACAATTTTTTTTGAAAATATTTTACTTGTTGAATTTTAAGAAGTGTATTTTAAATATAAACTTATATTGATGAGTTTACACCATAAGAAATATATTTTTATAATAGTATAAGTGTAATATTAAGTTTTCTTAGAAATTGGGAAATTTATTGTAACTATTCCCAATACAAAATAGTAGAATATTATATTTACTGAATGAGAATAATATATAGTCATACTGTTGTAAGTTTTTATTTCATTTGAAATGGCAGGAGTAAAGACTGTTTTATTTTATTTTTTGTATTTTTTTTGGTAAGATTTACTATATTTTTTTTAATGTTAAATAATGTCAATTCTTATTCTACTTTTGTAAATATTTTTTTATATCATGTTATAAATATATTGTAAGAGTATAATATTGTTAATTTATAAACAAATTTGTTGACTGTTTTTTTTTAAACTTATATTTTAGAGGAGTAGTGGTTTATCTGTGTGCTGTTATTTGATTTTTTATTCTACATGCATTATCCTCAGAAATTAATAATTTGAAATAGTACTTATTTGGCACATAATCCATACAGATGACTTAGATATTATATTTTTTTAATAACAAAGAATATTATTATTATTGTAGAAGATATGATCTTTGGTGATTATTTTAAAAGGTACAGCATCAATGAAAGATATACTTGATATGAACACAAAATTCAAATATATTATATTTTTAAGAATGCCGCATTAAACAAAGAAAGATTTTACAATGTTTATTTTAAATCTCATTATATTATTTGTGTTCTATTGCTAAACTTTAATTATTAAATATATTAATTGTTGAGAGTTATTAAGTTATTTTAATTGCTTATTGTTGTTATTATTTTGAAAGAGTAGTTAGATATCATGTAAAATCCCTCCATATTTAATTACAGGGTGTTAATTAATTCATTCATTTTGTTATTAGTTTGTGAAAAAATAAACCTGGGATTTTTATTATTATTTCTGGAGAACTGTAAGTTTTCTATTGAAAGATGATAAGTAAGAAATGATTAGTTAATGCTAAATGCCCATTTAGTATTTTATTAAAGGAATTTTAAGTAATTTACTTTTATTTCTGCAATAAGTTTATAAATCATACTTTAGGATTATTATATGTATGTGTCTAAGACACAAGAGTATTACATGATAGTTTTGCTGCATGAATTTGGTTGGGTAATATTTTTATGCCTTGGGGAATATATCTTTAAAGATATATTTTCAATGTTTAAGCTAGTGTACGTTACTGAACGTCTCATGTTATGAGTTTCATAATTATATTTATTTTGATTGAACCATATTTTATTTATAATATTGCACAAGTTTTATAAATTGAATTTATTAATAAAATGGATGGATTTAGTATTATAGTTGGAACCTTAATAATTTATTGTAAATATAAGTTGTATTTTATTTAATCTATTAAATTTCTTATATTTAATTATTGAAAGATATTAGTTTATTAGATAATGTATCTTAGTAATGTATTTGATCTAGTCAGAACAGTATTGTTTTAATAGTTATTGTTTATGTAATCCAATTGCAGTCAGATATTGTTATATCCTAGTTAGCAGGATTCTTTTGTTCAAGATCTCTCTTTTAAGTAAGGGCACAATATTGAAACAGTAAGATTCGTATTTGAATCTTAAGTTTCACCTTTTTCTGTCATCTCTCACTGACCGGTCTATCCCGCCCAAATTTAAACTTTTTGATATCGAATTGTGTGTGTAACAATATTAAAAATGTATAAATATATGTAGAATTCAGCATAAACACGCACACATTTCGATCTCAAATTAAAGGCAATAAATAGAGATAAAATAATATAATTTGGATTTCTTTTAGTTATATAATTTTGTATAATTTTAATCATTTATTTTGGATTATAAAGTTCATATTTATTGCTTTGTTTAAATTTCATTTAATAATAATTCTAAAAATATCTGATGTAATATTTAATTAAAAGTTAAAATAATCTTATGTTCCCTTTTTGTCTTTGAAATTGAAAAGCATCAGTCAGTGATAGATATTAGATTAATTAAAGAAAAATTCCCCAAAGTATAATTAGTAAATGTAAAATGTAAACAACAGAACGGCAGCTTTCTTTAATTAAAAACCAACAAAATGCGTTGATTATCCTCAGGGCAGATTAAGTAGAACCTAAAATATCTTAACAAAAAATGTGAGAGATCAAGATAAGAAAAGAGGCCATCTTAGACTTGCTGGAGACATTCACTTAAACTTTAGCTTTGCTCTCGATCACTGAGAGTCTCCAAAAATAATAAAAATAATTTGTTCCTGCCAAGGTATGACTGAATAAAGCACCTAGATTATTCTCCATCGGAAGATGGCCTATCGGACACTGAACTTTCATTGCCCATCATAAATTCACCATGAAGATCTGCTGCCTGAAATGAATGAGAAATCTGCTGCTGCCATGAAATTAAATGAATATCTAAATACAAGAAAGACTTGCCACTCGTGAACTTTTTGCTGCTAAATTAATGGAATCAGAAAACTTCTTATAAAACAGGTACCTGTCTGTATTCAAACTCTAGAGTACTCTAATAATATGCTATAGCTCTTCTTCATATTACTTATCTAAATTGTAAAATGTAAAAACTACCATTTGTATAACTAATTTGAATAATTAATGTAATGTGTTAATTTCTCTACTAATCTAGCTTACCTCACTCTGTCTGGGGTGCGTATTTCTATAATCTACATTTTATCTGTAGTTATTCTTTAATTCTTGCATGCTCATAATTGTCTCAAATTTCAAAGTTTAAATCTATGATCGCTTAGAACTATGAATGCATGTCAAATTTTCATTAATATTTACTTTCTTTAATAACTTAACTTTCATATAAATCGACACGCATTCAATGCTTCATTTATTGTAATGCAGGGTCTAGTAGTTCGCAAATGGCTGATGTATTAGTTATAATAATTCCCAATTTATATATATGTGTTGTATTTACTAAATCATCATGAATAATTCCAGAAAATTACATTTCTTTGAGAGTCGCCAACGTTCTTTAATAAATGTTGATAATGTAGGACCAAGTTAGAAATCTGTTGAAATCTCATCATAATCATTTATACAGTATACATGTGTTACGTTTTAGAGACGCGATGATCTATTCTGCCATAAATATTCCGGATTCATCAGGGTTGAAATTAACCCCCGTCGTCCTACACAAGCGGACATAATAAATGCTCCCGTAGGATTTGACCTGTCATGCAGCCAGCTGGCAAATTGTGACACGTACCGCTTGTCCCTGGTTATGCTTATATGACACCTTACTTCGTCGGGCCGATGGCAGAGACCAGCCTGACATTCTTATAAACTCATTCACGGCATTGCAGTTTCGATATACTGCCATTCCATATCGCCTTTCTAAAGCATACCACGTGTTCCTTCACTTAATCTTATTATTCTATATATCACTCCGCCTCTGCATTATCTTCATAATTCACTCTCAAATAAATGTTTGTCTTTAGTCATAAAATAAATAGTTTAATTAAATAAATATATGTCCGCCGCTACTCTTAAATCTTACTTTAGACTCCTGCATTGCAAAGGTATAAATTCCCCAAGGCATGCATTACAAATACTCACTTGAGAATTTTAGGTAGCTAGATTATGCCTTCAAATAAATGTATTCCTTTTGTAAACATTTCAGTATCGGAAATACCGCTACTGAAATCCTCAATATAAAATAATGTCTAAATAAATAAATGTATTCTTTAAAATATAATCATGTCGCAAATCCCGCTACTGAAGCTGTTAGTCCATAAAATATTATTAGATTGTTTTATTAAAATGTATTAATAAATAATTTTAAACTATACGTCTGCAATTACGTTTCATTTATTCAATACCCATTCTATCTAATATTTCCTCGATTATGTAAATATGAATGTTTAATTAATATTAGTTTGATTATTGGCTAACTTGAGAATAAAATCATGAATCTCTTGCATCTCCCTGACCACCGTGCCTAAGGAAATATTTACTAATGTCGCATCAGATGCGTTGTTTCGTGGAACCGATAAACTATGTTCGAACTCAGTACCACGGGTGGCTTCGCTACTCGATGGTGCTGCTGTACTGTATGGTGGTCGAATTCTGCACTATGTTTATGAGTCACACGTTTTCTAACCGTTACATAGTTAAATTTTTTTTTTAGCGTTTGGCGCTTTCCAATGTGGAGCTTTCGATATAAAAAACCCATATATAACCTGAGCAAAATATAACTCATATAAATTTCTTTTAGCGTTCGTTACTCGAGTTGGCTAATTATTCTATATATATACGATTTTGTTTTGATAATAAAAAAAAAAGAAAATCGAGGAAATAATATGGGTCGAGTGAATGAAAGGACAGCAGGCGTAATAACAAATTTAAGGAAAGCAGGGATGTGTGTGTAAGTTATGAAGGAACAAAAATACTCGGATCTAATTAAATATTATATATATATATATATGTCAAGAAAAAAAAAAGTAATCAGTCGTTAAATGAGAAAGCAAGTAGCATTGAATTTTTTTTTATTAAAACACCGTTATATATATAGCATAGACAGCAGAAGCTTGTTATATATGTTAATAGTAAATATTTTGTTAAAATACAAATATATATATCATAGACAGCAGTAGCTTATTACACGCGTTACCAATAGTTCGCTATAATATATATGTTAAATATGTCAAACGCAGCAATATAGAGATAGGGCAATGTAGAGTAGGTGAGGGCAGCGAAAGAGTGTTATAGGGCCAATATACCGGTGGGGAGTAGTCAAATTCTAATAGTATAAATAAAATAAATAATATTAAGAAAAATGGAAGCAGAAAATGACAGAATAGCATCAATGAACTTCAGTCTAAGGTTACTTGAAATATTTAGAGAGAGTAAAGAAGAATGGAGGAAAATACGTGAGGAAGCGAGAAGATATGAAGAACCAAAAACGAGTCAGGAAGAGGAGGAGTTACGAGTTAGGGAGCATCAGAAAATTGATAGGGAAATGTTGATATATCTTGAAATGATCAACAAACATTATGGAATATCCCCAGCTAGTAAAAATGAAGACGAGATTAAAGATATGGAAAAGGAAAGGGAATTAGAGATACTTGACAAACCTATGATAGTAGATGAGCAAATATACCTTATTCCAATAGATGAAGGCCCACAAGAACCGTTGAGTGAAAGCATTAAAGAAGAGATGAAGGTGGACACTGGCATGACACCAACATGTTTGCATTTTGGTAAAGCGGACTCATTACTGATCAAGACGCCATTACCCATGGAAAAACGTGAAATCAATATTGAAACTGACAGACGCAAGGCACATTGCCGCCTTACAGAAAGGGCAGAATGGAAAAAACAAGCAGATCGGAGAAGCCAACATTTCCAGGTCGGGAACTATGTTTGGGTACGGAACTCTAAACAAAGTAACCGAAATAAAAGAGTATATAAAAAGTTCTTTCCTTTGTACTGGGGACCCTTTATAATTGATCGCACATGTGGCCCAAATGCATATTTATTAAAAGATGGAGATACCATAAAAGGGACATACAATGCCCGTAATCTCAAACCATGTAGGTATTATCCACCCGACCCGGGGTTGTAAAAATATTAGACCATTAGGACGGATTAAACATATATGAAAATATTAAAATGAACTTGATATAATGAACTTGGTTGAATGGATTGTACTTTAGTCAAATAGGGTTTTAGATAGAAATTTTATTATATATATTGTTGTTTTAATTACTATTACTACTAAAAAAATTTTTTTGTATTATACTAACTAATCTTATTCTAAGAGTTTTGTTTTATATATATATATATTCAGTTTAACTAATTATTTCTATGATTTTAACCAGACACGGCCAAATTAGGCCATTTTAATTCAACTATAAATGCTAGATCCGGGTATATAAATTGTTCGTTGCTTCATATAATCTCTGCTTTCTATATTTCAATATATCTGTAAAAACAATAATAATGTTTTCATCTTTAAATTATATAATGTAAAATTTTTTTTTCTCTTTCTTGCCTCCTTTGTTCTTCCTTAATTGTTCACGGGAAGTACGGGGAAATGAAACAGTAAGATTCGTATTCGAATCTTAAGTTTCACCTTTTTCTGTCATCTCTCACTGACCGGTCTATCCCACCCAAATTTAAACTTTTTGATATCGAATTGTGTGTGTAACAATATTAAAAATGTATAAATATATGTAGAATTCAGCATAAACACGCACACATTTCGATCTCAAATTAAAGGCAATAAATAGGGATAAAATAATATAATTTAGATTTCTTTTAGTTATATAATTTTGTATAATTTTAATCATTTATTTTGGATTATAAAGTTCGTATTTATTGCTTTGTTTAAATTTCATTTAATAATAATTCTAAAAATATCTGATGTAATATTTAATTAAAAGTTAAAATAATCTTATGTTCCCTTTTTGTCTTTGAAATTGAAAAGCATCGGTCAGTGATAGATATTAGATTAATTAAAGAAAAATTCACCAAAGTATAATTAGTAAATGTAAAATGTAAACAACAGAACGGCAGCTTTCTTTAATTAAAAACCAACAAAATGTGTTGATTATCCTCAGGGCAGATTAAGTAGAACCTAAAATATCTTAACAAAAAATGTGAGAGATCAAGATAAGAAAAGAGGCCATCTTAGACTTGCTGGAGACATTCACTTAAACTTTAGCTTTGCTCTCGATCACTGAGAGTCTCCAAAAATAATAAAAATAATTTGTTCCTGCCAAGGTATGACCGATTAAAGAACTTAGATTATTCTCCATCAGAAGATGGCCTATCGGACGCTGAACTATCATTGCCCGTCATAAATTCACCATGAAGATCTGCTGCCTGAAATGAATGAAAAAGCTGCTGCTGCCATGAAATTAAATGAATATCTAAATACAAGAAAGACTTGCCACTCGTGAATTTTTTGCTGCTAAATTAATGGAATCAGAAAACTTCTTATAAATCAGGTACCTGTCTGTATTCAAACTCTAGAGTACTCTAATAATATGCTATAGCTCTTCTTCATATTACTTATCTAAATTGTAAAATTCAAAAACTACCATTTGTATAACTAAATTGAATAATTAATGTAATGTGTAAAATTCTCTACTAATCTAGCTTTCCTCACTCTGTCTGGGGTGCGTATTTCTATAATCTACATTTTATCTGTAGTTATTCTTTAATTCTTGCATGCTCATAATTGTCTCAAATTTCAAACTTTAAATCTATGATCGCTTAAAACTATGAATGCGTGTCAAATTTTCATTAATATTTACTTTCTTTAATAACTTAACTTTCATATAAATCGACACGCATTCAATGCTTCATTTATTGTAATGCAGGGTCTACTAGTTCGCAAATGGCTGACATATTAGTTATAATAATTCCCAATTTATATATATGTTTTGTATTTACTAAATCATCATGAATAATTACAGAAAATTACATTTCTTTGAGAGTCGCCAACGTTCTTTAATAAATGTTGACAATGTAGGACCAAGTTAGAAATCTGTTGAAATCTCATCATAATCGTTTATACAGTATACATGTGTTACGTTTTAGAGACACGATGATCTATTCTGCCATAAATATTCCGGATTCGTCAGGGTTGAAATTAACCCCCGTCATCCTACACAAGCGGACATAATAAATGCTCCCGTAGGATTTGACCTGTCATGCAGCCAGCTGGCAAATTGCGACACGTACCGCTTGTCCCTGGTTATGCTTATATGACACCTTACTTCGTCGGGCCGATGGCAGAGACCAGCCTGACATTCTTATAAACTCATTCACGGCATTGCAGTTTCGATATACTGCCATTCCATATCGCCTTTCTAAAGTGTACCACGTGTTCCTTCACTTAATCTTATTATTCTATATATCACTCTGCCTCTGCATTATCTTCATAATTCACTCTCAAATAAATGTTTGTCCTTAGTCATAAAATAAATAGTTTAATTAAATAAATATATGTCCACCGCTACTCTTAAATCTTACTTTAGACTCTTGCATTGCAAAGGTATAAATTCCCCAAGGCATGCATTAGAAATACTCACTCGAGAATTTTAGGTAGCTAGATTACGCCTTCAAATAAATGTATTCCTTTTGTAAACATTTCAGTATCGAAATACCGCTACTGAAATCCTCAATATAAAATAATGTCTAAATAAATAAATGTATTCTTTAAAATATAATCATGTCGCAAATCCCGCTACTGAAGCTGTTAGTCCATAAAATATTATTAGATTGTTTTATTAAAATGTATTAATAAATAATTTTAAACTATAATGTCTAAATAAATAAATGTATTCTTTAAAATATAATCATGTCGCAAATCCCGCTACTGAAGCTGTTAGTCCATAAAATATTATTAGATTGTTTTATTAAAATGTATTAATAAATAATTTTAAACTATACGTCTGCAATTACGTTTCATTTATTCGATACCCATTCTATCTAATATTTCCTCGATTATGTAAATATGAATGTTTAATTAATATTAGTTTGATTATTGGCTAACTCGAGAATAAAATCATGAATCTCTTGCATCTCCCTGACCACCGTGCCTAAGGAAATATTTACTAATGTCACATCAGATGCGTTGTTTCATGGATTGTATTGTGGAACCGATAAACTATGTTCGAACTCAGTACCACGGGTGGCTTTGCTACTCGATGGTGCTGCTGTTCTGTATGGTGGTAGAATTCTGCACTATGTTTACGAGTCACACATTTTCTGACCGTTACAATATATAAACATCAAAAGCCTAAAGCTAAACTAGTCAATAAAATAATCAAAATTACCCCTAATTTACAACTCAACCAAACTAACCAAAGAAAATAAATTCTAAAACATAACCAACAGTTTTACTGTTACAAGCAGACTTCTCAAGTGTAAAGAACTACAAGATAACAAGTTTATGTTAAACAGGTAACCTACAATTCCACTTACTGCCCACACATAATTAATATTAAAATATGTTAGTTGCTTCAGAATCATACATTTTAAATAATAAAGATTTTTTAAATATTCTTTTTGTTTCATTTCTTTTAAAAAAGACAACCTTAACTTCATCAAAATTAATATTATGGCCTGTATCTTTTTCATGGATATATAATTCAGAATTGAGATATTTATTTATAACCTTCCTTTTATGTAACTTTATTGTGTTTTGGAGTTTATTTTCTTTGGCTGGTTTGGTTGAATTGTGAATTTGGGGTAATTTTTCTAAATATTCATATATTGAACCAGATCCACTAAAAGAGAATTTTATCCTTGTAAGTTGAAATATATTAACTGGGTTTAATACATTTTATAATAAGTTTAAAAAACATAGTAATGGACCAACTCTTAAAGCAGAGAAGTAGAATACCATTGATAGATGAAACATCAATGGTACCTATAACCAGATCAAGGCTATACAATCATAACCTATGATCACATTTCCAGGCTATAGCACTTATTGACTGGTAGTTTCAACCCCTGCAATCCAAACCATTTTATTTGTTTTGAGAATCAAACTCATGCACCATCCAACCATATGTTAAATAGTAGACATACTTCGGATGACAGGCACACAATCCAGTGATTGAAATATTCCATGACTAGCTCATACTTTTAACCAGGGTCCAGTACATTTATTGAACACATAAAAAGAACTTGTGACACAGTCATAATAATCCTTCATTAAAGTTTATGTCATTTAAAATAAACAATCTAGATCATGATTAGAATATATTTAAATGTATCTTTACCTAGGTTTTCATTTGTTTTATTTTCGAACTGGTTGGTCTTTTTTGTTTTTTCATTGATCGGCATTCCTTCCAGGCTTCTGTTGAAAAATGAGAGAAAGAAAGAGTGAGTATGCAACATCTTCTACTTCAAAATCTTGGTGTTTGTTCCAGGTACTGGTTCAGATGGGATAGTTAATGGGTACAGGTTTGTGGCATGAAGGCCTGTCGAACACTCCTATGGCTTATGTTACTTCTGCTTTTTGTAGACTGTAACAGTAATGACTGGTTTGTTGCACCATTTAAAGTTCTCCCAACTCTGAATCTCCATTCTTTTGCCTTCTGTATAGCTAGACTCCAAATTGAATGAATAATACTGGACTGATTTACAGATGGCAAGCCCGACTGAAGAACAATAGCCAAGTCGCTCTTTATATATCATTTCTTTCTCATTGTTTTCTACATTTTTTAATGCTTATCACACTTAAGTCCATTTTTTAATTAAGATGATAACTTAAAATCTGTTTTAAATTAATTTTACATTTGCTTTAATCTTAATCATTTGTTCAGATTCATGTACTACATAAAAAAGATAATTTACAGTTTTTTAATTAATTGAATTATATTGATTTTGATTTTATTATCAATCAGAAATCTTATAAAGTAATTATTTACATTTTTGAAATTTTTCTTTTACAAACAAAATTTTAGTATAAATTTCTATATTTACTTATTTATTCTTTAAAAAGGAGTTTTTTTTAAAAGAGGGAAAACAAAAACAGTTTTATTTGATTTTATTGGTTTTTTAATAAATATGATAATTTATTTTTAAATGATAACATATGTAACACAGAATATATGTGTGTTTTTGAATAATTTAAGATAATTGCTTATTTAAATTTGACACTGTTTGCTTGAATAAGTCCATTTTTTAATATTTAATATCACTGAAGCTTACAGTGTAAAAAAATACCTTTTTTTTTGGTGGGCTATTTGAGAATCTTACATTTATATATTTATTCACAGAGTGTAGCTGAATTTTTTTAATGTTTGGAGTGTGAATTGATATTTAATTTTAGGTAGTATTATCCACTGGGATTATTTCTTATATATTTCTGTTGGGAGATTGCAAGTATCAAAACGACTCATGTTGACTTTTTTGTATATGTATATTAAATCTGTTTGTTTATGAGCAGCTTAAAATCATTGCTTATTTAAATTTCAGGATCATTATTTGGATAAGATAGTTGTATATTATTCAACATCACTACATCTTACAGTTCAAAGAGATACTTTTTGGGGACTGGCTGTTTGAGACTCAGACTATTATATATATTTTCACAGAAGATAAAACTGAAATTTCTCTAATGTTTGGAGAGTGATTTGATATATATATTATAATGGTCAGAATTTATATATCTCATTAACCAGTTGCATCTTTCCTCCACTACAGTCAAAGAGCAGCACTACAGGTGGGTTCAGGGCCTGCAATGCTGAGTTTGAATCTAGTAGATTGATTATACACCATATAACTATAGGATAATGTACTTGCCACCACATTAGCAAACATCTTTTAGGCCATGGGGGTCAGGGAGATGCACAAGACTAACTAAATTCTAGTACGACTAATTATTATTCTAAATCTAATGAATGGCCTAGTTATATTTGATTGATTTTGACATGAAACACTATGGCTATAAGGCATTAAGAAAATAGACATGTAGATATAATTTAAAACTATATTTAATATTAATATAAATTTATTTACAGTCATGGAGTTTGATCTTAGTCAATACTCCTAATATGGCATGAGTTTACATTATTAACATATTAAGCCTTCAACCTGTCCCCTTGGGTATTAAATGATAGCAAAATGTTATTTCATGCCCCAGACTAAGTACATTAACTATCCTGCAAAATAAAAGTTGAATGAGATATGCAGTAGCAATTTAACTTATCCCAACAATAGATTATATAAACAAAGGCAAAACTCTCCATACAGTAGTGCCACCCTGTGCCAAACAGTATGGAGAGTTTTTCCTTTGTTTACAACAATTATGCGCTAGTATCATGTGATCAATAGATTATATATATAAAGTTTTATATTAATGATTAATTCTACAGAGGGCCTGTTAGTTGAGGGCAAAGAATGTGGGAGACTTGGGAAGTGAAATCATAAGCAGAGAATAAAAGAATAATTAACTAGATAAGAGATGGTATTGATAGAGATGCAATAGAATAATAGAATACAGTGAAAATATAATTTAAATATCCATCTGTGCAATCTATTTAAAATAGTAATTTAAATTTTAAAAAAAAATATTAATGTTAAAATCTAAAATAAAATTTATTCCTCAATTTTAAATGTGCGTTAATAAAAATCTATTTGTGTGTTAATTACTGGCAGTGGCTTCTTTTATTTTATTGTTATAAATATTTAATATATACTTCGAGAGAATAGAAATCTATTGAAACTTATAAATGTTTAAAATCTCTGCTACTCTATGATCTAGTGACCTTGGGCAAACGATCGGAATCCAAATATATAAATTAAAATAAAAAAAAATTTTTTAAACTTAACGTACCTGCCTACTATATAAATTTTCTAGGTTCAAATGCCTAGTGGCGCCCTGTAGTGCAGATTACGTGAAGTCTCCTTCTCCCCTGATCATTATAATGGCATCCCAACTAACAGGGCTGCGAATGTTAGAGAACGGGCATTTAAAAGGGCATCCTAACGTAACGTAAAAAGAGCGTACAAACGAGAGTTGGAGATTTTTTTTTTAAAAAAAAAAAAAAAAAGGGGGGGGAAATAAAAGCGATAGTTTGTTATAAATCAAAAAGAGTTTGAATACATATTGGAAATATAGTAGATGGGCAGATTTGGCGGTGTGAATATACGGATGGAAAAGTTCTCGAGTGGTCAAGGGGGAAAATAGTGTTGAAGTATGTCCTGTGTATAAATATAACATCATAGTTTATAAATAGAGGTTGAAGAATTTATCTAACATTGGGATATTATAAAACAATATCGTTCAATATGATAATAAGGAGGGGCAAAGGTCTATAAGGTGGGTCATGCAGTGGACCACTGGAAGTCGAGGTGACGAACCTGGCACATTTAGCGTTAATAGTGATATATAAAAGGAAAGAAAAGGGGCAATGGAATTGAAGATAAGAATATATGGAGGGAGAAAGGAGGAGACACCCATAGAGCACCTCAAGAGCCTGGAAAGATACTATAAGTACTATGAGATAGCAGAGTAACACCAAGTGATCATAACATACCATCATCTAGAGAAACATGCAGAGACATGGTGGAATTCACTGAGTCAGCAACCTCGAACATTTCTGCAGTATAAAGAAGCATTAGCCAATGTATTCTGGAATGAAGAAATACAAGAAAGGGTGAGGGCTCAAGTGGTAGAGCAGGAGTTTTAAGAAGGTAATGGAGAAGCGTACATACATTTTTTTAGGCGGCAGGTGGCTACGTTGAGAACTCTAGATGCATGTAAACTATCAGAGGAGCAGATTATAGCAATGGCATGCAGAAAGTTACCCAGTGAAATTAGATGGATGCTGGGAAAAAGAGGAGAAAGATCAGTGGGGACAATTGATAAAATGTTGAGCCAATTAGAAATAGACACAGAAAGGAGACAGATAGAGGATCATAAGCTTAGGTCCAAAGGGACACAGATGCGGATAAGCAGGGGACAAAAAGAATAGGCAATTTAATATGTTCTTGGGAAGACCATGTCCCGGTATATGCACTTCAGACATGCACCATCATCCCTATAAAGGTAGGTTCAATGAATGTGGAAGCCCTCATGGATTCGGGCAGTCAGGTATCGGTAGTATCAGAGAGATTATACCACCTAATTAGAAGGGAACAACCAGATATACCGATTCTCCCTCTAAAAACAGTTCACATAGCAATGGCAGACAACCAGAGAGCTAAAGTAGAGCCAAAGCAGATATGGATGGATCTAAAAAATTAATAGAAAGAGCTATTCACATGTGTTCCTTATAATGAAAGGTTTAGTACATGAGGCCCTTTTGGGATCAGATTTTCTAAATAGATACAAATGTAACCTTGATTATGAGAGGGGTCAGGTCACCTGTGAGGGTGAAGTGGTACGTTTTCTGACAGAGGAGCCTCAATGGTCGATAGAAATGTTACATTTAGAGGAGGATGTCCCAGAAAAACTCAAAGATAAGATCGATGAATGAAAGTAGAAGGGAAAGTTCAAGATAGTTCCTTACAACAAACATTGACCAAGTATCACCACATCTTTTCAGACAAGCTGGGGGTTATTCAAGGGTTTGAGCAGAGAATTAAGATGAGAGATGGCCAGACATTCAAAGCTAGATCATACCCCATCCCGCATCAATACCGAAAGGCAATAAAAGAGCAAATAGATCAGATGCTAGAGTGGGGAATTATATCAAAATGCTCATCAGCATATTGCAACCTGATGGTGGTAGTTAAAAAAAAGATGGATCCGTTAGATTATGTCTTGATGCTCGACAGTTAAATAAAGTGACTGTACCAGACTGCAATGTACCACCTCCCATGCAAGAATTACTAAGGAAGTTCCAAGGAAAGAAGGTATTTTCGACCTTCGATTTGACTGCCAGTTATTGGCAAATTAAGTTACATCCGGAAGATTGCCAATACACATCGTTCAGATATGAAGGTCACTCATATCACTTTAACAGGATGCCTTTTGGTCTAATAAACAGTGGGGCAGGCTTACTCAGGTGCTTGGACCAGGTGCTATCCTCAGAGATAAAGGACACGGTCACAATTTACATGGATGACGTGTTGATAGCCTCAACTGATATCAAGGAACACATACGGGAAGTGGGACTATTTCTAGAGGAATGCAAAAAAGGGCATAAAAATAAATATTAAGAAGAGCACACTGTGCCAGAAAGAGGTGGCCTTTCTTGGGCACATGGTGGGAGCTCAGGGACTCAAACCGCACCCGGACAAGATCTCAGCTATTCGTGACTTTCCAACACCTAGATCCAAGAAACAGATCCGATCATTTCTGGGTCTGTACATTCTACAACCGCTTTCAAGAACGGTTTGCAGAACGGATGGAGCCATTGGTGAAGTTATTAAAAAAGGGTAGTGAGTGGAAGTGGATGGAAGAACAGGACCAAGCCTTCCAAAGAGTGAAGATGGGTTTCTTGGAACATGTTATGCTGGCCTTTCCTGACTTTTCAAAGCCAGACAGATAGCAGTGGATATGGTCTCAGGGTGACCTTGGCTCAAGAGCAAGAAGATGGAAGAATGGGTATACTATATTTTATGAGCAGGCTACTCAAGGGTCCTGAGGTACAATATACAACCACTGAGAAAGAGGCATTGGCCATTGTTTGGGCCTTTCAGAAGTATCGAACACTGTCACTGGGCTCGGAGGTCATCGTGGTTACTGACCACAAGAGTCTGGAATTTATCAACCACAGCTACCTTACCAATAGCAGATTAGTACGGTGGAGCCTGTATCTCCAAGAATACAACTATATGGTGAGGTATTGTAAAGGGTCTGACAATGTAGTAGCTGATACTCTGAGTCGCAATCCAGTGGACAATCAATCACATCATCTGAGTACTGAGAATTTGTATATAGCAAGCATAGGGTTAAGAACAGATGAAGGTCTTGAAAGTGATTTGAGGTGCCTGGAGTACTTTCAGAGAGAAGACCAACAACTCCAGCCAGCCATTGACCAATTGGAAGGTAAAGAAGCCAAACTGATTGGGGGTTGGGTCGAGCGGAATATTTGAAATTTTAGATTGGAGCAAGGTGTGTTACAATACAGAGTTAAGGAAAATTCAGCAGAATGGAGATCAGTCATCCCGCGGCACATTAGGACTGCGGTGGTGGCACACATGCACCGCAGGTTGAGCCACTATGGGATAATGAAGACTGAAGGATGGATCAGAAGGTGGTTTTACTGGCCAGGCATGCATGGCAAAGTTGCAGCGGTCATTGGGCAGTGCGAAATTTGCCAGAGGGTTAAGCCTGCAAATAAGAAATATGCAGCTCCGATGTTGTCCATGATTCCCAGAGAACCTAAAGAAATTGTTGCAGTGGATTATTATGGCCCACTGCTGGCCTTTAATATAAAAAAATACCTCCTGGTCGTTTATGATTTATTCTCTAAACTCGTGTCTACATATCCCATCACACAAGCCAACACACAGAACACAATACATGTCCTGAAAAAGGAGCATATTCCATCAGTGGGAAAACCTCGAACTATCATATCGGTTCATGGAACCCCATTCGTTTCGAGGGAGTGGATGAAATGGACTGAATGGTTGAAGATCGGACATGTGTTAATCTCGATCTGTAACCCTCAGTCTAATCCCTGCGAAAGAATGATGCGGGAATTGGGTAGGTTGTTCCGTACTTATGTCCAAACCGACCATAGAAGGTGGGTCAAACACCTTCCGGACATTTTAAACTATATGAATTGGGCTGTGAACGAATCTACGGGCTTCACACCAATACATTTGCATTTTGGTAAGCACACACCTAGGTTGTTCAAGACTGGTTTTCCAGGAGAAGAAACTCCCATCAATCTATAAAAGGATAGGCAGCAGGCCTACCAGGCGATGATTCACAGGAGCCGACAACAAAAGGAGAGTTTCAAGAGTTCCTCGCACTCCTTTAAGGTGGGGGACCAGGTAATGGTGAGGACACCCCATGTAAGCAAACCTGGAAAGTTTATTTGCAAAAAATTCTGCAATCTATATGAGGGCCCATTTACGATAGTAAAAGGTCTGGGAAAACATGCATTTTGGGTGGATACTGGGCAGGAAATAAAGGGATCATACAACGCCCGGTCACTCAAACCCTTCGCAAACCAAGAGAGGGATAAAGGATAGAAAGGAGTCATTAAGAAGCCGTTCAAATACACAGAAGGTATTTGAAGGCTATCGCACCAGGGGGGTATGTAACAAACGGGGTTCGAATACAAGCGTATGCAATATATTACTAATTGCAAGTGTTAATGTTGAGCGACTATATATGAAAAGATATATATGTAAATAGTCATTCGAACCCCTGATCATTAAAATGGTCTCCCAACGTGGCACGATCTTTTAATAAACCACGAGTGCCCTGAGAATTTTAAAAAATAAATCATGCCAGTAAGATTTTTCTTTAAAAATGAGTATATATATTTGTGTATTAACGTAATGTTATAATCCGATATTAATAAACCACGAGTACCTATGAAGCCAATAATATTTTTTTGAAATAAGTATATATTTTTTGTATTAACATATAGTTATAGTCCGATATTTAATAAACCATGAGTACCTTGAAATGAAGCCCGTAATAATTTTTCTGAAATGAGTATAGATATATGTTTTGTATTAACGTAAAGTTATAGTTTGAATTTTGTGTAAAAAGTACTGCCAGAAAGAAAATTGTGCATATGTAGAAATAAATGCGAGGAATAAAATGTAATAATTAATATAAATCATAATTTTAAAAAAAAAAAAGTCTAAAATCACGTAACTTCTTTGACTTGCCTAAGTTAAAAATGAAATGTAGGGAAAAGGGAACTATTGAAGGAGGAGGTGTAATCTCAGCTGGGGTGAAAAGGAAAGAATAGTCAGCATTTCTTTTTTGTAATTACTAACAAAGTTATGTCTTTTCATTAATAACCAAAGTTTTGTCCTTTTAAAAAAAATTAGTATAATCAATTTGTGTAACGTCATTACTAACACTAAGTAAATTTTTTTTTTTTTTTATGTTTTTGTTTTTTGACGAAGTTTACTGATATGTAACGGAATATAATATCCCGTCACATTATTTTAAAATTAAAATAAAAGACCATAAATAAAAATTGATTGATTTATTAAAAAGAAAAAAACTTAATTTAAAAACTGTTTAACGTATATATAGATCGCATGATGGATAACTTTAAAAACTTTTAAAAAATAAAAATATTTGAAAGTAATTTTTTTTGTAAAAAGTAAAGTTATAAAGATTGATATTTTAAAAATAGAAATAATGTTGATTTCTATAGTCTTAGAAAATGGAAATGATTGTCTTATTAATTAAATGATTGTTCAAAAGCAAACTACCTCGTGAGGCATGTAAAATAAATTAAATGGTCAGATAAGAGGAGACAAAAAAATTAAATGACCAATCCAAACATGAAAATGACAGCACGGACCATAACTGAAACACGAATGGATTAGTGACGTCTTGCTCGCTCGTTGAATCTCAAGATCTAATGATAAGAGACTAATAAAAATATAAAAGCCAAATTATTATTATAATTGTTATCTGAGAGCTGACTATGAATATGTTGTTATAACTAGCTATATTGCAGATTTTCACGATGTGGAAGTCTGCAATAGAATTAGATTTTCCAGACAACCAGCTGAGACTTCCCTATGCCAGTTAGGGACCAAAAAGGAATGGCAAGTGGCAGCTTCGTTTTTAAAAAGGAAGAACAAACAATCTATATAAGTGATCACGAAGATGGACCTCAGAATCTGTAAAGTATAAACTTTTGCCAATTGAACTTTCTTTTAAATAATTACCGTATAACATCAATAAGTAATCAATCCAAAAAAAAGTAATATAAATGAATGTACTCTTGTCTGACCAAGAATAGAACTCTAAATCAATTATAAATATTTGTTTTATATACGTTTGCTATTTCAGTCATTTCCATTTTTTTAATTTAATTATTTATGTTTGTGTTTAACTAGGTTATTTATTTCTATCTGTTAAATAAAATGTATTAAATTAAAGTTGGGTGTAGATAGCTGCATGGATAAAGAGTAATAACTGTTTAAATTCGTTTATGTTTAATTTAAAGGATTTTAGTGTTGGGCTATTTGTTTCGTAGTTAGGGCAATGCTTGTGGAAGGATATATGGGTGTTTATATTAATGTAATGTGAAGCGTGTTTAGCATACAGGGCAATGTGCCCAACTGAATGCATGACCCCAAAGAGGCAGTCATATCGTTGAAATGGTGGCAGATGTATTTCCTGCGCCATTGACCCCTTCTAGCTCTATGGACAGGGATTTATAAGACGGCAGAAAGAATCGCTTTTCCCCATATGTAGCACTCTTAAAAAAAAAAAATTATATACATGATTCCTTAGTCTAACAGATGCCCTTTCCTGATCTAGACACGGATCATTTCCTTCAAATAATATCACGCTGTCAGATGCCCATTCCTGTCGGCGTGGTTTTATGCTAGCATCTTCATATTGCATTAGTTGCAAATATATATCTGGAAGCTGACATTGGGTTGGCTATGAACTTTTAGTCTGAGACTGAATGAATGTTTTGATAAGTTTTAAGTGAAAAAAAATCTATGTAGACTATCTATGCTCATCATGCTAAAGTAAAATATAATTTAAATATCCATCTGTGCGATCTATTTAAAATAGTAATTTAAATTTAAAAAAAAATATTAATGTTAAAATCTAAAATAAAATTTATTCCTCAATTTTAAATGTGCGTTAATAAAAATCTATTTGTGTGTTAATTACTGGAAGTGGCTTCTTTTATTTTATTGTTATAAATATTTAATATATACTTCGAGAGAATAGAAATATATTGAAACTTATAAATGTTTAAAATCTCTGCTACTCTATGAGCTAGTGACCTTGGGCAAACGATCGGAATCCAAATATATAAATTAAAATAAAAAAAATTTTTTTTAAACTTAACGTACCTGCCTACTATATAAATTTTCTAGGTTCAAATGCCTAGTGGCGCCCTGTAGTGCAGATTATGTGAAGTCTCCTTCTCCCCCGATCGTTAAAATATATATATATTAGGATGTCTGTATTTCTTCAAATCAATATACATAATCTTATAATTGAATATTTATTAATACAGTGTATCGGACATCACACAGTGGTACAGAGTCATGAGACTAGAACTAGGGTTTTTGTGAATGAATCCCCAAATAGAATAAGAGAGCTAGAATAATACATAATTATATAAAACCTTGTTATATTTAGAAACTAATCAAAATAAGAATTCAAACTCTGGATAGGATTAAAATATACTTTAATTTAATATTATAAAAAAACAATTTGTTCTAAACATAAATTATTTATATAGTTCACGCTAGAATAGTTTCATATGCTTACATCTGTAGTTATTATGTGATGTCACGCTTATACATATATAGTGTGGTTTATTTTTATGCCAATGTTTAACAAGAAAAGTTACAAAATGTGTTTAGGAAAAGAAATGCTATTTTGGTTAAATAATGACCTAAACAGAAGAAATCATGAGAGAGACAATTTAGTGTTTAATTAAATTAACATAATGCATTTAACAATTTATGATCAATGCCACTCTGATCACACCAAGAAATATACACATATATAACTGTGATGCCAGATAAATTGGTCTCTGACATCCGTTATATTTATTAATTATTAAACAACAAAGTTATAAACAATGATTTTCAATACGTGAATATTTTCATATTCAATATAACAAACATTATATTTTAATTCTTAAATTATAAGATAAAATGAGAATTCATTTACGCATATGGGAGCCACTCATCTAAGGGAAATAGCTTAATGTAAGCTTTTCATGACATTCTAAATATATTAATAAATAACAAAAATGGTTTAGTTATATCACAGCATTACAGCTTATAGATTAGTTTTAGGCATGATTCTAAATACTATAACAAATGGTGGTGCGAGCATAGGCAGCAAAATATAAGATTCGTTTCATTTTGGCCAAGTAGACACTTTATCATTTAAGTGGGAATAAGAAGTGGTATGCCCGTTCTTCTGATGGGTCATACCTGGTGAGAAAAAGAAAGGTAGGGAGATGCAATTGTCCACATAAGGTATCAATGCAGAGCTACCGCTACTCTTTCTGAAGGTGTCCTAAGGCACTTCCTATGCCATCTAAAACATATATAAGTGAAGGTGGAGGATTCAGAGTTCCCGATCATCCTCAAGTTATGACAAAGCAAATAATGATGATGGCTGACCAATGCTGGCAACGCTATGAAACTAGGTTGCATCTTTTAATGATGTCAAAATAATTAATGACCTAAATATAAAATTTGAATCAGGTGTAATGGCATGACTTGTATACTTAACCAAATTATATAACTGAAATCTAAAACTAAATGAATGTCTTAATGACATACGATTAGATTTTCCTTCATTAAATGGGTTCCACTTGCATTAGGAAACAATAAGCATTATTTAATATTATAATGCTAAAAGTGCTACATATAAATAATTATTACATAATAAAAATAAATGGTCATTATTATTTAAAATATCTTATCTGGAATTTAAGCAATAGTGTTCTTGGATAATATTAAATTTACACTCAATAAATATATACGTATGACAGTAGTAAAATAATATTAATCTGCCTATAAACAGAAATATTATTTAACTATTTCTCAACCCAGTGAGCAATGGCTTTAAAACAAATAATTTAAAGTAATTAGCATATGCTGAAACATGGGGAGATTTAAAGGACTAATCTAAAATAGTGACTCGCGGAGTTGAGTTGATTTGGCATATAAATGACATATAAAAATAAAAAGCAAATAATTATGATAATAAAATTTTCTGCACTAAATAAAATGTAAGATTTGAACTTAAATAGATGTAAGCATTTACATATATATATATATATATATATATATATATATATATATATATATATATATATATATATATAATGTATACGATTATAGAGAGACTTTCAAACAGAGATTAGGTACAAATATATAACAAAAAAACACATTAATTATTAGTACAGATATAGGTAAGCGTGGAACTGTTACCTCAGCAAAGTTACAATGGCTAGGTGTTTCATTCTTTGAACTTTAGTTTACAGGGATTAGTTTGGTAGTCAGCAATCTCAGGCACTACTGCTTCTTCATTGATGGCAGCCTTCTTCCATGGCAGGAATTTTGTGGTAACATACTAGAGGCAACTCCGAGAGGCCCAGGAAAAGATGGTTCAGTGACCTACTCAATGAACATTTTAAAAAGTAAGAGCAAACAAATACTGTCAGACTGTAAGACTCAGACTGTGACTTAGACTAAAACTCTCTTATCTCTAAGCTATTCTATTTATACCATTCAAGCTATTACAGGAATGCTTTGCTCATTTGCTCAGAGGCAGATAAGACAATTATTAAATTCCTGAGCAAAGTACAGTCCATTTTAATTAAAAGTAAGATATAAAAAGATAAGGTTCAAATCACTTTCATTAGCAAAACTTTCAATTAAAATCTTTAAATTATAAAAGTAAAACTATGATAAAACAATATTTTGATTAATACAAATCAAGCATTTAAAATATTTAATTAGTGAAGAAAATTTCACAATGGGTTGACTTGAACCTGCCATCTTGGTTATATTCTCTTTTAAATTTTTACAAATGTGAAATTAAATGCAAATAATTTTTACAAAAATGACAAACTTTACATGATTAACAAATTCTCTTTTAAAATTTAAAAAAAACCACAAGCTTAAAATATTCAAAAGTATGAAAATATCAAAATAACAGAATCAAAAATTATAAAATATTCATTATAATAGTTTGTAATATATATAAATACATATATGTGATGACACTGTTAGTAATTTAAGTATTGCTGTATTTGAACCCTTGTACATGTTAGTCTATTTTAGGTAGGAAAACATGAAGCTCACTCTGACTACAGAGTGATTGCTTCAACAGTAATTAGATATATGTAAAGTATAACTTTAAACATTTTATCTACTTATGATAAAGAGAATGAACCATTATGGTTCATGGTGAATTTCAGTGGGGTATTTTATTATGAAATGTGTCAATTAATTGAGAAAATGCTACAAGAAATCCTTTGTTTTGGTAAATATACAATATGTTCAACATTTGATTTTGTTAGTAAAATATGTAATGTTATGATTGATGTTAATGATATAATATATACTCTAGACATAAGTGTAATGAATGAATCAATTGATCAAATAGTGTCTATTGAAATTATTTCCAACATGTTAAGTTAGAAAATGTCAATGCAAAAATAATAAAATTTATAATTGAAACATTAAGCTTTATTGATAAAAATATTTATGCAGTTTTTAAGAAGGATTTTTATAACATGAGCAATGGCTGGCCAATAGGTTTACTTACAGTTGCTAAAATATGTAATGTTGTAAATTCTACATACAAAGAAAATATTATGAAAAAGGAATATTATCAAAAATTATTACTGTATATTATTGATATGTCAATGATGTTTTTGTATGCAGCAAACCAAATACAATTAAAGAGTTGTTTAAAGAATTAAATAACTGAAATAGTTTAAAATGGATAAAAAACAGATGAAAATTCAATATGTGTTCAGTTTCTTGATCCTAAAATAACTAGAAATCAATATAAGCTGGATTACTGTATGACCATTACATCAATAGTAAAAAGAGATTATATTCTATATAAATCAAGAATTGCTTATGTCACATAAAATGGCAGGTTTAAAGTCCTTCTTATTTAGAAATAATAGACTTTGTAAATATTCATTAGGTAAAACTAAAAATATTGAAATATATCCGAATGAATTATTAAATGTTGGCTACAATTATAATCATATATATAATGTTATTAAAATTTTAATGCAAAATATAAGAATAAAAATATTAACAATGATATTGATTCTCCTGCTAATAAAAAATATGGATATCAGTCTCATACATTTTGAATGATCAAATAAATTTTATAAGAAAAGTTTATAAAGGTATATGTGACATAGCATTTTACACACCTCCTACATTAAATAAATTAATAAGAACTCTAAAGATAAAACCCCATTTATAAATAAAAATTGCATCATTTATAAATGGATATGTAGGTGTGGTAGCAGATATATAGGGAAATCAAGATGCATGTTGGAAAAAAGAACTAAAGAGCACTTTCTGTTATTAAAAAGGGTTTAGAAAATGAAACAAAATTGCAAAGTAAATGAATAATGTTTCAGCATTCACTTTTTACGTCTGTAATAAGTCATGTATTTATGACTTTAACTTCAATTATAATAATGTAAAAAAATTCCAAATTCAAAAAAAAAAAAAAATAACAACAAAAAGAAAATGAAGAAAGCTATGCTAATATACAAATACAAACAAGACTTAATTAACAGGCAACAAATGGATCATGGAATTGTGGAAAGGTTAGCCTTTGAAAGTATCAGGTGACAAAGACTAAGAGGATAGTCCAAAGCACTCCTAAGTGGATAAAAATATTAAAGTTATACTTTACATTGGTCTTATTACTGTATTTATAAATATTCAATTATAAGATTACATACATATATACAGCAATGTCAAAAAAACAAAAAAAAAACCATATCACTTATTATGATTATGAGTATTATTGTTTATAATCATAAGCAAATGGAGTCATGCAAACTTGTATGAATAAAATTTTATAATTTATTTTTCTATTTACAATTTTATAATTTATATAAAGGAAAATTAATATTTTGTCAAAATTAGGCACAATATGAGATTATTTTTGTTTTCAAAAGATAGAAAGTGGATTTATGCTTGTTATTAGCTTTTAAAGGTTTTTTTTTTAAAAAAAAAAGAAAGAATGTATTTGCTTTCTATTTTTGGATTTTTTTAAAAAAAGTTGATGTATAATATTAATTATTAAATATATAGGTATGTATTTAAGAAATATCTTTTATTCAAAATTGTGTGTAAAAACATCTAAAATGTTTAGAAGATACTCTTTTTAAAAACAGGATACATTTTACTGAAAGGAAAATCCATTATAACGAGATGTCAAAAGCTAATACAACAATTACAAACTTTTTAACATAACTTGTGGACAAATATAGACTTTAAAATTACTTAATGATTAATATTTACTTAAAAAAATTGATATATAGATTTCATTTGATTAGTTGTTAAAAATTATTAACTGCGCTAGTTAAATGCAATAAGATATATAATTTATTGTGAATAATCTGTATATATATATATATATATAATATAAATAAAATGTATTATGATTATATGTGTGTGTGTTTAAGTATTTATAAACTTATATCTGTGTGAATAATCTGTATTTATATGTATATATAATATAAATAAAATGTATTATGATTATATATATATATGTGTGTGTGTTTGTGCGTATTTATGAATTTATATTTGTGTTGTTAATTTTAATAACGACATAAAGAAATAACAGCTATTAAGTACATAGTTATGAGAATATATTATAAACCATAAGTATGATTTCGAAATCATATTTTCTAGAATATTTTTAATAAACTTTATAATAAATTGTCTCTCATATTAATATTAAGACAAAAAAGGGATAACTTTTATCTGATCTCCAAGCTTTTATATAAGCAATAAATCGATAATCGATATTAAATAGCTCTATATATAACATTTGTAAATACAAGCTTATTAAATTAGGTCATGTGACATCTGACTTGATTTTTTTTGTAATTTTATTTTTTTCCTATTAAGGCTTTGGTGATGTTATATTGCTAAAGCTATTAATATATGGTGTATCTGAACTTAGTTCAGTCCCATATGACTATTTAAGTTAGATAACTGCATTGGAAGACATATGGATTTCTGAAATTTTCAGATTTTTGACTTAAAAGTTATACATTAGATAATGTGCTGGGCTTGTCATGGTATTTTTATTCTAATGCTTGAATATCTATGCACCTCACTGACAATGCCAGTAGTAGAAACCAGTCTGGGGTTGGAGATATTCTCAAAGCTTGTTAAGAGCTTATTTTGTGAGCTCTATATATAAATATGCTTATATATTCTTATTGTTACATATTCAATGGCCTTTGTTTACTTATCTGATTTAAACTTAATAGAATTTATACCCGAGTTATTATCCTAAATTGTGAATGTGTTGCCTAAAGCTTTCTGAAAATAACAATGATTGATTTACTATACATAAAAAAAATTGGAAATTAGATAAAAGTAATCTATTTTTTTGTCATCTACTTGTTAATATTGATAACTGATAAAGTATTATTTACAAGTTTATTAAAACAAACATAAAAACTCTATTGTATAAATTATTCTTATTATGTATGCACTAGAAATATGTTTTTTAATTATTATTAATTAAATATATGTGTGCACAGATGAAAGAGCCTAAATAATTTAATGCAGTGCAAAAAGACCATTTCAACAACTTTTTTTTTTTTTGGAAACAGTGACATCAACTTTAATACAAGCATCAATTGGATGTTTTTGTATGACTTTTCCTTGTTATATCTTCTATCTAAAAATAACTAAATACACCATATATTTTTATTATTAAAGAATTAAATGATTGTTTATATTGACTATAAATTAGTTACTTAAAAAAAGTCTAAGTTTGCATTAACAAATAGTGTATATCATAGGATTGTTAAGGCTCATTGACAAGAATCGATTTTTAACCTATGCAGTTAATTTAAATTTTGATTTTTGTCTTATAAAAGTGAGCCTGACTGCTTTTCATTCATTTGAAATTAAAAACATCTTTCTTTTTTTTAATTGCAGTAAAACAAATGGCCTGCATATACCAATAGCATAACTCTCTGTAGTACCAGTGTTTTTTTAAATGGTGTATGACATGTTAAAATCAGACAAAATTCCAACTTTTTATTAATATTTCTAAAAATAAGTTCATTTTTTTCTGCCCAGTTTATTAGATTGTACAAGAAAACAAAGGCATAAATATTTCAATGGCCAAAGTTAATAATGAAATGGATTCAACATGCTTTGAAACTTTTGCAATTTCAATGCCTTCCTCCTGAAAATAAACATTATGTTGGATATTATAAATAAATATTAATTTTAGCTTTTTTTATTAACTGTTTTAATTTTTTTATTAATTTAATAAATTTATAATTTATTAATGTGTTTGTACTAGTGTGTTTGTGTAGTATATAAATTATACTTGTATTTAAATATAATGAAGTAGTGATTTATGTTAAATATAATTTTGGGACTCTAATCATGTTTGACAACCATATTTTATACACATAATGACTCTCAAATGGTTTAATAATTTATTAGTATGTCTGGATGTGTTTTAGTGTGTACTCTGGCATGGCTGTATAACTGCTATGTTCTATGAGCAGAAAATAAATAATTGACAAAGGCAGAATTGAGTTGGCAAGCTAATAGTTTAATTTAGAAAAATATGATAATAGTATAAAGCCTATTTAAGGCATATAAAAGTAATGAAAATATTATGGTGATCTGCAAATATTAAACCCCAATCCTATTTTTTGACTTAACAGAGGCAGGGTCTCTGAATTCGAGAAATACACCTCAAGTCTTCTGAAGTCTTTACAAACTTTACCTCATATGGTATTATTTACATATCTTACCATATATGACATTTTTACATACTCATGGTATTTTTATATACCTCACCATATATGGCATTTTTTACAGTTTTCTGACTTTGTAATGCCAGGTATGTAACCTATGACCTAACAATATTAAGTACATTGATAGTTGCACATACCTTGAGTTATTGTATATAATCATTATATACAATTACTTCACACAATCATTAAACATAATTACTGTACAAAGTTATTATTTTTATTCTACACAATTATTATACATATTTTATACATTCATTGCTGTGCACATATATATACAAATTTATAAATAAATATTAGAAAATACACACTGGAAAAAAGAACAAAGGAGCACACGTTATTATTAAAAAGGGTTCAAAATACAAAACAAAATTATAAATATAATGATAATTTATCAGCATCTGTCTTTTATGACCATAATAAATCATGTATATATGGTTTTGATTTTAATTATAGTAACGTAAAAATATTAGGAATTGAAAGAAATAATAATAATAAAAAAAATAATGAAGCAATGTTAATATATAAATACCAGAAAGATTTAATTAGTAGGCAAGCAGCAAATGTTAAGATCACAGAATTATGGGAAAGTTGACATCATAAAATTATGGGAAAGCTGACATTTTAAAGTATTAGTTGACAAAAACAACAAAGATAGTTGAAAGTGCTTCTAAGTGACAGTTATAGATATATTTTTATAAACTTTTAAATATTGTATTTTCTAATATTTATTTATAAATTTAAATATATTATTTTGAAGAAATACAGACATCAATTTGTAATATTATTAATATAAATATAAAATACAATACCCATTATAAGCATTTATTTTATAACGTCTTGCGTGCGATTATGCGCAATTAGCTTAACAGGCTGTCATTCTATCATAATTATAATCGCACGCAAGACATTATAAAATAAATGCTTATTCATGTATATGATTTAGTTTCATTTAGAGTGGCGTTTAGTAAATTCTAGAAAATTTCATTGGCGTCATTCATACAGACATTATATATAGTAATTTAAAGTAACTATTATGTAGTCACGCCTTCATTACAACTACTTTAGATTTGCTCATATATAAACATTTGAGTCGTAAGAGTATTCCTTTTTACTCTTATATAAATACTATATCATGTGGTTGTTCAAAGGTATTCATTCATTAATAACATTCTCACAGCGTCTGCGCAATTAGCTTAACAGGCTGTCATTCTATCGTAATACCCATTATAAAAAATATTATATATATATAAAGAAAAAAATTAATGTTAAATGCAATATTATAGTTTAAATTCTTTTGTAGTGCTTTCGATTTTGTGGTAATCCTTGTCAGCTTTAACGGAATTTCAAATTTTTTAAATTTAATGTTACATATATTTTCATAAGCTGTGTTAGCCATATTTGCAACTTGCCTATTAATAACATCTTCCTTATATTTATCAATCAAAATTGCCTCTTTAATTTTCCTTTTTTATGATTTTTTTTTCCATTAATATTATTTTATTACTATTAAATGTAGACCTATAATTACAAGTTTTTTCATGGACAAAGAATGCTGAAGCTGTATTAAATTGACTATTTACATTATTTTTAATTCGATTATATAATAATTGATGCTCCTTCAATCTTTTTTCCACAGAACATCTCGATTCACCATTATATAATTTCTGACATCCCCATGAAATTTGATAAATTATATTACTTCTTTGCAATTTAGGAATTATACTCTTAAAATTATTAATCAATCGATTAACATTTGGAGGAACACAAAATGAAATATTATACTTTTCTTTAAATATATTCTTAATTAATTTAGATTGCATGTTATTTATAAATGGCACAGATATTCATTTTTTATTAACTAAGGTAACACTGCAACCTCTCTTCTTATCATTAAATGAATTTACTGTACACAAGATTTGGTTTTGAGCATAACCAACCTTTAAAAGTTCATTAGAAAAGAGTTCAGTATTTAAAATTTTATTGAATGTTAATCGATTGATTAATAATACTAAGAGTATAATTCCTAAATTGCAAAGAATTAATATAATTTATCAAATTTCATGGGGATGTCAGAAATTATATATTGGTGAATCGAGATGTTCTGTGGAAAAAAGATTGAAGGAGCATCAATTATTATATAATTGAATTAAAAATAATGTAAATAGTCAATTTAATACAACTTCAGTATTCTTTGAACATGAAAAAACTTGTAATTATAGGTTTACATTTAATAGTAATGAAATAAAAATATTAATAGAAGAAATAAATCATAACAAGAGGAAAATTAAAGAGGCAATTTTGATTGATAAATATAAAGATGATGTTATGAATAGGCAAGTTGCAAATATGGCCATACACAGCTTATGGAAATATATGTAAAATTACATTTAAAAAATTTGAAATTCAGTTAAAACTGATGAGGATTACCATGAAAATCAAAAGCACTACAAAGAATTTAAACTATAATATTGCATTTACCAGTAATTTTATATATATATATATATATATATATATATATATATATATATATATATAAGCAATATATATATATATATATATATATATATATTGCTTGACCTTGAACACTGCAACCCTCTTCCACTCCATAAGTATGGTCCTCACCTAACATAGTCTTTGAGATGAACAGGAGGGTTTCTAGTTCTTGTTGAATGCTGGTTGTCTTTGCTGTGTCATTGCAGCTATCTCATTTTTGGAAAGGTCTCTAGTTATCAACATTTCTTTTTCTTCCATACTGTGGGTCTCCAGACTGGTTGATGCTGTAGTTGCTGCTTCAACATTGTTGTCAGTTGGTTCTTCTCTGTCTCCATTATTTATTGTTGACAGAAATTGTCTTCTCAGTTGGATTTTATGCTTCTAACATTTTATGCTCTCTTCAGTTTCAATATCTGCCAAGTGATGTACAAGATCATTCTTCTCACAAATCTTTCTTAATTTATACAGTGATCAAACATTGTCACTTATTTCAATTTTTTTCTCGATTAGTCATTAATTATTTGTCGGGTACATAACAAGGTTGTCAATTAATCCTTATTTTCCTTTGACACAACTGTTCAGCTGAGGGGGGGGAGGGTTCAGTGGCATTAGATGACATATAATGTTGAGGAAATGCTATTTTAAATAAGATGTCAGTTATATTTTTGGTTTTAAACCTTGCTTAAGCTTATGTTTTCATGGTTCAGACTTCCTTCTTGATGATTCTATTTGACTCAGGGTGATATGTTGGTGACTTTATATTTTTATCCCCATTTGTTAATAAAATCTTCAAATTTCTCTGAGCAGAAATAGTAACATTATCTATGAGAATCTCTGGTGTTCCATGTGTAGCAAATATCTCTGTTTTTTTATTGTTGCAGACAAACTAATATTTTTATCACATTGTATTCAGTCCAATGACTATACTGAATCATTATGTCCATTTCATGGACTGACATGGCGAATGTTGATAATTACACAAGCTTTGTATGAATTAGGCCATAAAATATATATTTTTGCAGTTGATCAGCTGTGATTTAACACTGCATTTTTTAATATACAACTTGTCTCTGTTTGTTACTGACCACCATGCATAATTAATGCCAGGAATTTAGCTCCTAACTATTTCCTGATGACCTTGATATAATAATCTAAGTATTCTCCCATGACCATAACTGGGTACAAGTAGTTTCTTGTCCATCAACATACAGCCTTTATTTATGGACACCCTTTCACATACTTTCCACAGCTCTTTATTTAAGTAGGGTGGATGTCTAGTGTGCCATTTTCTCCCTATCCAATTTTTTTTAAGAATTTTGTAGCCAGAGTCTGCATGAGTCCATTCTGCTGTTGTTCAACTATTGATAGTTTTTAATGCTATCTGATCATAGACTTTTGTGCTAGTCAATCTAGCTTTATCTGGGCATCTAGAAAATGTTTCCACGTGTGATATATTTTTACCCTTCTCTTAAGTGAAATCATAATAATATCCTGATAAAAATTCTAGCCAACAAATCATTTGAGAGTTTAAGTAGAGGTATTGATTGGAAGTTTTTTATCATGATTATTATAGCTAGTACTTCTTTATCCAGCTAATTATAGTTTTTCCCACCTAACATTAGTGTTTGGGAAGTGTATGCTATAGGATGATCACCAAGATTTGATGGATGGCATATTCTGATGCATCCATTGTTTTCATGATATCATGCTTGTTATCATAATAGATGAAGAGTCCTTCAGGTATCAGTAAGGCTTTGGCTTGCTCAAATACTTTTTCTTGATCACATTCCCAGGTCCATACTTCATTTTTCTTCAACATGTTATATAAGAGTTGGGCAATGTGAGCCTTGCCTTTTGAGAAGGTTTCAAACTTGAAGTTCTTTAACATTTTAAGTATGGTGATTCTTTTACAGCATTCACATTCTCTAGTGTGGGTCTCTGCTATGGCTTACTCATTTAATCTGGTTCTGAATCTCTCAAGAAGCTCACATATTTTCATCACTCAGTTTTTCAATGCTTATTCAAAGCTTGCTGTTATTAATATATCATCAAAGTATGGAATAACTCCATTCATGCCTCTGAGTAATGAATCCATTTTAGCCTGGTATATAGTTATAACCATTGTAATTCCAAAGGATAGCCTATTGTAATTGAATGAACTTCTGTGTGTTGTGATTTTCATGACATTGACTGCTTCCTTGGTAATAGGTATTTGATGAAATGTGCTGTTCAAATCTAGTTTGATACAATACAAAATTTGTTCCATAGATGCTAGAACTTCCCTTCTGTTTAGGATTGGATATTGATTTTTTGTTTAAGTATCTATTTACAGTGGTATGATAATCACCACAAATCTTATTTTACCATTTGCTCTTTCCACTATAACTATAGGAATAGCTCACTCTGCATTCTTGACTGATTGAGAATTTCTTGTTCTATTAGATCATGTTTATTTTCTGGACAAAATAACACTTTCTGAGGTTTTGTAATAGCAGATTTTGATCTGTCACATAACTTTATATCAATAGGTGAGGTTTTTAGTTTTCATGGGTCCTCTTTGATTAGATTGGAATAATTATTTTTCATTGTGATTCTCTACTGATTTTTTGATAATGTATATCCTTATACCTAAGGGGCAGACCATTTATGGTCTATGATCAGGTTAATTTCCCCATTCACTGTGTATGGCAATAATGCTTTTTCATTCTTCTTTGTTTCTACCTTTACTTTTGTCATTCCTAGTATTATTATGGGATTTTTGTTAGCATCACAGGCCTTGAGGTGAGTTGTTCTACGTTGGGGGGAGGAGATTTTAAATCTTTAATGAAATATTTCCCAATCCTTCATCAGTTATATTCTTGCCCCACTATGAAATTTCATAGTTTTTATTTTGCTGATTATTTCTACATTTAGCATAATTTGATCCAAATTCATCTGTGGTAGCATTTTTTTATGGAACAACTTTTGATCACACCATGGGAAAATTTTATGTTTGGCTTCTTGTCCATATAGTAGTGGCCTCTTTTGGGGTTGTCAGTTATTTTCTGCAACACAAACATTCTTGTTTATTGCAATTAAGGGCTTTATGACCAACTTTTCTGCATTGGAAACATTTTACTCATTTGTGTATTTTAGTTTCAACTTCTGATGTTTAATACATTATAGCTTGAAGTGGTGTTGTTCTTGCAAAACTTCTGAACACTCTCACTTGGTCAAGTAGTAGTTCATAAGATGTTTTACATCTGATTACTTCTTTGTAGGTTAAGACTTTTACCACTGGTAATAATTAACTTATCTGATCATCTATTAACCCATACAATAGTTAATCAAAGAGAGCTTCCACTAAAAATTTGTCGTAAAGGCATGGTTTTACAATTTCTCTTAGGTGTATGTCATAATATTTTATTTTTCATTTTTTCCTTGCCTTCTGACATTAAAATATAATCAAGAAATATGATTGTATGTCTGCAGGTTGAAATAATCATTTAGATTTGTCACAAACATGTCACATTTCTGTATCTCTGGTGAATTGAGTTTACACAGTTTGTTGGCTATCTTGTTTACACTGTCACCTGTGAAGCAAAGTAAAGAGGCTAAGTACACATTATTCTTGAAAATACCAGTTAGTATAAAGTATTGTTTTTATTTTCTGAACATACAATGGCCTGTTACCTGAATTACTTACATTGATTTCACACATACCAACTTGTGATATGCCAACCATTTTCTCTGTAAGTTCAAATCCAGTTATGACTGCCCCAGTTATTTGTTAAGACAATTATTTAAAATTTGACTCCTCTGATAACTGCATCAATTTGCTATTCCCATGAGCAGCATATATATAATTGTCAAATGCAGAATTGGTATTGTAAGCTAATAGTTTAATTTCAGTAACAAATGATAACATTTACAAGTATACATAACCTATTTAAGGCACATAAAAATAATAAATGGTTGTGATTCTAGCCCTCCTTTTTGACTTGAAGAGGCAGGATTCTCTGAATTACATAAACACCCCAAAAGACTTCTGGAAACTTTACCAAATGTGACATTTTTAAAATATGACAAAAATGGACAGCTGTTATCTGTCAATTCAGATTATGCTTGTTACATCTGAAACCTATTCTTATGTACCATATTAGTATTAAATGATTGTAAAACCATTTGCAAACTGCTGGTCACTTAACTTCCTTCTTAGTTTAGTGCTGTTATGTTTGGTAGATGAAAGGTAGATATCATATGTTATCTGCTTTATTTTACAGATGTCTTGTAGTGATATATTTATGACTGTCATTCATTGATATTTGGTACAAAGTACTCTAAGATTTAGTAAGTGTTAGAAGTTTAATTTCTACAGTATGTATATAATTTATATATGTAATACAGATGTTATTTTCTGTAATTTACAATTATTTTATTATTTTAATTGCTTGCTAATATTATAACCTAAAGTTGATTACAACAGTTAATTAGTTAAACCATTCTAGTTTATAATATTGTATTAACCTCATTTGGCAGGGTCATTTAGTCTTAGAACATGGAGAATGAGAAGTGTGAGCAATTGGGAGTCCATGCTGGGGATTGAGATTCATAGAAACAAAAATGTTAATATTCTTCATTAGAAGTTTTTAAATATTAATTGTATTAAAATATTTAAGCATTGCACCATCATATACAAAATATGCATAATGTAAATTAAAAATAATACTAATAAGATTTAGAAAGTGTTATTTACAATGAAGTAATTTTATAAATCAATTAACTAAAGTGCTGCCAATGTGTGTTATTTTCTATATATGTATATAGATTGTGTGTCTCATTTTTGATAGCCTATCATCATTATTTGCCATCAGTAACTTAAGAGTTTCTTGTTTCTACCTAACCTTAACTGACTGTAAAAGAATAATTATTTGTCTGGGATGTCAGTAGGTGGCCATGTGGATTTCCCTCAGGTGATTTGTTGTGGGTTAAACAATTCTGTCAGTTACAATATATATATTAGAAGGAAAAGAAGGTATAAGAATGAAATATATAAATGAGAGAATATTGCTGATATCATTGAAAGAATTGTGACTGAAAGGAATATGGGCTGGACATTTTTCTAGAAAAGTTATTATAATAGTCTAACAGTTGACATTTTAAATTGAATCTCAAGAATAGAAGACCTATAAAGAATAAGCATACATTATGGATAAATAAAATAAGAAAGTTTGCAGATATGATGTGGCAAAGACAGAATATCAATTGCAGAAATTGGATTAAACTTGGAGAGGTCTTTATTTTGCAAAAGATTAATAATGATTAAAAATAATGATAGTGGCATGTAAAAATTAGTTTAACATTTATAATTCAAATAATGTCAAAATTAATATATACAAAAATTAAACATAGATATGACATTTATATATTAATAATAAATAAATTGTATTTCTTTTTATTTTCAATTTAAAAGAAAGGAGAAAAAAATATGAATTTCTTATCACCAACATTTAACGTATATAAATTTATTTTTAATTTACTGCTTATAACTTTTTTAATTTTCATCTTTTACTTGACACAAAAATATATATAAGCATTAAGTCTTATTGAAAAAAACAGATAGCTGACAAAATCACACAAATTTTCAAACTCTTATATTTAATTTTTCAGATTGCTTTTCCATTACAATTAGTTGGAATATAAACTTATAAACCATTAATTATAATTTAAATTTGTATAACATTTTTGAAATTCACTTTTAATTCTTTAGTCAAAACATTTTTATAGAAAAGTAATTCAAGAATATTTGTGTTTAGAAAGAATTTTAATTAAAAAATATTTCTTAAATATTGAAGCAAAAAATAATTGTTTCTTTAACCACAATTAGGATTTTGAGATTTAACTTGAAATAAAAATGGTGGTCAAAAAATTAATTAAGTCAATCCCTTATTATAAAAAAAATAGGAATTGAATTAATTAATTTCTGGATACCCCACGTTTTAATTTCCTGTCAAATCTAAAAACCTTAACTGTGGTTGTAGAAACTTTTTTTTTTGTTTTATACTGCACATTAAATAAAAACATTTAATGTAACAAAATGTATCACTATTTATTTTTAATTTTTTAGTATTGATACAGTAAATGAAAATATAAAACTATATTGCATTTCAAATCTTTGGTACATTTACTTTATATGTGTATTTTTATATTGTACTATTTCCATCAACATATATTAAGCATTGAATGTCTTTACAAAAGTTAAACTTCATTTAAATTTTCCAATTACATTCAACTGATAGTAATAACACACAAGTTAGTATATGCATGTTTTGAAAGGTGTTCTTCTTTTCTTTTCTTAAGGTATTTCTGGTCTCTCCAGTGACAGTAATAGCATGAGAATTAACTCTGGACTGTTCGATTATTAAATATTGAAATTTTAATGTAAGGCTCTAATCAAAAGTCAGTAGAAATTTCATATACTTACCTATTAGCTTTTTTCCTGATTTCTCCACTTTTTCCTAAGAGCATAGTTGATTAGTGATCTCTAGACATTATATGTAGTCTCTCTGCATTGAATTAGGGGGTTATTAACAATTAACTTCTTTAAATTTTTTTGTACTGTTTCTTATCTATCCAATATTTTTATATTTTCCCATTTGAAGACATGTTTATTGAAACACATTTGGTCAGATACCTCTGTTTTCTCTCTTGTAATAATCTGTTTGTGTTTTTGAATCACATTTCAATGGGGTAACTGGTCTCACCAATAAAAATTCTTTCACATTCACATGGTATTTCATAGATGCAGTTTTTGTTTTTCAGCAATTGAAGTTTAGACTTCTCAGATGTTAGAATTCCTTGTAGTCTGGTATGGCTTCATGTTGTATCTCTAAATATTTCTGCAATAAGTTAATAAGTACATAATTATATATGTATACACTAAAGCATTAAGTAATTTAAAATATAAAGACATCATTTCTATTGAAAAGTGTTTGACATTTTTCTTTACATTATTTATTCTAATTTAAATTAGCTTTCATTTGAAACCAAAAAAAAAATCAAACGTTTTTTAAAAATGTATTGAAATTTCTAGAATAACTTAAATTTGATATCAAAATGTTCAAAGTTTTCTTTTCTCATTAGCCCAGATCTTAAAAAAAAAAGATGAAGTTCCTAAAATATTATAGTGCCACATACTAAATTTCAAGCAATTTTAAATTTAAATCTATTAAATATCAATTTTAAATTGGTACTATAATTTTAATTAAGCTTTCATTTGCAAACAAAATAATCTGTATACTGCCTTCTTCTGAGGTTTACTTAAAACATATTGAAGTTATAAAAATGATTTAAATTTAATATCAAAATATTTAAAATTTCTCTGCTACCTGAACCAAATATAAGAAACTAGATCATCTACTTATAATATTATCATGCCCTCTTACTTCTGTATATTAAACCTTGATTTTAAAATTTTATTCTAACTTAAATCAAGCTTTCATTGAAAATAATTACAAGTGTTTACAAATACATAATGAGGGGTTTTAACTTAAATAAAAGCATTTATAAAAACATTTATTTGAGCATTTTAGATTTTAAAAAAATCACAAAAAGAGAATTGAATTTTTTTTAAATTATGAAAAATCAAAATTAAAACATAGTTATGCATATAAATAATAAATCTAAATAAAATATAAAAAATCATTACCAGCAGAAATTATGGGCAGACATTAATGTCTTATGCATTATACATCAATTCTGTATTTTTTCAATATCTTTGAAGAGTATAAATGTCATTTTACTGAACATTCTCATTTCAAATTCGATAAAAATTGCTCTTTTGCCTTATGTAAAACAATAATTAGGATTTTATAATTTTCCATTTTTTTTTAAATGTAGTTCTATGATTAATTTTAATATGCTAATACTAGAAAAGATTACATTGTGTTAGACAATTAAATAAATAATTTGCTGGGCATTGTTTTCGATCTGGGGGGAATGACATCATAATCCTAGCACATCTGCTTGCCAATCGGACTAGTGTTAATATTGATGAAAACATGATCTTAATATTTGCTGATAATATGTAAATAAATAATTTACTGGTTGATATGGTAATATGTAATTTACATATTCCATTTCTGGGTCAAGGCTATGCAGGAATATTTTTTGTTTATCATACAGTTGTTATTAGTTATAAACAAGGCTTTTAAAATGTTTTTTGTTGCACTCAGCATGAACTATTTTAATATTCCATGAATCAATATCACGGCTAGAATTCTATTGATGCTTAAGAAACACTGGATTTATATTGGAATCTTTTTGCATGGGAGTATATATAGTAATGCTGTACCAGTCTGGTGGCATAATTCACTTGTGATTTGCTATAGTAGACTGCTTTGGAATAAGTTTCATTGCAACTTCTTTTATAAACAATCTGGAAGGTTGATCTAGAAACAACCTATTCTGTATGTTGTTTATAAACTTACGTAGACTTGGAGTTCTAAAACTGAGTATTAAATACATCAGGAAATCTCTTTTTTAGCCATTATGATAGGCCAGGTATGAAGGAGAAACTTCCAATTAGCAGCATTGTCATTTTCTAGAGTGAGTATTTAATATAGAATAAACTTTTCTATGCACTTTTAAATCCCACATTTACCAAATATTTGATGTATATTTTGATATTATTCTTTTGATACACTTTATTTTTGAATAACATTTGATTCCTATAGAGAAAAGGAAGTCCATGACTGAGGGTGTGTAGCTCTATGAATGTCAAAAGTCTTTATTATTATCTTGTATCTATCTCACTTTCAGGACTTAAAATATATAGATGTAAAACTTTTATACCTATGTGTTCTATCATTCAAACTAAAGATAAGCTCTTCATTAAATCATTCATTATTTTTTAATATTATCTTCCAATGTGCAAATGAACATATCATTTACAGAGTGAATATGGAAAGAATTATTTGCAGTAGAAATTTATTTGGAAATAATTATTTCTTCATATTTATTTAATGTTAAGTTGCAGAATATACTGCTTACTGTCAATCCCATAAGCCAACCATGATCCATCTTGTAAAATTTGCAGTTAAATAGCGTAGTAATATCAATATCAATCCGCCTCAGATCACCAATAAACTCAGTCTTACTCTAAGTAAATCCAAATTTATTAATACATCATAGACTATATCTATAGATTTTTGATATGATACAGAGCTGTATGCCTCAACTATGTCAAGAGAAGCCACTTTAGACTTGGGAGTCAATTTATGTGATTTTACCATCTACACACAATCAATTGAGAATTTAATTGTGAACCTGACAATTCCTACATAGTCATTGAGTCTTCCACTATTAAATTTTCTGTTTTATAAAAATAAATGCCTCCAAAATGTATTAACAGCCTAAGGAGGTTCTTTGCCTTGGGATCTTTTTCATTTGCAAAATTTCTTGGGGAAACATCAGCAGTGGGATAAATTCTACAATAATCTGCTTTACTGTCAGCCTTATTCTGATATTTTCTTAACTTAGATATCACAAATTTACCCTTCATCTGCTTCAAATTGTAAGTTTTCTCTATTTTAAATTTCAATTTATCAATTTGCTCATTGAGTTTGTGGTTATATTCATCTCCAGTTAACACAATGAACCTGATCCTTTAGTCCGCTTTCAGACATTTAATTTGCTTAGTTTGCAAATAATTTGTAATTGTTTGTATATTCTTTATCCACGTTTTTTTTTTGGTTTTGAGGCATGTTTCACAATGCCTGTGCCACTTTGTTCTCCACATCTTTCAAAGAGCTATCCTTATAGTTAGACTCAATATCATTTGTTACCTAGGATTTCTCTACCAATCCCTAACAAACATTGAACTAAAGTTGATGACTAGTCTTACATTTTTGAGGAGAAGATGATTTGTCAGATTAACACCTTTTTCACTAGTTTCATTATTTATTACTATGTCCTGATTTTTTGCTAAAAATCTTGTCATATTTTCTGAAAAGCTTATTTGCTATATTTTGGCATTTTTTATTTAAGCTTTCAGAGATAAAAAAAAAAACTCTATGTTATATACTTTATTCTTCATGTTTCAGTTTTCAAGGCCTTCTTACACTGCTGAAGAATCCTTTAAAATAATTGTATTTTTAAATAATGTAGAAATTTTGTCTCTTTGATATATAGACTTATGCACATACTACAACAATTGGAAAAGACTTGAAAGCACAAACAATTTGCTAAAAACTTGACCCTGTCTCTTTTAATAGTTATGGTCATTAGTATCTTTTTAAAGCTGTCCTATATGTATTATATTCATCCATTGATAATCTATAATTCTGTAATTGTCTTTCTTCTCTTTAAATGTGTAATTCTATAAATAATGTTAAATGTTAAAAGAAAAGATTACATTCTATTAGACATTTGAATAAATAATTTTTTGATAAATAATTTGTTGAGCAATGTTTTTGACCCGAGTGGAGGGATATCCTAACCATAGCACCTAAGCTTGTCATCCCAACAGGTGTTAATATGGAGAAAAATATAATCATGATATTTGCTGGTTAATATGTAAATACATAATTTACTGGTTAATATGCAAATATTTAATTTACATATTTCACTTTCAGTAGAAGGCGATGCAGGAGTCTTTTTTGTTCATTGCATGAATGTTGTTAGTGACAAGCAAGGCTTTTTTAATTTTTTTTCATTGTCGTTAGCACAAACTATTTGGCCATTCCATAAATTGAAATCATGGACAGAATTCAGTTTTTCCTCAAGAAACACTGAATTTACATTGGAATGTTTTGTCTGTGTATATATATATATATATATATATATATATTGTGCTAGTTGGGTGATGATATTAACTCATGAATCCACATAACAGACTGCTTTGCAATTATTTCATTGCCACTAATTTTATAACAATCTGGAGAAGCAACCTATATTTTGCATTGTTTATCAGTCTATTTAGATTTGGAGGTGTTTTAAAACTGATATTAAACATATCAGCACATATGTATTTTTAAATTATCAATCATTCAAAAAATAATATAATATAATCTTTCATTAGATACTATTCTTATTAATTTTCATTAATTTTTTTATATGTTATTTCAAATCTTATATCATCCTCTTTGCTTTTCAAATTCCATCCATTGTGCAAAGATTTGTTCTTTCTCTGGATATTCTTAATTAACTTTTTTTCAGAACACTATATTAAAGCTGTTTAATAATTATAATAAATGTTTTTCATGATACAGCTTAGTTGCTTCAGTTATTTTTTTTTTCTCTTTTTTTTTCAGCCACCAATGGTTTTGTTTGGACAGGTTTAAGTTTAAACTAAATCTTTATTCTTTTACTTAGGATATAAAATGTTTGTTTTTCTTTTATGATTATTAGAATATATCATATCTTAAATTATTAATTCTCATTCTGTATATATGTATTATTTTGTTTTATTCTTTTCCATTACTTTTTCTAATGTGGATGAATATGTTTACTGAGATTGTATCTTTTTCAAATGTAAACTAGTTTTTAATTTGTCTAGGTATTCATATGGCTATTTTTGAATTATCATAGATATTCCTTATAACCTATTCATTTTATATAATTCAAATACTATTCAAGCCCCATTTTTGAAAATATCAGGGCTTTCTAAATGTCAAACAAAGCATAGATATTTTTTTCCTCAATCATTTTTGCAAAAAAAAAAAAAAGTAATAATAACTTTAATATTGTATTGACGACTTTTTTAAATCCCAGTAGTTTACTGGCCAAATATTTTTCTATTTTGACATTTCTTTAATTGAAATGTTAATAAATTATTTGTCTAAAAATCTTATTGCAATTGGTTTGCTTTCCTTTTTGATTATTGGGATTGAAAATAATTGCTTCCATGCTTTAGGCATTTATCTCATTTCTATGCAACATTTTAAAAATTATATATAACATGTCTGATCACTTCAATGGACAGTCTATCATTTGATTACATCCTACTTTTCCTCAATTTATTTAATCACTTGAACTTCATCAGGAGAATGTAATTCAATATTATAAGTTGGTGGAATAATTTCAGTATGCTCATATTAATTTTTATGTATTTTTTGTCGCTGGAACCTGTTTTATAAATTTTAAAATAGTATTGAAAGCGATTTTATAAAATATTATTTAGCTGGTTATCATTTTTTACAACGTCACTTTTATAATTTTTTGTTTGGGATTGCATTTGGTTAAAGTTTATCAGTTTATTATTGCACAGCAAGTTACTTATTTCATTAACTGGAATATTTCATTATTTTATTTCAACGGTTTATTGTAACAGCGTTGAATATAAACATTCATTTATATTTATAATTAAATATAGTACAAATACAATCATTCATTTAGACCAGATTTATTTAATGTCATTTTATCATAAACAATGCTTTGTCTACATTTTTATTAATAAAATGCAAATTTTAATCATATTTTTCTTCTCTATTTATAAAATTATTTCTATGTACTGTACTTTTTTTTTGCAATTAGTTAAATAGCAGTATTGTTTTATTTGCAATAAATTTTAATTTTAATTGTAAAATCACAATGTCAACAAAAATTATATCTTTAATGTTATTATTTCACATGCAATTTTAAAATTTAAAATAATTAGAATTTTTCCTCTAACTTATCTGATATGAAACTTTACTGTAGTCATGGAAACAGAAGCAAGATTATTCTGATTAGTAATATGAAACTTCAAACAAAGTTGGAAACATTGAAATAATATAATTCTACTTGGTTACTAATATTAGTTTGCTTTTTGACAAACATTTACCTAACAAGCAATATTCAAATAGATAATAAGCAGAGAATATCAAACTTGTAAATATTGATCAAATTTATTAAAGCTTTTTATTATTGACTAATTCGTGGCTTAGAGCGATTTTTTAAAGATGTCCGGGTTTTTTCTTTTAAGATTATTTTCTCTTTTTTTAAATTCATGTCAAGATATATATATACGTATTACTTTAATTTCCAGTGTTCCCTGGAATTGTCATAATTTTGGTAATAATAAACTATTAGTAATAGTGGGAATTAATCTATTATCCATCACATGATATGATTACACAAGTTGTTAAAACAGCAGTGCCATCTACTTGTGAACATGTGAGATTTAGTCGTTTAATACCAATCCTGATCAATATGATAACAGTGACTGGGGTCATTAAAGAACCATAGACACCAAATCTATATAACTATACAAACAAATAAGCTTGAATTGAAGTAATTATTATGTTTTCATTTTGGATTTATAACTTTATAAATAATTATAAAGATAAAAAGTGGCTGCTGGAGTGTTGCATTAGCTCTTAGGGTGTAGGTGCAGTACTTTCTAATCTAAATCTCATCACTGATAAAAGCCACAAGCTTGAAACTAATCGGGAAATATTGGATAAGTAAGGACTAGATAGGGATTTAATGCACAAACCTTTTTGCATTCATTGATAATTTTGATTGCACTAAGTGGCACAACTATATAGAGAGATTTCCCTCAGTTTTAATAGTGGAAATTAATAATAAAATATATACATCATTATAATAAATAAAAATAATAAATAATTACTTCATAATAAAGTGAATAACTTGGCTTATTTATTGAAAATTTGGTATATGAATCTACAAAAATGATGGAATATAATATTGAGACAATAAAAGAAGTACATACAATATAAATCTGGTAAATAATTATTAGGATGATCAATGGATGATACAAATCAGATACAATTCTTAAATATTTCTTAGGAAATAATTTTTTAGCATTTATTGAAGTTTATATTAAACTATTCTATTTACTACAAATACATTTTCTGAAAAAGAATATATAATATATAATTTTAACATAGTAATTTGATGATTTGATGAATAATAAAACAAAAATAGAATTTTTTTTTCTCTTTTTACTAACAAAACTTTCTTTATTAATTTCAAACATATAGACAAACATGTGGACATAAACATAAAGAGAGATAAGCACATTCACCGACATTCTAGTGATATGGGTATAATCCTATATATCGAAATATTACTAGCAAATATATAGTACACCTTTAGCCAGTATAATTAGCTATACAATCATTATTAAGTAATTTAATAACCAGTTTTGGTCAGGGAAAATTAATAAAGCTATTAATCCTTACCTAGTATACCTATTTTTCACCTGTGGAATTTCCAGTATCTCTACAACTATCTTTATTAACACTGTTTACTACATCTCTACAATTATACAGTTTTTATTTCCCAATTGAGGGATTCTGTGATCAAGAAGAAACATTGAAATTTTTAAATTAAAATCTTACAGGGATGAACCTGCAAAGCATGTTTTTTATATCTATAACCTGTGAAAACAATCATATGAATACATTGTATTGCTCATGAAGAATGCTCCATGTGAAATTGTTGGTCACAATTATTAAAAGTAAATTTTTTTCTAAATAACCCAAAAGTTTTAAAATTGATTAATAAATGATAAAATCACCACTGCAAAATAATCTGTCCATAAATAATTGAATTAAAATGAGAAAAATATCTCATTTGAAAATAAATATATTTATAGAAGTCTGAAGAGTTTTTATTATTATTATTAATTTAAAACAAAATACAGTTTGCTAAAAGTCAATTAATTCATAGTTTTATGTATTAAAGAGTAATTGGAAAGGGGAGAGAAGTTAACATAGAAAAGTTAAAGGTAGTTGAATTTCAGGTAATTAAAAGTTAAAGTTATTTGTTTAAATGTTAAAGTTATAGCAGTTTAAAATCTTGTACATAAAATTAAAACTACTTCTTTTTCATTTATTTAAAAGAAATAATATATATATGTCCATAAATAATGAATTGATTATAAACATAAAGGAATAGTAAAATGTGTATGTGTTAAAAGAATGGAATATAAAAGTTAAAAATTAAAAAACAAATGAAAACGTATAATTGGAATGTCTCTCAAAGATTGCAAATATTCAGAAACTACACAAAATAAATGAATTAGCAATGGCTACTAATTAAAAAATACATAAACAACTGGATTAATTAATTAAAATCTTATAAAAATTTAATCAAAAACAGTGGACGAATTTTAACAATGGATAAAGCTGGTGGGTATAGAAACTAATTTAAAATAATGACCACAGGTCATCCCATAAATAGTCAGTTTTTCATCATTCAATCAGTTTTTATAATCAGTCTTCAGCCATATTCAGAGTCAGTGTTCTTTTATAACAATGCAGTGTTAGCAGTCATCAGAAGCATACGGCAAAACTCCAGCCTCAATCCGATAGAACATCAGCAACCTGTCTGATAACAGTGATACCTGCCTAATAATTTGAAACTGCCAAAAATATCTAACTGTCTTGAATAAAATTATTATGAATAGCAATCATAGGAACCTCCACAGAAGCCTAAAATCCAACTGGTTGTTAAAACTCACATGAAGCAGCAAACAGCAAGAAGTCAACATGTTCCAAAATCGTATAGGTAATGAATAACAATTTCTTATTCCATGCCATTGCAATCTTAAAGCCTCAAAGTCAATAAAACAAATGAACTCTATAGCATGCATAAAATGAACTATTGATGTACATGTTTGAAATGTTTTGTGTTTATTTACTACTCTTTGTATGTATATAAAAAATCATTGTTTAAGTTAATTAAGAGTTTATAAAAGTAGTTTAAAAATTATAGTAATAAGTAATTAGTTAAAATAAATTATCTTTAAAACTTAATATTTTGTTGATCAATTCTTTTACCACTAATTAAAGCAATAATGTATATATTATTCTTTTGATTGAGCTAGCTAATTCTACAGTCGAGAAGATCTGTATCATTCAAACATGGTCACAGTTATATATTTTATAAATAGCTCTGGCTTGGACATAGGTACCTTCTGGGTATTATGCTTTTCTGCCTAAGAGGACCAGTGTGAAGCAATACTTAAATTGCATTGGTGTTAATTGAATTAAAAATAAACAATTGTATCGTATTTTGTATGTATAAAATAAGTCTTACAATATTGTTTCACAAGTTTATATTTCATAAGTGCTTTTTTATTAAAGAGTTAAAATTTTATGTTAGATTGAATTCCCCAAGAAATCTACAACATGACCCAGTTCAATATATGTATATATTAATGGTCAATAAAAGAGCCTTCAATGTATCTGCCATACAAGGGCGCCATCTAGGCATTTGAACCTAGAAAAATTTATATAGTAGGCAGATACGTAAGATAAGATTCAAATAATTTTCTTATATATATTATTCTGACCATTTGCCCAAGGTCACTAGCTCATAGAGTAGCAGAGATTTTAAGCATTTATAAGTTTCAATAGATTTAGATTCTCAAAATATATTAATATTTAAAACAATAAAATAAAAGAAGCCACTGCCAGTAATTAACACACAAATAGATTTTATTAATGCACTTTTAAAATTGAGGAATAAATTTATTTTTAGATTTTAACATTAATAATTTTTTTTAAATTCAAATTCAAATTACTATTTAAATAGACTGCACAGATGGATATTTAAATTATATTTTACTTTAGCATGTCGAGCATAGATAGTCTACATAGATTTTTTTTCCACTTAAAACTTATCAAAACATTCATTCAATCTCAGACTAAAAGTTCGTAGCAAACCCAATGTCAGCTTACAGATATATATTTGCAACTAATGTAATATGAAGATGCTAGCACAAAACCATGCCGACAGGAATGTGCATCTGAGAGCGTGATATTATTTGAAGGAAATGATCCATGTCCAGAACAGGAAAGTGCATCTGCCTGACTAAGGAATCATGTATATAATTATTTTTAAAGAGTGCTACATATGGGAGAGAGTGGTCTTTCTGCCGTCTTATAAATCCCTGTCCATAGAGCTAGAAGGGGTCAATGGTGCAGGAAATACATCTGCGACCATTTCAGCGATATGACCACCTTTTGGGGTCATGTATTCAGTTGGGCACATTACCCTATATGCTAAACACACTTCACATTACATTAATATAAACACCCATATATCCCTCCACCAACATTGCCCTAACTACGAAACAAATAGCCTGAAATTAAAATCCCTTAAATTAAACATAAACGAATTTAAACAGTTATTAATCTTTATCCATGCAGCTATCTACACCCAATGTTAATTTAATGCATTTTATTTAACAGATAGAAATAAATAACCTAGTTAAATACAAACAAAAATAATTAAATTTAAAAAAATGGAAATGATTGAAATAGCAAACGTATATAAAAACAAATATTTATAATTGATTTAGAGTTCTATTCTTGGTTAGATAAGAGTACATTCATTTATATTACTTTTTTCTTTTGGATTGATTACTTATTGACTTTATACGGTAATTATTTAAAAGAAAGTTCAAATGGTAAAAGTTTATACTTTATGGATTCTGCAGATTTTGAGGTCCATCTTCGTGATCACTTATGTAGATTGTTTGTTCTTCCTTTTTAAAAAATGAAGCCACTACTTGCCATTCCTTTTTGGTCCCTAACTGTCATAGGGAGGTCTCAGCTGGTTGTCTGGAAAATTAAATTTATTGCAGACTTCCACATCGTGAAAATCTGCAATAAAGCTAGTTATAACAACATGTTTATAGTCAGCTCTCAGATAACAATTGTAATAATAATTTGACTTTTATATTTTTATTAGTCTCTTATCATCCAATCTTTGGATTCAACCGGCAAGACAGCACTAATCCTCTGGTGTTTCAATTACGGTCCGTGCTGACATTTCTGGTGTTTGCATTGGTCATTAAATTTCTTTGTACTCTCTTATCTGACCATTTAATTTATTTTAAATGCCTCAAGGGCCAGCTTCCTTGAACAATCATTTAATTAATAAGACAATCATTTCCATTTTCTAAGATTATAGAAATCAACATTATTTCTATTTCCAAAAATATCAAATCTTTATATCTTTACTTTTTTTAAAAAAAATTACTTTCAAATATTTTTATTTTTTAAAATAGTTTTTAAAGTTGTCCATCATGCGATCTATATATACGTTAAACAGTTTTTAAATTTCAGTTTTTAAATTAAGTTTTTTTTTTCTTTTTAATAAATCAATTTTTATTTATGATCCTTTTTATTTTAATTTTAAAATAATGTGACGGCATATTATATTCCGTTACAATATATAATAAATTAATTTTGATGTCTGTAGGCTTTCCAAAATATATGTAATATTCAAATCAATATATATATATATATGTAATATTCAAATCAATATATATATATATATATATTAAAATACAGTAAAATTCATATAAATTATAGTTATTTTATTAGAAGCACTTTCAACTATACATCTTGTAGTTGTTATCAAGTATATAACATTGAATAATCAAAATGAGCCATCCTTTCACAATACCCATAGTCCAATTTCATTTAGTTCTACCACAATTCTGTTATTTTAATATTTGATGATTGCTGATTCATTAACATTTAGCAATTTCTTGAAATCAACATAGCCTCTTTTAATTTTGTGTTCAATTTTCATAATTTTTATATTTTTATAATCAAATTTAAATCCATATTGACCAGGTTTATTATGATCAATATAACAGATGATGAATATTTATTTATATCTTTTCCTGATTGTTCCTCTTTTTGAATTCTATTATATAAAAGCATATGCTCTTTTGTTCTCTTCTCCAATATACATTTAGATTCACCAATATATTGTAAGCCACAGTTACATATCAATTTATATATAATACAATTTTGATTAAAATTTGAATTTTAGAGTTATTAAGTAATCAATTTGCATTATTTGTTGAGAAAAAATCAATATGACATAAACCATTATAAATTCTCCTAATAAACTTGACCTGCTCATCCGATATAAATGGCATTGGAATCCATTTCATTTTGATATTATTTTAATTTTTATTATATTATTAATTCCTTTTAATTTTTTTAATAATACTAGTAATAGCATTTTTATTATAACAATTTTCAACTAATCATTAACATAATAAATAATAAATAAATCATAATAAATCTAGTAAATATGGATTTGAATTTGATCATAAAAATTTAAAAATTAAGCCAATGAACATCACATGACCAACTCATTTTATGCTTGTGTATAACTGTTGTTAAAACAGGCAAAACTCACTATATATATTGCCACACACAGCAAGCAAGAGTAATCAATGGATGCCAGAAGACTTGTGCATAAAATCCCCATCTAGTGCCTACTCATCCAATATCCACAGACTAGTTTCTGGCTTATGGGATTTGTCAATGAGGAGCCTTGGATCTGAGAGCACTGCTTCTCTCAGATCCAAGCCTCCTCACTGACAAAGGCCATAAGCCAAATGCAAGGCTGGGGATATAGAATGAGTATGCACTAGATGGGGATTTTATGCAGTAAGGCTTCTGGCATCCATTGATTATTCTAGCTTGCTGTGTGTGGCAATATATATATATATATATATATATATAGTGAGTGTGGCCTGTTTTAAATATAAAAATTACACAAATTGAACATTGCCACAATAAACAATACATATTATTAAGCAAAATAATTATCCTTCACCAAACAATTTATTATTTAGTTGGAAACTACTAATGTATAATATTCAATAAACTATTCTCTGGACATGTATTTGTCACATGTTATGAACAGAATGCTGAAACAAAAACAGATTATGTATCAATATAATATTATTAAAAGCAATTTATTTCTTAACTATTTTAAGCTATATGCTAAATTTGTTCACCATTTTGTAAATTTTTATATTTATAGTTTAGTAATTATATATATATATATATATAAGCTTTCATTGCTAATACATTAAAATATTTATAAAGCAATTACTTTGACAGATAATAAGTATGATAAAACAAATAAACATACTTTCCCTTGATCTAAATAATAATAAGAATAATATCTCAAATAAATAACTCTTCCAATTACAAAAATATAAATGCTTATTAACCTTTTAACCGCTAATTATATTATTGGTTGTATGAGGTAAAAATCAAATCTTTTAATTGGCCAACTCACAAACTGAAGACAAAGCTTATTGTTAAAACATATTCGCCTATAATATTAAATTCAACTCAGATACATTTATAAAAAGTATATTATTAATTTTTCAGGTTATGAAGAGAAAGAAAGTTCTTTCAAAAATAAATTGCTATTTATTTATTCTAAAATATTCAATTTCGGCAACATAAAAGCTATAATATAAACAAAAAGGTCGACTTTTACGATATAGAAAAGTAAATATTTCTTTTTACTACTAATTAAAATCTTCGATATTTTTCGAAAATAATTTTGTTTTTTTAGTATTCTCTCTGAAAATAATTTTAATTTCTCAAAATATACTTTTATAATACTTTAAAATCATATTCGAAATGAAAATCTCAGCGTTTTTTTTTTATTTTCTTTGATCAGGCGGTTTCTTTGTTCTTTCCAGCCAATCAGAATGTCTTTTTCGGCTGAGAGCTTGCTAAGAACCAATCACAAATAATGTTCTTTCTTTGTTTAGGTTTAAATGCGTTTTTTTTTATTTTTTACTTGTAAAATAAGTTGGAAGAGGGCACCATCTTACAGAACTTTTAAAAACCTCTTCAAAACCTATCGAACGAATTTTTTAGCATAAGAATCGGCTGAGTTAGAGTGACGTCAGATGTCTACGATGAGCCTCGTAAAAAACAGTCTTTTGGTTAAACAGTAAATATACTTTCAAACATAATTTTTAAATTAAATAAATGATTTTCATGATAAATCCCTTCTTTCTATTTGCAAAAAAATGTCAACTAAGCACCATGTTTATTAATGATAACAAAAATGGTGCATTATATATTGTACCGGTCGAAAAATACACATTGATCCAACAAATCCCTGAATACAGGTTCAGTACCTTGAGTCCGACCATGTACAAGATATATAAATCAGGCACATTGTGAATTCTGTCCTATTTACCTATATCCCCAGGTCAAAGATCTAATCAATAGCCTTTCTCGATGATACAACCAAATTCCTTTACTTTCACCATCCCAGCAGCTGGGTCTTAAAGCATGAGATTCAATTTAATTATATATTTTAGTGAGAGCTTGGGTAATTGGTTGATAGGTATATTTAAAAATCAAAATTTATTTAAAATAAAAGTGAATAAAATGATTCGAGAACACTGAAAGTTTGTTTTAGTTATATATATATTTAAAAATCATTTATCATTTTATATTAGTTTAACTCAAGCTCTAAAAACAAAAATACAATCTTTAAATTAACTTTATAATTATATGAGTTCATGACGACTTTATTTATATTAGTGGTTAACATTGACATTATTGAGTTTGTACAATTTATTTTGTAAAGTTTATACACCTTTACTTTGGTGTACATTTATTCTCCTTTTAAAATAGCAAAAATTATTTTATAATTAAATGATCACGGATTTCAAAATTACCCGTGCACATTTAGTACAAGTTTGTAATATAGCGGTAGGTTTAAACATCTGCCTAACACACATATATAAGAATGACTATTTTAATGAATTCTTTATACAAGATTTAAAAAAACATTTCTATTGAAAAAAAAACATTAATTGAATAGACGATTATAAGAAGACGAATTTGACATCTTAATCTACTAACAGATAAAAAAAATGATTTCATTTCTCTTTAAAAAAAATAATAATTTAGATTTTCAATAACTAATATTTTATGACATTAGTGGACCTTGCTGGCATAGCTTATAAATAACTTTAAAACTGTAAGTGATTATAATAAAGAAATAGATCAGTTAATTATCAAGTAAACAAATCACTTTAGTTGGACTTACAACTAAAATCATATCTATAATAAAATACAATGTGAATTAACCAAAATCAAACGTTTTTAACTAATTACACAAACGAATAAAAGAGTTGATTACTTAGGTCAAAGATCCTTTTAGTAGAATCATTTCCCTATGGCTTACGTATTAGATAGGCAAAAGGAAAACAAAACAATGTCGGATTAATAAATATATGAATGAGAAGAAGAGAAGAAACGTAAGTTAAGAACATACAGGCTGGATTACGAACATTCATATGCCTATTCCAATGAAGAATAAAAAGGGAAATTGATACATCCACATGTCATGTCCATATACCGTTAGGAGATGGTATTTACAGAGAACCAACTCACCTCTACGAGTACCATGCTAGCTAACCCACTTTATCTCAAACTATGCTATCCGCTTTACAAACATATGCAAAAGCGGAAGCTAACTCCGAACCACCAAATCAATGACTGTTTTAGGTCTGTTCATGATACTCTAAGCATTCTTGATTAACCCAAGATCTTATAATCATTAAATATGAATGAATTATAATTAAATACCCTTAAAATAATCTAATACTGCATAGAGACCAACCTGCGTAACCAACTATTTTATATAAATATTTAACTTACAAAATCATACATATAGAAATAAGGAAATTTAATTCTCAAAAAAATCCCCCCGTCCCTCTTTCCTAACTTTAAAAAAAAGGCATTATAATTAACTGATGCTATCCAGAGGCGCTGTTACTAGGTCAAAAATCCATAGCATATTTTATTCTATTTTGAATTACAGAATATAAAATAATAGAATCCCATTCTGGAAAATCTATAATAAATTCATTTGAAATTATGGTAGATGTGTTTAAAAATATATATTTTTCACATAACCTCACTCGTGAAAATAGATCAGCTTACTTTACTTTTAAAAGCAAATCATTCTTTGTTAACATTCCCTTTCCCTAATAAACATAATTTGCACTCTTAGCAAACTACACTCTTTGGACCCCCACAAATGAAGTTTGTCAAAATAAAAAAAAAATCAAAGCATGAAATCTCATACTTTTATTAATAAACAAAACAAATAAATATTTTCATATTCAACAATTAAAAATATTAAAAATTGTTGTGAGCATGAATTATTAAAAGAAAAACATTATAAATAATTTTAAAAAAAAAGGTTAAAGAATCAGTTAAAAGCTTTACGAAACTACATTTATATTCTAATGATAATTTTTAAAATCTTGATGACAGGATTTAAGCTCTTCGGCATTTTACCTGGAGTTCCCCGGAATGAGTGCACGGGCGAATGTTGATAGCTGGTGGCATTTGAAGGCAGGTTTGGACAGCAGCATAATGGAAGATTTCTGGTCGCAGGAAGGACAGGTCAGTGATTTACCCTTTTTACTTCTCAATCATCATGGCATGAAGACTTCTACTTTTTTTCTGTCTGTTCTTTGTCTGGTCTCTAGTCTCTTTCTCTGCTCAAAAAGGGCCACTATTTATTACTTCTTGCTACCCCCAGGCGATTTTCTTTTAGAAGCAATAGAAATTGTTTTTATTTTAATTTTAGAAAATTTGTATCTCGATACGGATCAATATATTTCTATATATTTATGTTAGGTTTTAATTTAGATAGCAATGTAGAATCTCTACTAATTAATGAATAGAGATTCCCCAGTGAATGGATTTTGGTAATTTATCAATGCTTTTAATTTAAACATTTATTTTAAACTTCTTATCGATGTACAAATCTTTCAGAAAAGGCCATCTTGGATTCTTATACTGAAAAAAAAAACATTTTAAACATATATATCTAAAATATATAAAAAAAATTCAAAGTTAATTATTTGAATTTTTTTCTTTTAATAATAAAAATAGAATAACAGTGTGTTAGTACAATTATATATATATATATGATCCAAAATAAATTTTAGGATTTATTCAGGAATGTTAAAATATATTTTTTAGAATCATAAAAAAAAACAAATGTTAGTAAAATAAATAATTAGATGGGTCAGACTGTGAAACGGCAAATCTGAATCAGATTTACCATTTCACACTCCTCCACTTCACGATATATATATATATATATATATAAATATATATATATATATATATATATATATAATATATATATATATATATATATATATATTTAATACAAAAAATTTTAAAACTTTCCAGGTCACAGAGTTCCAACCAGCTATTTCTCACACTACCTAGTCTTTGGTTACAATCTGAAGAGTCTTCTAAATCTAAAAATATTTTCCTTCTCATAGTCCATTTACAAATTTCTGTTATTAACAAAATAGCAAATTGGATTAAATAAATTGTCCTATCTCCTTGGATCTAGTGGGACATAAAGCTTTAACTGCCTGGCATTAAAAGTTCCTCTATTTCCGTGTTCTCCTTCTAATAAAAATGCATTCGCCTGACATTTTCTTTGGATCTTGTAAGAGCCATGGTAAAGCGGGAAGAATTATTTTGAATTCCTTCTTGGTTGCATTACTTGGTTTTGGTGCTGTAAGCCACACCATATCCCCTTTCTTGAAATTTCTGGGGTGGATTGTGATATCTTTTCATTCTTATCTGGGCCATCCTTTCCATATGAGCATGTGTCTCCCTTTGGTCTTCTTCAGGGTGGATAACCAGATCCTCTTTTGGCCGAATTTTACCAAATATTTTGGGGCACGGTTTTTCATAGTGAAGCCTTTTTCAGGTGAATCCTGTAGATTCATTCAAGGTATGGTTGATGTACCCCATAATTTCATCAGTTCTCCTTACCTATCCTCGGTGATCGTGAGATGTGTACATGTGAAAGAGCCTGTTAATTTCTCTCATGACCCTTTCACACGGATTACATTGAGGGTTTCTAACAGACATTAGCTGATGATGTAGTCCTTATTTCTTGATCCATCTAGCCCACTCCTTTGAAGTAAATGCAGTCCCATGGTTCGATAGGATTACTTCTGGTGTTCCTACTTCCGGAAATTCCTTTTGTTGGAGCATGTGAATAGCATTTCTCGAATCTGTTGCTCTTACAGGGTATGCCCGTACATACTTTGAAAATACATCTTATGTAATGAGCAAGTTACGAAACTGTTGAAATGATGGCAATGGACCATAGTGGTCCACAGGGAGCAGTTCATTTGGTTTTGTTATAGTAATGGGATGGAGGGGTCCTGCATAGGACCTGTTTGGGTGTTTATTCTGAGCACATTTGGTGCACCTCCTGAGGACAAGATGGATTTGAGTGTACAGACCAGGCCAATAGAACTGTCACCTAATAGCTTTTTCAGTTTTCTGAGGCCCCAGTGTCCAATATTCTCATGCACATGTTGAATGATTTTTGTCCTCAATTCTATGGGAATTATTATTTTCCATAAGTTATCTCGTTCCTCCATTTTAATTTCTGGTATCTCATCCCTAAGCCGGTACTGTGAACATCTTTTCTGAAAATGTTTACTTCTCTCATGGAGATTCTTTTACAGCTCAGTGATTATTTGTCCATATTGTTTTTCAGCTTGTTGCCAATATCCTAAGTCCTGCAGTTTATCCTCAATAGTAGTTTCCTTCCGGCTACCATAATCTGGATAGTTAGATCATACATTTCAGGGTTCTGAGGGTTCATCAGTATTGGGTGACAGCTTAAAATGTTATCCACCACATTTTCTGGCCCTGGGCAGTAGACTACACTATACTTGAATTTCTGTAGGGTCAAATTCCCAATGAATGAGCTGGTCATTTGTGATGAGACTCTTGTTTAAAAATTCCAAGCACCTATGGTTGGTAATTATGATTACTTCAGACCCCAGGAGGAATTTCTTGAATTTTTGACATGCCTGCACAATAGCGAGGGTTTTCTGTTCCATTGTGGTAAGTTTACCTCAGCCCCTTTTACCCGTTTGACTGCCTGACTCATCAAAAAATGAGAAGATTTGATGTCACTCTAAATCAGCTACTTTTTATCCCACATATACATATTATACATCATTCAAATAAAAATCAAAAGTTCTGTAAGATGGTGCCCTCTTCAGAATTATTTTACAAGTAAAAAATCAATAAAAATGACCATATATGTCAAGCAAAACCAAAGCACCGCCTCCTCACCACCTTTTCTTGAATCTTATTGGCTGTCCAACTTCTGTCAAAAGGGAAATGGCTGCCAAAAAGTAAAAAGTTACGTTCGTTTTGATTTTTATTACGAAAATGATAAATGAATGTTTATAACATTTTAAACAATATTTGAATTGAATTACAAATTATTATTGATAAAATAATACTAAAAATCAAATTATTTTAGAAAAATAGTTAAGATATTACCAAGAATTATTTATTTATTGCTACATATTTATCATAACGTTAAAGTGAGAAAAAAAAAATTGCTGACGCAATCTTTTTTGGTTGGTTGAATAGCGGTTACTTTTATTTCACTGCAATTGAATAGTTTTTAAATTATAAATCAAATTTTATTTTTGAAAAGACTTTCGTTTACTTTCGTAATCTGACAATTTATTAATATACTTTTTACAAATGAAACTAACATATTTATATTATTAAAAGTAAATCTATTTTAACAATAGATTTTGTTAAAGTTGTGAGTTGGCCAAGTTCGGCTGATAAAATAGAGAACTTGGTGTTGTCCCCTTTTGGCCAGTTGAAATAACACAGCACCTAGACCCCTCTTACTACTGTGAGTTTGGACATAGAATGGGTGGTTAAAATCTGGGTGGTGGAGCATTATGGCCTATAAAAACTGATTTTTGATTACTTGAAGGTCCTGATCATGAGCGGTGGTCCACACTCACCTCTTATTTTTACATAAAAGATCAATCAAATGATTTGTTTCCAATGCAAACCAGGGGTAGAACTTATGATAGAAATTAAATAACCCCAGGAAAGAATGGACTTGCTTGATAGTGGTTGGGGTTAGGACTTTTTCAATAGCTTCCATTTTTTTAGGGTGACATTTTATTCCATCTGCGCTAATGATGTGACCCAAGAATGAGATTTCTTTCAGGGCAAAGTTGTTCTTCTCCAAATTAATGGTGATCTTTTCATGCTCACACTCCTTGAAAAATAGGCCTAAGAACTTAATGTGTTCTTCTATGTCCTTTGAAGCTATTACAATATCATCAATGTAGCAGACCAAATGGTCTTGCAATTCCTCTGAGAGTACTTGTTTGAGACAGCACATCAATCCTGCACTACTGTTTATAAGGCTGAAAGGTACCTTCTTGAATACATGGCTTTGGCCATTATACTGAAAAGCAGTATATTTTCGATCTCTTGGATCAAGGGCCATCTGCTAATAGCTTGAAGTTCAATCCAAAGTAAAAAAAATAGTCTTTCCAGCCAGACAGACAAAGACTTCTTGAATAGGTGGGGGATGTCTCTCTCTGGTATGGTCATGGTGTTCAATTTATGAGCATCAAGGCACAAATGAAGGTCACTGCCCCTTTTCCTTATGACCACTAAAGGATTATTGTAAGGGGATGGTCCTCATTCGATGATTCCCCATTCCATCATCTGTTTAATTTGACTCTCCACTTCTTCTTTGTATTGAAAGGGGATTGGGTAGGTTTTGGATTGGGCATATGATTCTTCTTTTAATCTAATGCAGTGGGTATAACCTTTGATTTGACCCAGGACTTGGGAATATACCTTGGAATAGTTTTCCAACATTTCTTTAATTTGGTTCCTGTCTCTGGGATTCGCAATCACCACTTCTTGTACCTTTGTCAAAATCAATGCTGGGTCAACTTGTTGAATTATACAGCTGCAGTTATCCACCTGTTTTTTTTGGGTGTCCTGAAATTTTACAGCCTCTTGCTTTATGTAACAGGTCCTTGGGAGTAATCAATGATGCCTTCATGTTGTATTAAAAAATCTGATCCCAACACCATGTCATAAATGAGTCCATCCATGACTAAAAAGGCATGTCCTAAAAATATTTGATTTATTCTCACTTCCAACCATATTTGGTAATTTTCACTCATTGATTTACATCCATTTGCCAGAGTTAGGCCAATGGGCCATGTTGGGACCTTCATGAATTCTTTTAATCTCTTCACATTTTCAACCCAAGCTTTTGATATCAGGGATACTTGGCTTCCCAAATCCATTAATGCTTGCACTCTCTGGGTCTCGACTATTATCTGCACAATTGGGAAGAGATTTCCCATGATATTGTTCTTGGATCTATCTCCTCATGCTATTGTTCTTGGATTTATCTCCTTCATGGATGATTGTGGTTATTGGATTTTCCTCAGTTATTTCTATTTTTTCAGTTACTTTGACCCTTTTGTTTCACTCATGTGTCTTTATCACTAATAGAGGTTAAAAATCTTCCCATCTTGGGGATGGTGTCAATTTGGCACCTTAACATCATCCTTTGGACACATATGGCGCATATTGTTTTTTATAATGTGTATAATGCGTGCATCAGAGTACATGAAGGCCATTAGAGTTTGAAACTTCACCACTTGTTTAAAAAAAAATTGGGTGAAAGTTCCATGCTGGCTACCTTGATATTTTTTGGGTGTCAAAGCCTGAAACATATCTTCTTGGCACTCATCACTACAAAATTGCTGTATCATGGCTTGTTCACATTCTTTGAAGTTTTTGGGTTTTTGTCCTTCACAGTGTTTTTTAAATAATGGCTTGCAATAGCCACTTTCTCAGCCTCATCCATTGAGTGAACGTGGAACAGTTCCCTCAGGCTTTCTATGTGATCTATTGGATTCCTTCCGGGCTCGCCTTGGAATTCCTGGATATGGATCAGTTGGGATATCAATGATGGTCCCTGTGAGCTACTTGAAGGGATTTGAACTTTATTGTTGGTAGTGTTCTCATTAGTCTCTGTTTCTATGATGGCTATTTTTTGATCTACGGCTTCTTGATGCTTTTGCATTGTTCTCTCAATTTTATATCTCATTATTGCCATAATGCTGTTCATCATCATCTTTGAATTTTCCATCATTATGGACATCATCTCAGACATCATCTTCTCTTCTGCATTTTCCTGTTGCTCATCCACCTGCTCCTCTTTTGGGCACTCCATCTAAAACAGAAAATCTTTGTAAAAAAAATTATTACTTTTCTTTGTACACTTCACGTAAAATTTGAACTTTTTATTCACTTAGAAAAAAAACTGTTTAAACTTTTTTTTTTACACTGAGACTATTCTTACTTTTTCTTAATTGATTGTGGGATAAACAAAACTATATATATTTATCTGACTTTAATGGGTTACACCACCCTTCCCTACTTTGTTCACTGCCTTTCATTATAAAATTATTTGCCACTCAGCTAAAAAAAATTTTTTTAGCAAAAACTTAACTATTTTCCTAAATGAAATGAAACAAATTTATTCTTTTTACCTCTGGTTGTTCTTCTGTGCCTGGACAGATTTGACATTGATCATACATCACTTGGTTGGTAACAATTGGTTTATATGATTTAATTTACATTTAGTTGTACTGACTCTTTGACCATTTCATTCTTCCAGATTCGAGTCTTAAATAACACTATTTTGTTTTCGAAAATATTTAATTAAACTATTGGCAATTTTTTTTGTAAGGGCACCAGCCAATAGAATATATATATATATATGCTTTATTATTAACAATTTATTCACCCAAGTCTCTATTAACAAACATTTGTTGCTATTACACATTTTTGATGTAGTTATTTTTTTTTTATATCACAATATTTTATAGACTGAAGATTTATTTATATACTAAAACATACAGTATTTGGTTTATTTTTCTTTTACATTTTACACATGAAGAAAAATCGCAGATAGAAAAAAAAAGCTCATATATTTTCTCTTCTATTTTGAGTCTGTGTACATATATCACTTTTAATTCTGGGGACCAGCTATTTGTGGACCATTATTCTTATTCTCTACCACAAAATACAGCCAAAAAAATACATGTATATTTCACACATTTTATATTATCAACATATTCATCATGGTGTAGGTATTTATCTAAAATCTCCACCATTTTCGAGCATCCAAAACTTGGGAAAAAAATTATTTTACATGTATACATTATTCATTACTGTGTCAAAAAGCATAACAAAAAAAACACATTATATACATTAAACATTATTCAGGGTTTTGCAGTGTGTGCAAAACGTCATACAAACTTGGGAAAAAATCTTACATATATTTATTATTTAGTGTAATTCAAAAAAAAAACTTATATATATGTTTGAAATTATACAGGGTGTGAGAATATCTAATAGCTCCATGATGGGCATCCAAAACCCGGAAAAAAAAATACGATATACCGGTTGAAAAATACACATCGATCCAACAAACCCCTGAATACAGGTGAAGTACCTCGAGTCCGACCATGTACAAGATATATTAATCAGGTACATTGTGAATTCTGCCCTATTTACCTATATCCCCACGTCAAAGATCTAACCAATAGCCTTTCTCGATGATACGATCAAAATTCCTTTACTTTCACCATCCCAGCAGCTGGGTCTTAAAGCATGAGATTCAATTTAATTATATATTTCAGTGAGAACTTGGGTGATTGGTTGATAGGTATATTTAAAAATCAAAATTTATTTAAAATAAAAGTAAATAAAATGATTCGAGAACACTGGAAGTTTGTTTTAGTTATATATATATAAATCATTTATCATTTTACATTAATCATTTTACATTAGTTTAACTCAAGCTCTAAAACCAAAACTACAATCTTTAAATTAACTTTATAATTATATGAGTTCATGATGACTTTATTTATATTAGCAGTTAACATTGACATTATTGAGCTTGTACAATTTATTTTGTGAAGTTTATACACCTTTACTTTGGTGTACATTTATTCTCCTTTTAAAATAGCAAAAATTATTTTATAATTAAATGATCACGGATTTCAAAATTACCCGTGCACATTTAGTACAAGCTTGTAATATAGTGGTAGGTTTAAACATCTGCCTAATGCACATATATAAGAATGATTATTTTAATGAATTCTTTATACAAGATTTAAAAAAACGTTTTTATTGAAAAAAAAAAGATTAATTGAATAGACGATTATAAGAAGACTAACTTGACGTCTTATTCCACTAACAGATAAAAAAAATTGATTTCATTTCTCTTTAAAAAAATAATAATTTAGATTTACAATAACTAATGTTTTATGATATTAGTGGACCTTGCTGGCATGGCTTATAAATAACTTTAAAACTGTAAGTGGTTATAATAAAGAAGTAGATCAGTTAATTATCAAGCAAACAAATCACTTAAATGGACTTACAACTAAAATCATACCTATAATAAAATACAACGTGAATTAGCCAAAATCAAATGATTTTAACTAATTATGCAAATGAACAAAAGAGTCGATTACTTAGGTCAAAGATCCTTTCAGTAAAATCATTTCCCTATGGATTATGTATTAGATAAGCAAAAGAGAAACAAAACAATGTTGGATTAATAAATATACGAATGTGAAGGAGAGAAGAAACGTAAGTTAAGAACATATGAGCCGGATTACAAACACTCGTATGCCTATTCCAACGAAGAATAAAAAGGGAAATTGATACATCCACATGTCATGTCCATATACTGATAGGAGATAGTATTTACAGAGAACCAACATGCTAGTCTCTATGAGTATCATACTAGCTAACTCACTCTATCTCAAACCACGCTATCTGATTTACAGACGTATGCAAAAGCGGAAGCTAACTCCGAACCACCAAATCAATGACTGTTTTAGGTCTGTTCATGATACTCTAAGCATTCTTTATTAACCCAAGATCTTATAATCATTAAATATGAATGAATTATAATTAAATAGCCTTAAAATAATCTAATACTGCATAGAGACCAATCTGCGTAACCAACTATTTTATATAAATATTTAACTTACAAAATCATACATATAAAAATAAGGTAATTTAATTCTCGAAAAAATCCCCTCATCCCTCTTTCCTAACTTTAAAAAAAAGGCAAGATAATTAACTGACGCTATCCAGTGGCACTGTTACTAGGCCAAAAATCCATAGCATATTTTATTCTATTTTGCATTACAGAAATGTAAAATAATAGAATCCCATTCTGGAAAATCTATAATAAATTTATTTGAAATTATGGTAGATTTGTTTAAAAATATATATTTTTCACATAACCTCACTCGTGAAAAGAGATCAACTTACTTTACTTTTAAAATCAAATCGTTCTTTGTTAAAATTCTCTTTCCCTAATAAAACATAATTTGTACTCTTAGCAAACTATGCTCTTTGGATCCCTGCGAGTGAAGTTTGTCAAAATAAAAAAAAAAATCAAAGCATGAAATCTCATACTTTTGTTAATAAACAAAACAAATAAATATTTTCATATTCAACAATTAAAAATATTAAAAATTGTTGTGAGCTTGAATTATTAAAAGAAAAACATTATAAATAATTTAAAAGAAAAGGTTAAAGAATCAGTTAAAAGCTTTACGAAACTACATTTATATTCTAATGATAATTTTTAAAATCTTGACGACAGGATTTAAGCTCTTTGGCATTTTACCTGGAGTTCCCCAGTATGAGTGCATGGGAAAACATTGATGGCTGGTGGCATTTGAAGGCAGGTTTGGACAGTAGCATAATGGAAAATTTCAGGTCTCAGGAAGGACAGGGCAGTGATTTACCCTTTTTACTCCTCGATCATCGTGGCGTGAAGACTACTACTACTTTCTTTCTGTCTGTTCTCTGTCTGGTCTCTGGTCTCTTTCTCTGCTCAAAAAGGACCACTATTTATTACTTTCTGCTACCCCAGGTGATCTTCTTTTAGAAACAATAGAAATTGTTTTTATTCTAATTTTAGAAAGTTTGTACCTCGATAAGGATCAATATATTTCAATATAATTTTATGTTAGTTTTTAATTTAGAACAATGTAAAATCTCTACTAATTAATGAATAGAGATTCCACAGTGAATGGATTTTGGTAATTTATCAATGCTTTTATTTTAAACACTTATTTTAAACTTCTTATCGATGTACAAATCTTTCAGAAAAGGCCATCTTGGATTCTTATACTGAAAAACAAAACATTTTAAACATATATATCTAAAATATATATAAAAAAATCCAAAGGTAATTATTTGAATTTTTTTCTTTTAATAATAAAAATAGAATAACAGGGTGGTAGTACAATTATATATATGATCCAAAATAAATTTTAGGATTTATTCAGGATACTTAAAAAAATGTTAAAATATTTTTTTTAAAAATAATAAAAAAAGCAAATGTTAGTAAAATAAATAATTAGGTGGGTCAGACTGTGAAACGGCAAATCTGAATCAGATTTACCATTTCAATATGCATATTCTACATATAAACAAACATAACCTAATTATAGATTAATTTTCTTCCATTTGTGCATATGATTTAAATGAAATATATTCATTAGTTAATTTAATTTTCAGAATTTTTCTTTTAGTTTGTGTGTGCATTATAATAAAATATTTTGTTGAATTAATTTTGGCAATAACTTATTATATATATTTTATATTAATATTTAAAATTAAGAATTATAAATTTTAATATTTAGAATGATATTTGAAACTCAGCTTTTTCTTGAGCTAGTGACTAGTGCTTTCATTTCAATAAAAGTGTAACCTCTCCTGTGCGTATCTGTCTGCTGTATAAATTTTCCAGGTTTGAATGGCCTGGTGGTACCCTGGTACAGCAGATTAGATTCAGGAGGTTCCATTGACCATTACAATATATAACATATTTTGCAGGTTCATTCATGTAAGACTTTTAATTTAAAAATTTCAACATTTCGACTTGATTCCACAAACCCTCAACTGGAGAATGAAAACTGTGTAATTGTAGATGTGCTGTAAACAATGTTAATAAAAATAGTTGTAGAGGACTAGAAACTCTACAACTAAAAAGTTGGTGTATAAAATTGGAAAAATAATAATAAATAAAAATTCAGAAAAATTTGTTTTTTTTTTTTAAAAAAATTTCCCAAATAAGAAGTTTACATTTATCATTGCATTTGTTAATACAATGTGGTCTTTTTAGTATTTTAATAGCTTCTCTGATCTTACATTGACATAGATTTTCACATCTGGATTGGATACTGGTCTTAAAGAAATTAATATTGTGACCTGATTCCATGGAATGGATTGAGAATGCTGCTGATGATGAATGTTGTTTCACTGCATTAGCACGTCTATTACTTCTAACACTGATGTGACAATTTCTCTTCCCTACATAAGAAATCTCACAAAAAAATTTCATAAATTTCTTGTGACTCAAGAGGATTGAATCTTTAGGTTTGTTTAGAAAATTAGTAATTTTTTGATAAGGAGTGTATGCTGTCTTTATGCTGTAGCATTTTATGATACATCTTGTAATGTCTGTGGTTCCTTTTATATAAGGCATACAAAGTCTAATAGTTGAAATTTCTTTTGTTTTTTCTTTTTTTTTAGCCTGAAATAAGGCTTGATGTATATCTTTTATTCTAACTTATTTTCTAACAATACATTATTTATATGATGCATTTTTTTTTTTAAATATGATTTGTCTGAAGTGTTAATAGCTCTGGTAAATAGTATTTTGGCCATGGAACAAATCTGAGGTTGATGATGATGAGATGAAAATTGGAGGTACCTGTGATTATGAGTAGCTTTTCTGAAAACTGAGAATGATAAAAAATATTGCTTCTTGGTAACAAGAATATCAAGAAAGGGAAGTTTTCTACCAGATTCTTTTTCCATTGTAAATGTAATATTAGGTTTGATATTATTTAAATGTGTTAAAAAATCTTCCAACTTATTTTTACTATGTTGCCAGATAACAAATGTGTCATCTATATATCTCAGCCAAACAAAAGGTTTTAAAGGTTCTGATTCTAGAGCATGAGTTTCTATAATGTTCCATAAACAAATCAGCTATTACTTCTGAAATAGGAGAACCCATAGGAGTACCAAATGTTTGTTTATAATATTGACTATCATATATGAAATATGTTTGTAAAAGATAACGTTTAGACTATATTTTTGCTTTGGTTAAAAATTGATGTTCAAACACATATTTCACATATGATGGACAAGGTTATAAACAGACTTTTTGTATTCCTATGGGTTGTCCTATTTCAAGGGTAAAATCTGATTTGTTTACGGAACATAAAGAAACTTATGTTCTAGAATCAGCATCTTTTAAACCTTTTGTTTGGCTGAGATATATAGATGACACATTTGTTATCTGCCAACAGTAAAAATAAATTGGAAGATTTTTTATCATATTTAAATAATATCCATTCTAATATAAATAATCTGATAAGAAACATCCCTTTCTTGTTGCTCTTGGCACCAAGAAACAAAATAAATTTTTATCATTCTCAGTTTTTAGAAAAGCTACACATATACTTCCAATTTTCATCTCATCATCATCCAGCTCAGATTTTTTCTTTGACCAAAACACTATTGACCAGAACAATTAACCTTTTAGATAAATAATATTTGAAAGACATCATATAAATAATGTGTTGTTAAAAAATGGTTATAATAAAAAAGTATACATCAATCATTATTTTAAGCTAAAAATACAAATAAAAAACAAAAGGACAAACCAACTATTAGGATTTGTATGCCTTATAAAAAATAAACCACAAACAGTATCAGACATATCCTAAAACACTATGATGTATGCTCTTTATCAAAAAATTAATACTTTTCTTACCAAGCCTAAAGATTCAATTACTCGTGAGGCTCAAGTAGTTTATGAAATTTCATATGATGTTATGAGTTTTCTTATGTAGATATGAGCAATTGTCACAGCTGTGCTAGAAGGGATGAACATGCTAATGAAACAATATTCATAATCAGCAGCACTCTCAATAGATGCTATTGATTGAGGTCACAATATTGCTTTTCTAGGACAGTATCCTCTCCAGATGTGTAAACCTTCACTACTGTAAGATCAGAGAAGCTATTAAGATAATAAAAATACCAACTTGTATTAACAAATGCAATGCAATGACACATGTAAACTAACTCCTATTTGGATTTTTTTTTAAAAAAAAAAAACAAATTTCCCTTAATTTTTATTTATTATTATTTTTTCAATTTTATACAACTACTTTTTATTTGTGGAGTTTCTAGTGCCTCTACAACTATTTTTATGAACACTGTTTATAGCGCCTCTACAATTATATAGTTTTCATTTTGGGGGTTTGTGTGATCAAGTCAAAACGTTGGAATTTTTAAATTAAAAATCTTACATGGATGAACCCGCAAAATGTTTTTTTTTATATCTGCAACCCGAGACATTTGTATGAATATATATATATATATTGTAAAGATATAAAATGAAATAGAAGATGATAACAGTAGAACCATCAGATTATTTATGCGAGTGTACAATGAAAATGATTATAAATAATATCTTATATTTGTTGGTATACTGATTTTAATAAAACATTACAAAGTTTGGAATTACATTTAATATGAATTTATTCATTACTAAATGTTAAATGTTTTATTTGTAATTATTTTTCTAAAATTACGTATGTCATTAAATTTACTTCATTTAAATATTTTAGTGCAACAGAAATATTATTAAAAAACAATGGATATAATTCTATTTTCATGTAAAAGGTTAAACTGCAATCTAAAGATTACTGCACTTATTCTTATCAATGAACATATCTATTTCATGGCATTTTTGGTTCCCATGATAGTAATTTTGTTCCCATGGCACAAAAGTGAATTCCTGAAGTTTTAATTCTTCAATAAAACACGTTATTTTATGTGGTAGACTACCATTTTATTAACAATTAAAAGAAAACAAAATATAATTAGTAAATTTATTAAAAAATAATAAAATATTTATATATTGCAATAAAATATTATTGATAAATAATATTTAAATGTTTTAGACGATTAATAAATCATTAATGTGACTTTTATAAATACTAATTGAGAATTTTTTTTTAGCTGTGAGAGGGTTAAAGAAAGAATATTGATAGATTAATTGTCTTTTAATCTAAGTTAAACTAAATTTAAACTTGTGAAAATTAATTTACAAATATTCTTTCATTCATTAAAATTATGATGCTAGAAGGTAGATCAAAAGAAATTGAAATTAATTACACTTTTGAATGTTTAAAGACTTTAGGTAATCTCTTATGAAATATTCATGTATAAAGAGATACTTTGATAGAAAACAATTTATAATACCATTTACATTCATGTAATATGTGCGTGTTCTTTTATGCAGTTTGTGGCAATATATATGTATATTAATGATAGATGAAAAGGATAAAATCTTTCAAGGAAAAGTTTCATTTATGAAGCCCTATTCAATAACAATCATTTCAGTCACATTGTCAGTATATATATATTGTAAGGATACTTGAAACTGTCCACACACACATTAATCTTAAAGACTATTACCACAACAATCGTCAAAACCATATTGTTATTGATATACTAATAATTTTGGGTAAATTCGTCATTTAAAATTATATGTTTAACTATTCTTGACGATACTGATTTATAGATAGTTAAACTTAAAAAAAGCAAGCAATTTATAAAAATAAAATAAAAAAACAATAATTAAACTTTAATATTTGTTAATCCATTACATTAAACATTCCGATATTCAAGTGAATGAACTCAAATCGACATGAAAAACAATATATAAAAAAGGAACGTGATGGAATGGTTAGCAGAATGATAAAATGAAAGACTTCTCTTCTTTAAAAAAAATGTAAACATAATAATGGTTAGTTAATACACAGCTTAACAAAATTTAAATTCGAATCAACTATTTGCCATTAAACTACTATGTCTCCAAAGAAGAAAACAATATCATGAAATAGAAAAAAAACTATGTGTTGGAATACGAACAGACTAAATATTTTACAAACTGTAGAATTATTATTATTCATAATAATACCCAATTGTAGAATTAAAAATAAGAAATCACCTCAAACTCATTTTGAGGATTTGTAAAATTAAAAATCCATTATTAATTCTTAATAAATCCAGGAACATCAAATAAAATTTATCAACACAATTACATTGCTATGGCTGGCTAAAAGAAAGAGAATATCATATAGATGAAGTGTTTGCATACAACCATGATGTTAGATTTGAGTTTTAATGGTAATAAGCTTCTATATATTCATGCTGAATATAACATTAGAATATGTTGCAACAAACCAAGGAAAGTTCTTAGATTGAAATGAATACTGTAGATGAAAGAATGGAATCACCATCAGAATATTCGAACAGCATTTGAACATTGGAAAATGGATTTTAAATCCAGAAAACAGAATTACTTGAATATTTATCAATAAGAACTATCACTAATTTAAACTTCAACTCAACTACACAAGATTAACATTATATATAACATTTTTCTTTGTACTTTTTTTTTAATTTTAATTTCTTTCTTTTGATAATAGGTTAAATTTCATCAAACCATAATTTAAAACTATATAGAGGGGAGATCAGGAATATTAGTATTCTCAAGCTATTAATAAAAAAGTATACATAGAATTCCCATGCTTGCTTAATAATAAGTTTACCTATTTACAGACTATAAAGTGAGACTTTATTACTTTACACAATATTAGATACCTGCACTAGGACAATTGTAATGTTTAATCTTAAATTTGAAATATTTCTTTGATGTTTAGATTAGTTCATTAATTGGAGTTGATGATGATGAGTGTCATCACTTATGGTTTATATTAGATGCTCCTCCTTCAACACTGTGCATCCTTATATATATATATATATATATATACACTTAAATCATCAAATGGATTGTATTCCTAAATATAGATATATTACAAACAAATGTTAACATTTAATTTCCGTTACTCATTTATATAATTATTTAGCAGATTTTGACACTAAAAAATTGAGAATTATATAAGAAACTTTGACAATTATTCAAGACTAGAGACTAAATCACTTTTCATATTCAATATATGTATAACCTATAAAAATATGTATAATTTATAGTATGTGTTCACAAAAACTACAGAGCTGCAATTTACTTTTTATTACAGTGGATAAGAAAATGGAACTTTCTGAATACACACTGTCTTGATCAGTTTATAAATATAATTATTAATTGATCATGCAAATAATAATGTGTGATCAGAATTTATTATACAGAAAATTCAGTGTTGTCAAGCCATAATATAATATAAATAGTTAATTGTATAAAATTAAAAAAAAATATTAAAAGCTACAATTTAAAGAATAACCTATTGTCTTTGAAATCCACATAGTTAAGAATTTGAAAGCCAAGTTGAAAAGGGAAGAAATATTTTTTGAAAAAGCCATCCACAAATTGAAAAAATAGCTTATGAGTTTAGAAAAAAAAATGTTTTTGGTCATTATGTGAATGGATCATAGAACAACATATTTTACTATAATCTGAACCAGCTGAAGAGTTCTGGTTTACCATGAAATACATATATTGGAAATTAATTTTCTTATGCATCTGGTCATATGTATTGGTTATATTAGATAGAGTGGGTCAGTGAAGAGAGCTCGACAATCTGAGTTCAATTCACTTTAATTATGTTACAGATTATAAACTTTATCTCTCTAAATTCAGACATCAAACAAAATTTAATCAGTTATTTAGTATATGATGCAGATATCAGAACTAACCAATAATAAGATATCAGTAACATTTTTGGTTGGTTGTTCACCATAGGATATATATATATATACACTTCAAATTACAGAGTTAAGAAAGCATAGTACCAACATAGAATATTATTTTTCACTATATTACTATGGCAATATTAGTAAATTATGTTTATACTTTTATCTTTATACAATAGTCATGCACCAAACAATCAGTTTACAGCAATGTTCATATCTAGGAAAAATGAATAACTTCCAAGATAGAATGCAGAGACTTATATTGTTAGCTTGTTGTCTGATATAATGAAGGATGACTTAATTCTGCTTCAGAATAAAAATGTTTTGATGTCCTGTTAGAATACTAATTAAGACTTAAGAATTCCAATAATATTAGTAGATAATTTGTATATGGATTTAGAAAGAATTATCCTAAGAAAGAAATTTCTATTGTGCATTAGGGATACATTTGGACTTTTAAGAAAACAAGTTGACCTGCAAAAATGCATAGAAAAATCTTCAAGATTGGCCATATAAATAGAGCTAAAAATTAGATGTGCGTAGATGGTTTCAATAAAAATTAATGGAGTATGATATTTAATTTGATTTGGAAAAAGGCTAGGTTTAAAGTGTAGAGTAATTTATTAGTTTATAAGGGATTAATTATTTTATAGATATAATGTATATTTTCCTCTTTTTATTTTGAGATTTTGGAGAAAGTATTATCACTTTGTGCAAATATAGATTTAGTTTTTTGCATGAAGAAAATAATTAATGATTTTTTTTTTTTTTCATGTGTCAAAGCATCGCTGGAAAGCGAACCCGGGACAACTCCTTATAAGGCGGCTGTGCTGACCACTCGACTACCAACGCTTGACGATAATTTAGTGATTTTTATTTTAACTCTAATACATTTTAATATTAATATTTAAATGGGTTGGAATTTGAAGCGTTTATTTATATATAATGAAATCTATAATTTGATGTTTCTTGATAGCAGTATGAAGTTATCTAAAAGCAAAACTGTTATTTATTAAAATGTCAATATATGACTCGCAAATGCACAAATTAAATTCACACTAAGTTGCCTTGCCCTGCAACCATGTTTAGAAAATCTTTGAGATTTACCATATATTTATACGTTTAATATTCTCGTGGATAAATGAATTCATGGAATTATTTCCATTAGCTTCCATATGATAAAAATATAATAACAATATTTCAATACAATAACAAGTAAATTTCCTAAGAGCTTCTTTCTCAGAAGATTGTGTGTGATGAAATTTGAAATTATTTATATATATATTTTTCATTCCTAACCAAGAATGAGAATAAAATAGCAAAAAAAAAATAATTTTAAATTTCACCACACACACATTCTTATGATTTGAGAAAAAAGAACCTCTCAAAAAAGTATTTGTTATTGGACTGGAATATCACTATTATATTTCTATTACAGGGAAGCTCTTGAAAATAATACTATGGGTATATATATAAAAAATATTTAACAATCATATATATACAAATCTTTTCAATAAAAAAAAATTTGTAGGATATTCATTTCAATTTGGAAAAGCCTAGGTTTGGAATGTAGACAATTTGTAAATTTATAAAGGATTTATTATTTTATAGATATAATGTATTTTTTCCTTCCTTCTCTTTATTTGCGATTTTTTTTAGCTCTCATATTTTTTATGTTATTTTTTAAGTGTGGGTTTAATTTTGAATCATTTATCATGTATGATTAAATGTATAATTTGAAGAATACTAATTCCTGTATTTTCTGATCATATGAAATAAAATAAAAGCAAGATTATTGTTAACTAGAATACCAATGTATGTCTCATAAATGTATATATTCAAACTACCTATTGTACATATACATAACTGATTTGTAATTGAATATATTTTTTTTTTTGCATCACTTAGTATATTGTTAATTTGTTAGTCAATAAATATCACATGATCACCATTTCTTATGCTTGCTTATAACTGTTATTCAAACAGGCAAAACTCTCCTTAGACTATTGTCATGCAATGCAAGCCAATGCAATCAACGAATGTCAAAAGGCTTGTGCATAAAATCCCCATCTAGTGCCTACCCATTCTATATCCACAGACTAGTTTCTGTCTTGTGCCCTTTGTCAGTGAGCAGCCTTGTATCTGAGAGCATTGCACATAGATGTTAGGATCTAATGCAACCCTCCAGCAGCTAACTTTTATCTCTACTTAACTACAAAATTATGTGTCTTAAATTAAAAACGCAATAATATTTTCAATCCAAGCTCATGTGCTTATATAGTCATATAAGTCTAAACTCAGTTCAGTGTCTATACATGTTGGTGTGTTCTTTAATAATCATAGCCACTACTATCTTATTATGCAGGATTGATTTTAAACCAATAAACATCACATGATCATCATTTCTTTTGTTTACTTATAACAGTTATCCAATCAGGCAAAACTCTTCATACATTATTGCTACTCAGTGCAAGCCAAAGTAATCAATGGATGTCAAAAGGCTTGTGCTAAGATCTAGGTGCAGTGCTCTCAGATCCAAGCCTCCTCACTGATGAAGACCAGAAACTAGTCTGAAGATATTGAATGAGTAGGCACTAGATGGAGATTTTATGCACAATCCTGGCAACCATTGAATATTCTGGCTTGTACTGAGTGGCAGTACTGTAGGAAGAGCTTTTTCTGTTTGAATAACGGTTATAAGCAAGCATAAGAAATGGTGATCTAGCCTAATAGGATAGTGGTAGCTATGGTTATTAAAGTACCAAAGATACCAAAATGTATAGGTGCTGAACTGAGATCAGACCTATATGACTATATAAGCTCTTAATCTTGGATTGAAAATATTATTGTGTTTTCAATTTAAGACTCATAGTTTTGTGTTTAAGTAAAGATAAAAGGTGGCTGCTGGAGGATTGCATTAGATCCTAAGATTTAGGTGCAGGGCTTTCAGATCCAAGGCTCCTCACTGATGAAGGCCATAAGCCAGAAACTAGTCTGGGGATATTGGATGAGTATGCACTAGTTGGGGATTTTATGCACAAGCCTTTCTGGCATCCATTGATTTCTCTGGCTTGCACTGAGTGGCAATGCTGTATGAAAAGTTTTGACTGTTTAATTTGTTAGTCACAGACTGTTTTTATTTTATTGCCCTTCTTGTATATAAGCATAGTTTTCATCCATAATTATTTAATTAAAATTAGTTAGTATATACAAATATTTTTTTTTAAATTCTGCACTTTAAGCTAGCTGGAATCTGAAAATATTAACAAAAAAGTAATAAAAATTTAAACATATCAAGTCCATAATATGGCTGTTCAACCTGAATGTGATATTCAATACAAACAATGACTCTGACTAAAATTAAGAACGAATGAAAGGTTTTTATTAGCAGACTATAACCTCTATTTTACAAACAATTTAAGGATCCATATTACAAGTGTAATAAGAAAATGTATTTTATTTCCAACTACTGACTTTAAACTGAGCTTTTGACATTATTTGTCAGATTCATAGAACTCAACTAATTTGCAGTTAACAATTTAGGCTTTTATTCATTTGTGTATTATTCAAATGAACACGCTTAAATATTTTATTTTTTAATAATGGAATGTTTGCTTTCTTTTTATTTATTGAGTGGGGGTCTTTAGCAATTATCCATGCCTCTTTAAATTTCACCCACCATCTCTCTTGATATAAACTCTTTTTACTTTGGTCAAATCAAAGCTATAACCTATATCAATATGACAGATAATTTTGAAAGGATACTCAGCATGTAATATATAATTGGAAATAATGTACCTTTTCTTCTTATGCAATTAGAATGTAGTCTTAAATATTACAATTAGCAAAAGAAAAGTAAAATTAAAGGTTGTGGAAACAATTTAAGATTAAATGGCACATATGGAAATATAACTAGTATATTAAAATATATATTATAATGGAATAATTCTAAATAATATAGGGTGCCTGAATTTATCATAGTCAGTAGCTTGGACATTTGCTACCATAAAGCTATTGTAAGCTACAGACAGCAGTGTATTATTTGTGATTTGCCAATGTAAGATATAAAGCTGACTTTCATCAGATACCATTTTGTCATTATATTCTATCAGCAACAAACATTATCATTTTATTTTTGTTTTTGTATTTCAATATATTGCATTATTCAAACATAATATCAATGCATTCTATTTATTAATACTATAGCTAATATTCAATAAAATATAGAATCACGTCTGTGTATTTAAAAAAAACTGATTCATAGTTTTTCCATTTTAAAAATAAACCTGCATATATCTTTTTTAATTTACATGTTGAACTGGTTATTTCTTGAAATGCAATCTAGTATTTTTTTATCTAAATATCATAATCTTTCCACCTATTATAAGATGTTAAAATCATTTTTAAATAAGCTCTTTATATTCTACTTCTTTTTAATTAGAAATAATAGCATTGTGAATTAATTGCATTCTGTATTATTAACTCTCTTTATATAATAATAGTGAACAAATTGTTGTTGAATTTAAAACTATCTATTTTAAAGTTTCAAAAATGAATAAATTATTATATAAAGTAAAGCGTAATAAAATTTTAATAAAGATTTTAACAACAGTACTTCATATAATATAATTAACTGACGGCAAAGCTTATTGAAGCTGATTTAATTTATTTTATTTTAAAATTCATTAAAATAATATAAAAATTAAAAATTTTAAACAATAGTAAAAAGTAAATTTGTATGTCTCAATTTAAAATTAACTTTTTTGAATATAGATGTATTTTTTTTCTATTTTAAATTCACATTTTTGTAAAAGGATTTTTAAAAAAAGATAAAAATAATAATACATTAAGGTATAGGTTTTACGATTATTTTCAAAGTATCCGATAAATGATTTGTATATTTCTTGTCTTCATGTCAGGATCAGTTAAGAATATTTGTGTTCTTCATTAATTGTGAATATGATATGCTGACATTACTTTAAGTTGTAATAGTCAAAACACAAAGTCAATGATTCATATCTTAGGACCCAAAGGATATTCTAAGTATTTCCATAGAGTAAGATTATTTAATTATTGAGAATTTAAAATGATGGAATTACTAAGTGCAGTTTAATTTCATTTCAAATAGTTTGGGGGATTTTAAACTTTACTAGTAAAAAAAAAAAAAGAATTTTTACCAAAACAAAAAAAAAAGTTAAAATTTAAATTAAGCTAATTAAATTTAGTATTTACATATATTATATATTCTTTAAAATGACATTTGTATTTAAAATCATATTAAAGATAAACACTTTAAACAGTATTAGTATTAAAATACTTTTTACACGACTAAAGTATTAAAATAAATTAAAGTTAATGTATTTTTAATAAAACAGTTTAATTGAAAATATAACAAAAAAAAGGAAGAGGAAGAAAGGAAGTTAGAAATAAACTAAGTCTATATACATTGTATTTTTCTGCTATATATTTTAAAATTGCAATGAATAAGTTTGAAACTGAGAAAGAAAATCATTCTTACATTTTTGAATAGTTAATCCTATTACTGAGAAGTGTTTTTTAAACATATCTTGTCTCACAAATGAGATTTTATTTCAACACTTACATACAAATATTTATATAATTGAAAGTCTAATGTTTAAAAAATATTTATAGGTATGAAAGAAATAATATTTTTTCCTACCCAATGAAAATACTGCAATATTTCAAAATATGGAGATCCGTAAAATATTTCACTTACTAAATTATAGATAGAAGTGTAATTGAAATTTTAACACTATGAAATAATTGTACTTTTGAAGTACACAGGTCATAGATATGTAATAAAAACGTATTTAAACTGTAAGATATTTTAATATTTCAAAACATAGAAAAAAAATAAAAATTGATAAAATATTTAACAAAAACCCAATAAAAATTGTAAAATCTCTATATGCTTTAATTATAACCTTAATGAAAACAAGTCATATATCACATGACCTGTATAGCTTGTATTTACCAATATATAATAAATAAAGAGTGTGCAAATAACTCTAAACAAGCTTATTTTATTATTTTTTATGATAAATGTCACAAGAGAAAGCATTTTAAATCTTTATCCAAGATTGTCCATAGCTCAAAACCAGTCTGATGATGGGGACAGTCCTAGATAAAGGTCAAATGTTTTTTCTTGTGACATTTATCATTAAAAAAATAATAAAATAAACTTGTTTAAAGCTATTAACATGCTCTTTATTTATTCTTATATTATGTAAAAATTTATAAAATCAAATAAAATAACAATTTCATTATCCATCTATTATTTATATTGTGTGATAACAAAATAATGTTAAAAGTTAAAATGTGATTGAAAAAAAAAATTGCTGATGGCCAGTCTTTCTGAAAAGAAAGTGTTTTTTTTTTTGTGTGTGTGTGTGTGTGCTAATTAGAAAAAGCACCCATAGTCAAAATTGCTCTCTAATTGCAGCTTCTGTCTACAAAAACTTATTCAAACAACAAAATAATACAAACATATTAACAAATAAATATCTAAAAATTTGACATCAGACCTAAACAATAAAAATAAAAAATGTTATGTTTTCAAGGATACAAATCATAAAATGGAGACAATGTTTAACTACAGCATTATGAAACATTTTGTCTATATTAAAAAAAGAATAAAGCATTTAATAAAAATGATGAGAAATCCATATTCATATTTGATATATGATTCAATATTTTTTTGCTACAAGTCAAATGAATTTGAAATAACTATTTTGTCGTCTAGAGTTTATCATCAAAACAAACTTTTAAATATAATTTGGATGAAAAAATGTTTTATATAAAAGCAAAAACACCTGCTTACTTATATTTTACTTATATATATATTTCAATACATGTGTATTTTCTATACTAAATTTAATGTAACTATAAAGATCTTGAACTCAGATTTTCATACTCCCTACAGCTATCCAATCCATCTTATACAATGAATACACATGCCCACATACATGTGAAAAAGCTAAATGATCTCCAACATACGTATTTTATGTTGAACCACCACTCATCAGTTAGTCAAGACTTATATAGATATATATTGTAACCTTATAGTATAACTGAAATTGTATTATATAATTAAAAAACTATAAAAAAATTATTGGCTTTATTTTTTATAGTTAAACAAATGTAATCAACACTGTCAATAAACAAAAGTCTCTCAAACTAATGCTTAAGAAAAAATTAAATTTTATAAAACATCTAAAAATGTCTCTCCAAGCAGTTTTTATAATCAATGTTCATATGAATAATTTTGTTTTGTATTTTGATTTAATTATTACAAGTGATAATATGTTAATTTATAAATTAATAATCAAACTATTGTAAAAAAAGGGGGATATATAAATTGTAAATTAAAAATGCAAATTATGCACAGGATGACAAGATTTGGATTTTTTTGTTTTGTAATGAAAAATTATATTATTACCAGTGTGATAAATTAAAAAATACGGAGATATTTGCCAAGGAATTGCTTGAAATTGGTTATAAGATGAAACAGATTAACAATACTTTATGTTAATTTAAAAACTGTTATAATGATTTAGAGGAGTTGATATCTATTCCATTTATTTCAAATTCTCAAATGAAATTTGTAAGAATATATATAAGAATGTGTTAGTATTTCATTTTGTGTTACAAATAAAGTAATGAATTAGTTAAAAATGTCATATCTGTCAAGCAGAAAAGTAATGATATGTATCAATTTTTTGTGTTTGTATGTTATCATATATAAATTAATAGAGGTGCAGTATTGAAAAAAGATTAAAGGAGCATGAATTGTTATACAAGCATGTGATAAGTAAAAATAATAATGATTTAATGACTGCTTCAGTTTTTTTGAATCATGAAAGGACATGTAAATATAAATTTAAATTTGATATTGAAAGTGTTAAGATTCTTCATGAAAAGAAAAATAAAAAAAAAAGTAAGAATTTAATTTTAATAAATAAAAATAAATGAATATAATTAATAGACAAGCTGCTACCATTAAAATTTGGGATTCATGGGATTTGAGTTGATGATGTTTGCTTCCATTTTATTTTTTAAATTTAAGAGCAGTTGAGGCAGGTTAATGAATTAATTGAAAGTATTTCTGCAGATTGAAAGATTGTATATAATAATTAACATTATATTTATTACTTTTATTGTTATATATATATATATATATTGTAAAAGATCGATAAATCTTCCTTTATTTTTAAAAATCATTTGTTGTTATTAAAAAAAATCTCTTTGATTTGATGTTTATATATGGAGTATTATTATTGTTTATGGTTATTAGTTATAGTTGTTTGGATTTATTATTTTATTTCTTTGTTGAGGTACATCGCTGTGAATATTTAATTGTTATTATTTTTAATGGTGATATTTTTAATAGTAATACTTATGTGTTTTAATTATTATAAATAAATAGAGACATATAAATTGTTGATTATAAAAAGGATTATTTTATTTGTAGTGATTATTAAAAAAATGCAATGTTATTATTTATGTATATATATATTTAAAGCTGTCAAATAAATTTTCGATTTAATATTTTTTATATGATTAATATTTGTATTTATTTTTTGAATGTTAATTGTTTAAAAGAAAACATATGTAACAATGGTTTTCAAAACTGCATTTTCTGGCGCTCATGAGAACAACAGCAACAACAGAAAAAGAAGCCATTATTGGGATAGTTATTAAAAAAAACTGAAGGATAAAATTAGTTGTACTTTGTTTCTTTGGAATCACCATTTTTAAAAATAACTGAATAAACTATTGGATGTAAACACCTTAATAATGGAAGGGTGAATAAGAATAATATCACAGTTCAAGTGCTGCGATCTTCTTGACTTTATCCTAGCAATTAAAAGAAATTAAGCAATGGCTCAACATATAAATTCCATCATGTTAAAATGTTAGATAGCTATCTATCTAAAAAAAAGGATAAATCTATAACGGTAAATTCAGTAACAATCTGGAAGCAACTAAAATTAATTAATCTATTGGATTCAACATGTCAATTTTTTTTTCAAAGAGAGAAATCTTTAGAAAAATGGAATATATATACACCTGGGTCTTGTTTTACGCGATAGATAGGTTCCTCAGAAAACACGTGCAAACGAAATTGCACAAAAATAGACGTAATTTACCTTAAAAAAGGGGGGATACAGATTGTGATTTTTCAAAAATCGCGTAAGAGCAAAGCACCAACGTAAAATTACTTTAAAATTCACGCAAAAAAAATAAAGAAATAAAATATGACTAATAAAAAATTTAAAATTTGAAAAAAATTGATACAAGACAAATTTTTTAAACTATTTTTTAACTATAATATTTAATTTTATTCAAAACAATATGTATTTTTATACAGAGCAAAACTCTCCATACAGTATTGCCACCTGTGCTAAACAGAGTAATCAATGGATGCCAGAAGGCTTGTGCATAAAATCCCTATCTAATGCCTACTCATCCAATATCCCCAGACTAGTCTCTGGCTTGTGGCCTTCATCAGTGAGGAACTTTGGATCTGAGAGCACTGCATCTAGATCTTAGGATCTAATGCAACCCTCTAGCAACCACCTTTTATCTCTACTTAACTACAAAACTATGAGAATGAAATTGAAAACATAAAAAATATTTTCAATCTAAGCTCAATAGCTTATATAGTCATATGGGTCTGAACTCAGTTCAGCACCCATACATTTTGGTGTCTTTGGCTCTTTTACAACCATAGTCACCACTATCCTATTAGGCAGGATTGGTGTTAAACCATTAAGCATCACATGATCACATTTCCTATACTAGCACATTAATTGTTGATAAACAGAGCAAAACTCTCCATACAGTATTGCCACCTGTGCTAAACAGAGTAATCAATGGATGCCAGAAGGTTTGTGCATAAAATCCCTATCTAATGCCTACTCATCCAATATCCCCAGACTAGTTTCTGGCTTGTGGCCTTCGTCAGTGAGGAACTTTGGATCTGAGAGCACTGCATCTAGATATAAGCTATTGAGCTTAGATTGAAAATATTTTTTATGTTTTCAATTTCATTCTCATAGTTTTGTAATTAAGTAGAGATAAAAGGTGGTTGCTAGAGGGTTGCATTAGATCCTAAGATCTAGATGCAGTGCTCTCAGATCCAAAGTTCCTCACTGACGAAGGCCACAAGCCAGAAACTAGTCTGGGGATATTGGATGAGTAGGCATTAGATAGGGATTTTATGCACAAGCCTTCTGGCATCCATTGATTACTCTGTTTAGCACAGGTGGCAATACTGTATGGAGAGTTTTGCTCTGTTTATCAACAATTAATGTGCTAGTATAGGAAATGTGATCATGTGATGCTTAATGGTTTAACACCAATCCTGCCTAATAGGATAGGGGTGACTATGGTTGTAAAAGAGCCAAAGACACCAAAATATATGGGTGCTGAACTGAGTTCAGACCCATATGACTATATAAGCTATTGAGCTTAGATTGAAAATATTTTTTTATGTTTTCAATTTCATTCTCATAGTTTTGTAGTTAAGTAGAGATAAAAGGTGGTTGCTAGAGGGTTGCATTAGATCCTAAGATCTAGATGCAGTGCTCTCAGATCCAAAGTTCCTCACTGATGAAGGCCACAAGCCAGAAACTAGTCTGGGGATATTGGATGAGTAGGCATTAGATAGGGATTTTATGCACAAGCCTTCTGGCATCCATTGATTACTCTGTTTAGCACAGGTGGCAATACTGTATGGAGAGTTTTGCTCTGTTTATCAACAATTAATGTGCTAGTATAGGAAATGTGATCATGTGATGCTTAATGGTTATTTTTATACATACATTTTTTTATACACGTTTTAATTATTATCGCTATTTACCGGTAACAATGTTCATTTGCAAACGGGTTTTTGATTCTTCACAAGGGAAAATACAACTAGCGCCAACTTCACTCTCATGTTGTGTTGTTTTCTGGTGACAATGTAATTAGTAATTAATCTTTGCGATGATGCTTTTATTAATTGTTTATGAATGTGATATCCAGACATACAACCATTTAGCTCTTGTTGGAATTTAAGAGCACATTCGTGATTAGTGTTATTTATAAGAAAATAATTTGCCAACTGATTAGAAAGTTGAAGACCTTCTCAAATCATTTTTGCAGTGAAAAGAACAGGTTCCACTTCTGTTTTATTATCTTTTTCTACATTTTCTTCTGTATCTAAACTTTTATTTTTGTCTTTAATTTTTTAATTTTCAATTCCATTTAAAAATCAAATTTCATTCCACTGCTATTACTCACTTTTTAAAAATAAACTTGCGGACACTAAATGATTAATAATTGATTACGTTCTTTTTTAAAAAGCAAAAACAGAATGAGATGTAAAATGCAAAATTAACACGCACAATGTTTGAACAAATTTAAATTATAATCTTGTCAAATTTAATGTGTGTATACATAAAATGTGGAAATCATGATTTTAATTTCATTATTGCATAAAATCTTACTATTATAAAGCACTGAAAATATTGAAATTACTAAGATGAAAGTCAAATTCCAGTAATGTGTTATTACTTTCAATATAATGTAAGTGCGTGAAATTTATTATTTAAAGTAATAGCGCATTATCGAAGGTCGACCCCCGGTGAAACACGAATCGCATAACTTCAAAATCGTATTGAATAAGTCCGCGTAAAAAGAGACCCAGGTGTATATGCATTTGGAAACCGATCATTTTCTCTAACGTGATATTTTCTTCAAAATTTAACCTTAGCTAGAATGCATTCTAATATTAAAGAAATATAAAGAAATAAAACAAGGGAACAAGTTGAACTTTGAAAGGTAGTAAATAACTTTTATTAATGTAAATGATATATATATTTTTGAGATCGATATTTATTGTTTGTTTTTTTTATTAGAAAAATGAAACGTTTTTATAAGCATAATTCTATTCGATTTTAGCGTCTTGTTTTTTTTTAAAAAAAAAAACATTTTACAAATGTCAAAATTAACACTTAAGTATTAGAAATTTGTAAGTAAAGCTATAAGTTTGGGTTGCATATGGTTTATTATATATATATTTTAATAAGTGAAATTTATATTCGCAAATTTTATTATAAAAATTTTTATTATTTATATAACTTAAGTTTTTTTTTTTTATTATTTATTTATTTATTAGATAATTGAATATGTTCTTGGGATCGGGTTGATTTATTGAATGTTACCTATCAATTAGAAATCATCATTATATTTATATATTTTTGTGACATATATAAGATAACAAATAACAAAATGAGGTGAAATAAGTTTTATATTCATATTAAGTTATAAGTTAGCACTAAATGAATAGATAGTCAAAGATATTATATTTATAGACCTGAGTGAGCCTCGTTATAAATAAATAAAAATAATATTCAATGCTTGTAGAAATATGTATAGTCCAAAAGTGGATATAATGTATAAACCTTTTATAATGTAGTGGAGTAAATTTTGATGATTTCTTTTGATGTAATGATACTTAATTAATTAACCTAGCTTTGAGAGCATATTTATTATCTATTATCTATTTTATTAATTTACAATATTTTACCAATAAATTACTTACTTATTTATTTATCTATTTTCATTTTTTTTAACTTCATATGATAGCTCTTATGTAGACCTAAACAACAATTTATATATTTGCTTTATATAATATATTTTTATTTATTTATTTATTTTTTAAATTTTGAATATTTGGAAAATATAAATATGGATTTGTGTTGATATCAATGCATACTTGTTGAGCACAAATATGTCTTTATCTATTTAATATATATATATATACTTATTGCAAGTATATATGTATTTTTTTTATTATTTGGGTTTGTATTTAAAAACTATTTAAAACACTCATACTACTTTAAAAAAATCAAACCATAGTATAAAAATAAAGGATGTACTATTTGTTTTATAAGTAATGCCTTTGTATTTTATTTGGAAAAATATTAATATTTTATTCTTATTTGTCTTTTTAGTGCCGGAGTCATTATGAAGTTTATTAAATTCACAACTTAATGGAGAATAATTTCGGATTTCAATTAATATTTAGTTTTTAGGTCACTTACACAAGTCAATGTTCATTGTTATGTTTAGATATACATAAGTTTACTTATTTGATGTGTATATTAGATTCAATAAAATTCCCTTTGTTTCTAATATATATTTTGTTAGTTAGTCATATTAACCCTAAGAATAAATTATAATGATCGGTCTTATTATTGTTCTGTATGATTTTGGACTTCTTTAACAATTTATTTAAATATAATTGGGATAATTTTATCTTTCTTCATTTAAATTATACAATCTATTATATTTGGCTTTCTCAACAATTGGATTCATTTAGATTGTTAAGGTCTTTCTTTATGTGTATGATGTGCTATGTTTATATTATTTAAATTGGATGATAAATATGTTCTATTACATTTGGCTTTCCCAATGATTGAGGCCATTTCAATTGTGGATAGGCATTCCATTCCATTTTGGCACCAACGTTTGAGGCCTTCTTTCTTCATATGTGTATTTTTGTTTGAGATCATTTAGATTACATATATTCCATTACATTTATTGTCCAACGTTTGGAGCATTATTTTCTTCTCATATATTGCCGTACTATATATATATAAATATTGATTACTATATTTTACTGTGAATGTTTAGGTGGTTACTGGTTGGGATTTAATATATATATATTGTTAATGTAAATAAAATTTGAATTTTATTAATTTAATTTTGTCTTCATAATTGTTTTTATAAAATCATATTGCTTATCGTTTTTTTATTTGGTCTGCTATTCCTGTACCTATATATTTTATTCAAGTATAAAAAATGAGTGTGTACAGATTTAAATATTTTGATATTGTTAGAATACTCCAGAAAAAAATTAACTAATTGATACTACAAGAAGCAACAGCTAATGTTCATGCTAATAAAGATCTTAGTTTATGCAAATTATCAAATCCAAAAAAGTCTGCAAAAAAAGAATTAAAAAAGGGAAAAAAATAAATATACTAACATAAGCAGTGCAAAAGATGTCCAGCAAATGGTACACTAAGTACTAGGTTTAAATTATGTTCTATGGTCAGTTTTGTTGTACTAGAAATAATTAAAAAGATCTTTAGTTAACAGTCTAATTTTACTAACTCAGAAATATGTGTGTGAGCAAAAATGTGCATACAAAATTATACAGCTAATGAGATATTTGTATCTTCTATATCTCTACAGCAGTATGAACTTTAAAGTGATTTAACTGATTATATTTTCAAGTATCAAATAGCCAATTACATTACCAATTTTTACTAATAGTATTATAATTATTGAGAGTAAAAACATCTTGAAATTATTGTTACAGTTTGTTGTTGTTATATCTTTATTTAACAACAAAAATTAACCAACTGCCAATTAACAGGTTGGCTCTGGTTATATTATACAATGTAGTTGACAAAAGCATTGGTAAATATTAAGTGGAGCACCTTGGCAAGAGTTTTTAATTTGCATGATATAATTCAGTGTTGTAGTTGAAACAAAATGCAGAACAACATGGCAATGACATTTTATATAAAAAATCTGGGCCAATGACAAGTATATGTGAATCATGTGAAGAAATATATACTTATGATCAGAATAACAGATAATAAAACTTATAATTGCAACACTATTATGGATGTCAGGCAAAGATGTATTAAATGTGGCAAATCATTTATGTGATACAAAGTTGTGAGAATAAATAAACTATGAGGAGTTATAACACTTATTTTAAATCTATAATGTCAAAATTTACAGGATGTCATAATTTATGTGGAAGGATACAATCACAGTATGAAACTGCACATGAATATGACTGTATCCTATGATATTTGGCAAAAGATTGTGAAATCAAAAATATTTCTAGATCAGCTATTATAAGGGTAGCGATAATTAAAATTTAGAAAGATATTAAGGAGAAGCAATTAAGATACAAAATTGCTATTGAATGGAAGTCATGGTAGTCCATGTTGAAACTTTTTAAAATTCATCAGATTGTAATACTTTAGAAATAAATGTAAATGTGGCAAAGCCACTAGATATACCTATAAATTTAATGCAGATCTCCCCTACCTGTTATTGTTGTAGCAAAACAGTGTATTTTTTATCAAAGAGGAATAGATTATTATCTTATAAACCTGAGTAATACATGACATTTTAAAAGTATGGTTTAATTAGTATTATCATATGTATTTCATTCAAAACAAATATTTCCCATATATATATTAATCTATCATCCATAAAAATATACACATTCTCTCCTTTGCTTTTATTGTTTAGCTTATTCTTAATTTTAAAAAAATCAATTATACCCAAGATGTAGTTTTAAAAGAATGTTTATTAAATATTTTGCTTTAAAAACAAACATTTAAAAAGATTTAATAATATTCTATAATCAGTGCTAAATGTTAGTTACAATTTATTTAAACATTTTATTTAATCATTACTAAGTAACATGTTAAATTTTATGTATGTAAAATTTTATATATGTGTGTGCAGGCATGTCATGTTTGTTTGGGCTGGAACTAAAAATATTAAAGAATATGGTTATCATTTAAGTTTCTTGTTTATGAAAGTAAATACTTTAAACAATTCATTCATAATGGTTTGTTTAAAAATATTAATTATTTTTAAAAACATTATATTTTAAATCTTGATAATTACTTTTAAAAATGTGTTCAAATAATTATTAATTATTTGTAATGTTTTACTTATTGCAGTATTTAATTATTGTTAAATAATTATTGGTAATTTATTATATTAAAATTTATATGTCTAGGAAAATCCAGACAGTGTAAAAAAAAAGTTATTTTTAGAATATTATATTGACAACTAATTTTAGGTCAAATTGATATTGTAATTAATTCCCTAAATTTTTTAATCATTGATTTTTTCAAATCGCATTATTTATCATATAAAAACAGCAAACCACATGTTGACACTTACTTCTTCATCTTATTTTTAATTTCTCTTGGCTTGATAATTCAGTATCTTTAATTAGTTACTTTTAAATAATATCTGCTCAGGCTTCCTGCTTTCATCCCATTATCTCACTACAGTATCTCCTAAAAATATGCTTCAAAAGGAAATTTTAAAGCAACTTGTTTTCAGTGTAAGGAAATGATAAACTGGCACCTTGCTTTATCAGCTTTGGAAAGTTTCACAAAGGTAACCAATTACCTTTGCTATGAACTATAATTATCTTCCAATTTATTGTAGAATAATGTTGGTGTTTAAATGAAAATAAATGTACTAGTATTTTGAATACCAGCTTAATTTCATAAATAATTTACTCAGTTTTATTCTACAGTTAATTATGAACTGTGTAGAACTTTTCTGTTATAATTATTTATAAGTATTTTCATTATGCTTACTTTTGCTAAATTGAAATTGGAAAGTAATAATTCTGAAAGTTTAAAATGCATTTACCTTGTTGAAGTGAATTACTTCAATAATGTTATGTTTCTTAATTAATATGATACCTGTGGAAAATAGCATTGTCCTAGTTTTAAAATAATTTAAATGTTCATTTCAACATCTTCATAGATGAAAAAAATGAAATATTGCATTCCAAGAATTGTGTCTCATTTTAAAATATATCATGGAAAGATTATCTTATTTGTGCATTTTATCACTAGCTAAAATATGTTTGCTGAAATATACTTCAATTTATTGGATTATTTTAATTAATTGCTCTGGAAATAAAATAAATATTTATTCTAAAATATACTTCATTTCATTTAAGTATTTTATTTTTAATAGATAAATTAATGTAGTAATTTCTACAGTCTAAATATTTGAGATAATGTTGCATTTTCTTTAATATTCTTGTTATTTCGTAGATTTTATATTGCTTCAAAAGAATACACATTGAGCTCTCTATAAATTTTGTTGTTACTTTAAACTTCATATTGATACACAAATAATATTATATTAACTTTTTATTGCTTTATATAATACTGAGTTATCTTTATCTTGAATGGTTTAATTTGTGTCAACTTTTAACACTAATGCCTTGGATTTTGACTAATTGTTTTTTAAATGTGATATTTAAATAATCAGAATATTTTAATAAGATATTTTAAATTGCATTGGAATTGATGATTTCAGAATAAAAAACTTTTAAAATGGTATAGGGACAAAACATCGTATTTTAGATATGAGTTTATTTGTATATTTTATTTATGCATATAATAATATTTACTTATAATTTATGCTGAATGAGTATTGGAGTTCTCAGAATATTTTTGCATTGTAATAACATCAAAGAAAATATGTTCACTTCTTATGAAATTATATAGAGTGTGGAAAGAATTATTGGAATTGATATACGTTTTCTTATTATCATTGTGAAACCATAATTTATATGCATAATAATATTTTATTGTAATATCATGTTTTATCACTTTTTCACATTATTAATATTGTATTAGATAGTCTGTGTCTAAAAAACCATTTTCATATATTGTTTAAGTATGCTTTTGAAGTATAATTTGTCCTAGGTGCTATATTTTAACAAATTGTTGTGATGGTTTGTTATTATTATTAAGTTTGTTAAGATTAGTCTATTATCCTAATTCTTTATTTGCATTTATGGACAAGTGAATGCTTTTAGACTATTCCATCATTATTCCTATTGTATTCCTTGATATTTTTGGAAGAAAATGTTAAAGTCATGCAAAATAACAACTATCTTTTTATTTTGCCCTTCGATATTATCAGAATAGTTTGAGGATTTTGATGATGCTGATAAGCATGTCCTGCATATCAGATGTGCAAAAACTATGATAAAATATTATGTGTTTACATTTATATATTTGTTTTATGTTGGCTTGTGAAATTATGCATTCTCTCCAAATTGTAGGTTGTAATATTATTGACAATATTTATTTGACAATACATTACTTTTTTTTCACATTTATCTCATATTGGAAAGAAATCCAGATTAATAAAATACATTTGAGAGCTTTCTGTATTCATAGTTAATAATATGTTTTTATGTACTTAAATTTATTATTAAAATATTGTGATAATAGTATTATTTTAGCCATATTAAAATTATAGTCAAATATAATTGTTATGTTTTTTTATTATCAATAAAATCTTTATTTGATTATTAAATTTGAGTTTTGTGACTGTATCATCATCTGCATTATCAAAAAATCTAAATCACACAAATATTATATTGTGTAAATATAAGAGTACAATAATACTTAAGAGTCACTTCATTAAAGTTTATGTTGTTTAATGTTAAAGTACCATCCATTGTTAAGGTTATTACATTTCTCTATTTTAATTTGGAGTATGAGAAATCTTTTGTTATGACATTTGATTATGACCAAAATCATTTTTTTTACTTGTAGCAACACAAGTCTTATCCTAGATTGTTGAAAAAAAGTCATATGGAATATAAAAATAACATTCAATAAAATTAAAATTCTTTATTGTATTGGAATATTATCATAAGATAGGATAATATCTTATTATTTACTAGGATACATTCACTTATATGATAAAATCTGAGATGGAAAGTATAATTAGATTTATTTGTGAATCTTTAGTAATAATCTGAGATTGATGTGATCTTGCCTGATTGGATGTGTCTAGAGCTAGTGATTGTAAGGTTACAATATATTGCAATAGAAAATATGATTAAGTCATAAGCAAGTGGTGGCAACATTAATGGTAAAGATAATACATCCAAAATCTAATAACCTTGTTTCAACTTATTCATAACAAAAGCAAAGACCAACATATATACATAGTAAATGTTTGTTTTGAAGAAAATACATATAATAATGCTAATTAAACTATACTTTTAAAAAAAAAAAACATAAATTTCACAGATTCACAACATAATAATCCATTCACTAGCATCATAATTATCCTGTTAATATATATGTCCAGAGTTAAGCTCAAGTATAACAAATTAATTAAATCTAAATGAATAATAATCTAATAAATACAATATTCTATAATTAACAGTGATCCATAGAAAGCAATTAGTAACCAGCTACAATATAAAAATTACCAATAATTTATCATTTTGATTCCCAAAACATAATTTCTGCATTAATACATCATACAGGCTTAAACCTGCATTTATATATGTAATATATGCGGGATTCGAACTCAGACTTTCATATTTGGTGATTATTTATTTTTTCAGCCTGTGTGTGATCAGGTGGGTCATCAATATGAGATAGCACTGAGAGTAGTGGGTCATGTGAATTTCTGAGTTGATAAATATTCAAGCGATAATTTATTATTCTGGTTAAATTACTAATATTGATTGATCTTATATAAGAAGATATGGGATTTTTGCTTCATAATATATTGACCTTTCTTTTTACTCTTTTTTTAAATAAATGAAAACAAAATGATTATTATTATTATTATTATTTAAACCTTGTATGGTTGGGCAGTTAGTAGATCGTCGTCCGACAGGAGATCAGGGGATTCTAGGATCGACTTTGGCGCCTGAGCAATAAGCCATTTACCTATTTTTTTTACTGATTTTTAAGTCATTCTTTTTTTAATATAAGCATAGAATTCTTTATTGTTTAATATATATACAAATTTAAATGGAAGTAACTTTCATTTAGCGATTAATAAATAAAACCCATACATTAATAAATATTAATAAGGAATAAGATGGTCATCCATTTTTTAAATTTTTGATGTATTTGAATTAGTCTAAAATTTGAAAGTTAGCCAGATTGTAAATAAAAATGATATCAGTCTGAAATTATATTTATGTGTTACAATACAAGAATTGATCTTATTTTTAATAATCTGCAATATTTACTCTAAATTCATAATATAAATGTAAATAATATAGTCTGATATATATATGAGTAAATTTAAGCAGAAGGAATTATTTTCTTTGAACCATTAACCAATAAATAATATTCATTGACTATTTACACACGCGCGCTCCACACTCATATATATCTACACAAATACATATATTCTTTTATATAGAATACTTTAAAAATAAAATGTATTACAGTAATTTAATTTTGTAATAATTATTCTCAATTTCATTTCCACATGTCATATGTTAATGATATGCATGTACTTAGCTTAGAATCATATATAACAAGAAAATATTAAAATTCTGAAATAATTACTGAACATTAAATATTCTTCTATTTAAACGTTATAATGACAGATTTAAATAAAATATATTATAGCTATAAATGTTGCAGAGGCAAAAGTATTTAAATAAATTGAAAAATGATTCACTTATGAATTATTAATTTATTATCTTAAACATTTAATTTTCAATTTCAGTTTCATTTAACTATTTTTTTAGAATAGATTCAACAATTTCTCAAAACAGATAATTAATAGTTCATAGCTTTGGCTAAGACAACTTTAATAGTTCTTTTTATCTGCAGGCAGTTTATTTTTTAGGCAAGGGTTATATGATGACATAGCTATTCTCCAAATATTAAGTAACAAGAGCAAGTCTGTCAGTTATTTTTTTATCTTGCATTGCTGTTATTCATTAACATCATTTAGCTGTGAGATTGGTGTGTTCTGAAAACATCTTAACTTTATTTTTTTCTAAAATTTATGGCATATCTCTTTCAGTAAAAGACAAGAATTTCATTCAATCAATTATAACAAAAATTTATGGGCTTTACATATATATGTGTGTGTTGGATTAAATATTTTTCATGGATTGTTATTATAATAAAGAATGGAAATGAGAGATAATATCCATGTAAATAGAAAATAAACTTAACCTTTATGTTGCCAAAAAATAACAATCACTACCGATTAATATCCCTGAGGCCAAACAAGTTTTTCATTTAATTTTTAAACTTATATATTTTAGCCTTTGGTTTTGACCAAAACTCCATTAATTTTAAGCTAAGTTATTTATGATATGGTTCATTAAAATTTCCCTCATATAAGCTATTTATATGGTGCTAAATTTAAATCAAAATAAAAGTCTGAATAGGTTTACGTAAACTACTTAGTACACGAACAAAATTCATTCATAAAACTTTATAAACAGAGATTATTTTATTTTGGTGTCAATTTAGTAAAGTTATACTAAATCAGAAACTGCCATAGTTAAGAATTTATCTGTTAAAAATATTTAAACAAATTATTATTATTAATAGTTAGAGATGAAAAAAGAAAGAAGGGGGGTTAGAATTTATAAAGTTAACTTCATGAAAGTGATGAGTTAACAATTGTATCTTTACAAAAATGAATTATAATGCTATAATTTATTAAAAGCAAATTGTCTAAGAAAAAAAATCAAGAATCAATAAAAGTATTAAGCAATCGGATCGATAGGATTTTATATATGTATATAAGTGCATATGTGTAAAATTTATTAGAAATTTTTAATTATAGAATTAATAATCAATAGAAATAGTGTGGAATTTTGGTGGAAAGCTCTTTTAAAGAATTATCATTTTATTTCACTATCTCATACATAGCAGTCAATTCCCATTCAAAATCCTGGGTTTAAAGTTAGGTTGCTATGCATTATTTATTTTTTATTAAAAATAGTCATTTTTATTTTTTCAGAGGAATTTCAATGAGTGGAAAATTTTTAACAAAACCACATGATGTTTGTAAAAGTGTGAATAAATAATTTGTAAAACAATAGCAATCAACCAGTCAAAATTTAGATATAATTAGATTGGCAAGTCAATCATTCAGGAATTGAAGGAGGGGTCCAGACAGTATAAAAACTTAACCCATTCTTAAAATGAGGTTCTCTTCATCATCAGTCTATCTAGAGGAACCTCATCAGGTTAAATTATCATTTTTTAACAATAAAAATTTAAGTTTTACTGTTTTTTTCTGGTTTCTTTTTGTGAATGAGAAACTTAGTCAAAAATTATTAATATTGTAAGACATGATTAACCCTTAAACCGCTAATTATATTATTGGTTGTATGAGGTAAAAATCAAATCTTTTAATTGGCCAACTCACAAACTGAAGACAAAGCTTATTGTTAAAACATATTCGCCTATAATATTAAATTCAACTCAGATACGTTTATAAAAAGTATATTACTAATTTTTCAGGTTATGTAAGAGAACGAAAGTTCTTTCAAAAATAAATTGCTATTTATTTATTATAAAATATATTCAATTTCGGCAAATATAAAGCGAATGTCTAAACAAAAAAGTGATGACGCAAATGCTTTTTTCAATGTTACGTTATTGAAAAGTAAAGATTTCTTTTTGCTAAATCTTAAATATTTTTACTAAAATCTTCAATATTTTTCGAAAATAATTTTGTTTTTTTAGTTTATTTTTTAAAAATTATTTTAATTTCTCAAATTATACTGTTTTAAATACTTAAATCACATTCGAAATGAAAATCTCAGCGTTTTTCTTTATTTTCTTTGATCAGGCAGTTTCTTTGTTCTTTCCAGCCAATCAGAATGTCTTTTTCGGCTGAGAGCTTGCTGACAACCAATGACTGACAATGTTCTTTCTTTGTTTAGGTTTAAATGCGGTTTTTTTGATTTTTTACTTGTAAAATAATTCGGAAGAGGGCACCATCTTACAGAACTTTTAAAAACCTAATCAATACCTGTCAAATGAATATTTTAGCATAAGAACTGGCAGAGTTAGAGTGACGTCAGATGTCGACGAGAGGCCTCGTAAGAGATGGGAAAAGGGTTAATAAGTAAATTTTTTCTCTTGGGCATATACTTGTTTTTCCTGAAGTTAACTAATTTCATGATTTCTTTCTATACAACTGTAAACAGTTTTGGCAATCGGCAACAATGAAACTTCGACCACAGAAAAACTTTTGCTTAAGGAAAATTGAGGAAACACTGAATTTTGTGAATCTTTATTTCAAAATTTTACTTATTAAAATGGAGTAATATGATTATTTATACCATCAAAAATTCAGAAAGAAAATAATTCTAATTTTATTAAAAATAAGCGTGGAACTGAATTCCAATGCTAATGTTATCTGTTAAATCCCATTTAAAATGCTTACGGTATTATTGTGAATTAAAGTAACTATTTGTCAATGAAAAATGAATGACTAATAAAGAAAAAGAAATATAATTATTAACTAAGTAAAGATTCTACCAACCTATGACGAAATTAATGGAATATAATGAGAATTTATGGAGAAATACGTGAATCAATGGACTTCTCTCGATAAAGCTACATTAAATCAATGTATACATCTAAACAAAATTTTAAAAAGTTAGCATAAATGAAATATAATCTAATACAAGGAACCCAAAATGAATGAAAAACTTAATAGGAAATGAAAATTATTATGTTTAATTGTAAGGATTACCAATGTCTAAAAGTGATTTCTTAAAAAACAAAGAACTTGGATTAATATTTTACGCATTTAAAAAAAAAATAAAAAAACTGGATTATGTGATAAAACTTCTAACAGAAATAAGAAACATCAAGGATTAGTTTGTGAAAAGTTATTAAAGTTTTCCAATGGATTATGTAGTTCAATATGTGTGCAAAACAAAATAAAACACAAAACTAAATGAGATTGGAAGCTGCAACAATATATAAGAAAGACCTGGAGGATGATTTAGGAGGACTGTTTAAGTATAATTTTATTACTTATTTTTTTTTTTAATATTAAATTTAAATATATTAGCAAAAAAATTAAACATATTCCTAAGTTTAAATTTAACTTATAATAAAGTTTTTCTTAGTTTGAGTTAGTACAACATTTTTAAAATATGCCTTATTTAACTGTTAAATTTATGCTTTATCCTTAATTAAAAGAATGAGAGATATAAGTAAAAATGTTTATTATATGAAGTATTTTTAAAATATCGGGTATTATTATTAAATATTTATGCATATAGATATTATATTTTAAGATGGAATGCATGTTGTGACAGAGTGTGATAACTATGTTCCAAAAGTAAAGAGAGAAGATGATTTTGCAAATGATGTGCATTTCTTATTTATTATTATTATTATTATTAAGAGAGACGATGATTTTGCAAATGATGTGCATTTCTTATTTTTTATTATTATTATTATTATTATTATTATTATTATTATTATTATTATTATTATTATTATTATTATTATTATTATTATTATTATTATTATTATTATTATTATTATTATTATTATTATTATTATTATTATTATTATTATTATTATTATTATTATTATTATTATTATTATTATTATTATTATTATTATTATTATTATTATTATTATTATTATTATTATTATTATTATTATTATTATTATTATTATTATTATTATTATTATTAAAGTTAAAATAAGTTAGATGTAAGCTGATTTATGCTTAGAAAATTGTTGGATCATGTGTCAGTGCAATATTTCATGGAGATAGTTTAAGTGGAGATTTTTATATATGTGTACAGATTAGTGTGAGACTTTTGTTTATGTGGTTGGTTAAAGAATCACCACCTAGCTAGTGAAGTTGTAGCTTAGCTCACTCACCAAAACATTTAGTAAAATTTTATGAAGTATTTAGTAGTAGTGGATGAGTTTCCCACTTGGTTATTTTATACCATAAGATGATCTCTTTATTGATAACCAGAAAGCTGAGAACTTCACTGAAATGGTAAACCAACTGAAGTATTATTATTGTAGAGACATTAGCATATGATTTATATGCATTTAAGAGAATGATCAATCTGAGTACTGATTCTCAAACACTTGAATAGTATTTTAATTAATGCGAGGGTAAACTATGCACAAAATATCTTCAATTTAAAAGCACATAGTTGAGACATATATGAAGAGTTATCTTCATCAATCATATTCTTAATCATAGAATAAATCATTTATTTGAAATCATAAAAATATATGGAGAAATTTAATATTTATTATATCTAAATATTAAGGATTGTTAAAACAAATAGTATAATCATTTTTCTATCCCATGGCAATCGTAAACCCCAGTTCATTAAGAATTAAATAATATTTGTTATCTTATAATGTAGCAAGATCAGTGTTTTATTTATATAATTTTTTAATATACAGTTGAAGAACAGGGGAAAGCTATGAGGAACTTTGTAAATAATGTAGATTTTTTTAAAGTTTATCTTTGTTAATAAAATTGTTATTTTAAAATAAACTTTTGTCCATGTCTGACTGTTGTGTGGTCCAATAAATTCTAGAAATTCCAATCATGCACTGATACATTATCACTTAAATTTGAAGTATGATTTACTTTGTTACATTATACCAGGTAAAATTTATTTAAAAATTATTTATAAAATTATTGAAACACTGCAAAATTCAAATCACAATTACAGAATGTTACTAAAATAATTCAGCACATTCGGATTAAAGATTTATAATATGTGGTGTGATTATTGTGTGACATAGAGTACAGTGGATGGACATAAAATTCTTTATCCATCCACTGTATTCAAATACCTTCCCAGATGAACTTGTTAATTTTTTTTTAATTATCAAAATGTTTATAATATGTTATTTTCAAATTTATATTTAAAACTTAATCTTAATTATTGCAAATTTAGAGTAAGTGGACATTGACTGTGATAGATTCAGCCAAAGTCAACTATTGATGTAATCATGGGGATAGTATTTATTTATCACCAATAATTCATAACAGAGTGTATAGATTTTCATGCCTTACTATTTTGAAAGCCTGAGAAAAGATTATCATAGGGGAGAAGAGAGCTAGTAAGATGGAGAAATTTTAGAATGAAGTAAAATATTAGTAAAGATGGGTTATGAATGTGAGTGTGATGAAGGGATGGATTGGGAGAATGATAGCATAGAAATATTAAATTTAATATAACTTTGATGGTAAATGGATGGAGTGTGGTGAGAGATGTAAAGTACAGTGGAGAGTTGAGCTTAAATTTTCCTCCTCTCCAATAAATATAAGGATTTGTGATATTATTGGTATTATTTATAATAATGCTCTCAGTGTTTTATTTGTTTAGTAATTATTTATTAACTCATTGATTAGATATTGTTGTAAATAAATAAGTAAATTATCGATAAATAATGATTGGCATGAAAAAGTTTCATTAAAGTTACAATTTGTACCCTGGCAATTGTCATTATTATGCTGACTATTGCAATTGATCCTGAGGATGGCCGATCCTGAGATGCAAGTTGGTACCTATCTTTCTCCCTCTCTTTGCATTTTGATGAGGTTATAATATATAATGAAATTCAGTAGAATGTACTGTTTGTTTAATATATCAGCCATAGAGCAGTATTTATTGAAATAAATAATGTCTTATTCATTTCATTATCAGCCATATGGACTTCCTCATGGTAGTAAACTGGTTTTCACTGTTTTTGTGAGGATAATAATAAGTAAAATTATGTAAAATAGAACAAATAGCTTAAAATAAAATATTAGATGTAATAATAATATACATAATATTTAAATATTAGAATAAATTACTTAATGTAATATTTTAAAATTATTTAGTTTGTTAAAAGTGTTAAATTTAAGAGAAATATCCGATCTATATCAATGACCCATTTACTTATTAAGATCATGGGGTCAGTTCTGAAGAACTCAATTCAAAAAAAAGATTTTACTACCCATCTCTCCTCTTCAATTTGCTTGCAAAGGGTTCTCAGCCATCAATGTGTTGGGTCAGGTCAAAATGTTAGTGGATTACATCAGACTCCACAAAAAATCAAGACTAGTTGTGGTCCAGCTAGACATAGCTGCCACTTACAACTTGATCTAAATGGACAAATTGCTGGATGTTCTAGCCAAGCACAACATTCAAAACTCTATCCCAGATTCTTAGTGATCTGATGAGGAACCAAGAGATATTTGTTACATTAAATGGGAAATGGTCTCCTGGCTTCCTACCCTCCATCTCCATTCCCCAAGGCTCCCCCTTAGTGCCTTATGCTTCATAGAATATATAAATTTTCTCCTGGTGTAAATTGAAAAGCATCTGCTGGGTGTGTTTGTCCCCATACTGCATAAACAACTTAAAGTACTTTCATTTATGGAATGATGTACTAGTCATCCTCCCCTCCCCATGACACTTGAATCAGTTGTATTAAATCTTGAAAGAATACTCTTCCACTTATGGCTTGAAATTCAACACACAAAAGTCAATGGTTTGGAATCTCATCTCTAAGCAAAAGATTCCCTCTATATTCACTGCAGAGCCCCAAAAGTTTCTGAGATTTTCTATCTCCAAATCCCTATCAAACATGACCATACAAATACAAAATGACATTATTGCCTCCACAGAAAAAATAGTCAAATCACTTATACAGGGAAAGGTGGACATCTAAACACGAAAATTTTATCCAAGATTAATTACTACTTACCCATAATAAAAATAAACAATATCTTCATCAAAAAAATCAATTCATTATTCTCTAGACTATTCTGTGGAGCAGAAGTGGTTTCAATTAGCCTAGTGAAGATACAATGTCCCTGCAATTATGGAGGCCTCTCCCTCCACTCCATACATGGTCTACTTCTTCAAAGAGCATTTAACTTAATTTGTTCCATGATCACCACTTTTGCTTAAGAAGTGGTGATAGGGGAAGTTTCTCTCACAAACCAGCCACCACCTCAAAAAATATTGGTTAAATTGCCTTACTGCTGACATAAGTAAACACATTACATTAAACAAAGTGGCTTTTGATAATAAACTCAAACTGTGGCAGGCATACCAACTGCTAAACCCTGACATCATGTTGTCTCATGGTTTCTTAGGACTGACTGACTAATAAGAAACTAATAACCAAATTTAAATTTTGAATGATAGAGACAAAATTCTTGGACTTTGCCATCAAGCTAAATTTAGATGCAGTTTCAACATACCAATTCTTGAAACTCAAATAAGGAATCTGCAAAACTGCCCCCATATGCCCTCTATGTAATAGATCACAGGAGTCAATAAATTGCTTAATTCAATCGTGTCTGGGACTATTCAAGATTAAGGGAAGTGATTAATGCACATGCTATAATCAACTATGACCTAATTACATCAGTCATAAAATGCATGGCCACAAGAACATCTGGCATCATAAGGTTATCCCTCTTTGTTATCCATACAATATGGGCTGTCCACTGTAGAATTGCCTTCTCTTCTGAAGAACTAAAAGCTGATTCAGTATTCATATCTAAATGACTAAAGATCAAAAAACAGGATGACGATACACATCCAAAAGAATGCTGGAGGAGAGTTGGCCCCTCTTTAAATTTCAGTATATGGGTGAGTAGTTCCTGGAGAGCCTTAGGCCTTTCCAGAACCAATAGAATCTATCCCCCAATTTGTTCCTTTCCTTTATTTGCACTGTATACACCATGTAACCTTACCTCCAGGCATATCTGGCTCATGTTCCAAGTTACACCATCCTGAAAATCAAACTTCAAAAAACCAAGATTTATTCTGATATTACCGTTTGCTTTTTTATTAGACATTTTGGCATTGCTTAATTTCAGAGAAGTCAATATATATGTTTCATTATAATTCAACCATTTACATCTTGAGTTTAAATAAAGTTCATTTTAGAAATAATAATAATAACAACTAACAAATTATACAAACTGTGAGAACTGTCTCTCTTATTTAAGTTTAATAGATATATGAAATGTATTGTAAAACAACTAATATACATATACTAATGTTAAAAAAATATATATTAAATAATTAAATTAAAAATAATTTAATAAAAATGTTTAAGCTTGTTTTGAGATATAGGATTCAAAAACAAGAAAATAATCCAAACAAAATTAATTACGTTTTGAAATTCAATCAGTTAAATAATAATGTGGTTATTTTGAGAATTCATGTAATTAAAATAAAATGATATCATATTGGTTATTAAGAGTTTATCAAATGTGTTAAAAACAAGATCAAAGGTCTTAAAAACAAAAGATTAAAACCTATATATATGTTGTACAGGTCAATTCATCACTTCTTATGATTACTAAGGGTTCTACTAGGTCACTAACTATCTAGAAAATTTAAATTAGGATGATCCGAATGTTAGCAATGATGGTAAATGCTATCAGCCAGACCCAGCTAGAGAAAGAGATCTTTACAACATTTTACTGACAAATGAGAAAAGAACACAGAGACAAACATTAGCCCAAAATAATTATAAATAATTTTAATGTTTATTAAATTCAAATACAATAAATATTAGTCAAACAAAACATGAAAGTGTGACCAAGATTTCTCCAGCAGATTTATCAGAGTTACAAAAGTACTGGCATCAAACACTTGGAAGATCAGTTCTTTTTCTCACCTAAGAATTAAAAAGGATTTATAATGTCTTTCTGCTAGCAATTTATATAAACAAATTCCAGTTTTCCTTTATTTAGAGATTTATAAAAGAGAACAATATTGCATGAAATTTGATAAAATTGTGCAGAGCGATCTTTAACTACAACTCAACAAAACATTAGGATTATAAGAGTGTCTTTAACTACAACTAAACAAAACCTCAGGATTATAAGTATTATTTGCCCATAAACACTCACTAAAGACCACAATTAAGCCCTTCAAAGTCGATTCCATTGTGAGAAAAAGAAAAGATTATAGTATTACATAATCTGAAAGATAGGAAAAACAAAATCTTTACTGACTAAGAAAAATATATATATACTTGATAAACCACTAGCCAAAAGATTTGTGGTCAGCAGGAAATGCAAACCAAGATTGACTTAATGATAATAAAAAAATAAGGGACAGGAGTGTTAAAAAAACTACTAATATCTGCCCAAGCATTTATCAAGGGTTAGAAATATAAAAAGAAAAAACACTAAGCATATAAAATATAAACTCGCAATACACTCTCAGATAATAATAAAAAAGCAAGTCATATATAATGTGACATTATCAATTAAAAACTTGTTTGAGCTATTGATATGCTCTCTGTATTACACTCTCAGATAAATACATTTAAAATATGAAACCTTAAAACTAAGACATCAATGTATATATATAATAAGAAAAATACATACTAAAATAGTTAATGATAATTAAAGGAGGATGCATGACATATTATAAAAACAGATTTCTTTTTAGATTAAACTAACAATCTGGTTATAATATGAAAATGTTCATTGATCTCAAGGCATAATCTTCTATCCAGCTGATTTCTTCCAGCAGAATAATGCAGTTTATTATACCTAGAGTTCATCATGAAGATTTTTGATGTCCATTTCTTTATCTGTTTGGGAGTCTGAAGGCAATCATTGGAATCAGTTCTGGACCAAGCTTTTAGGTTATGTTATTGAAAGCACAATTATGGGAGTTCCAGGGTTGTTGTCTTTGGATTGATTTAGCACTACATATTGTTAAGATTTCTTATGGCATATATTTTTGGCATGGTGAATGGATGGTTGCTATTAGCACAGTAAATAGAAAATGCTATTAGCAGTCTGCAGAAATCCAACTTCAATGATCTGTGTTAAGCAATTTTCAAATATGAAAAATAGGAACACTCCAAATAAGAAATGCAATAAGAAATAGAAGCATAATAATAATCCAGTCAAAAACCAAGTACTATTTATGTGAATTGTTATCTCCTGCATAATCTTTAATTAAAAGGTTTTGACCTGGGAAAATCTTTTACTCCTGCTTAATCTTAATTTAAAAAATATCTGACCAAGGCTCTTATCTATTTCAAAATTAATTTTAAAAAATATGTCTCCACTTTTAAAATAAAAATCACAAACCAAAACCTTTTTTTAAATTAAAATGCTTTTACAAATAGATTAAAACTTTTCTTGCTTTTAATTACTGTAAAAAACAAGCATCAAAACAAAATTATTTTAAACTAAAATCCATTGAAAAAGTAAAATCACAGATTTTTAAAATATAAATGAGTATGTGCAATATTGCACATATTCTCAATACATAAAAAAATAACATAAAATTTTTAAATAGTTTTTTTAAAAAACTTTGTAAACATAAATGTTAGTTTTAATTTCATGATGGTTGACTTTCAAGTGGATAAAGCATGCAGTGCAACTATCCCATCATGCCACTAAAAAAACTAAAATAACTTATTTGCTATTATTTTTTAAACATTTACCCCTCCCCTTAGAAACCCACTTGAATGTTTGCCTTGAACTCTGTCTAGTGAGTTATTACTACTACTTTAACTTCTCAAAAAACATTTTATTCTCTTTACTTAACTTTATCTCCATTCTCACAATCATGTAAACATTTTTAAGAAAGGTCCCTTCTGCAACTACAACACTCCTTTAATTATTTTCTTGAAAATCTGTCCTATTTTTCTACTTTAATAATCTTGTTGCTATCTTCTGAAGAATCTTCCATTTTTCAAAAATTTTCTTAAAACAAAAAGCAGCATCTCCAATCATTTCTACCACATATACCTGAAGACCTTTTGCTAAGCAGTACTCCACATTTTTCAAAGTGTCTCACTTTATTATTCACAGTATCAACACTAGTAAATGGAATGAATTCATCTTCTATTGAATTTTTGAATGGTTTAAATAAGATTGCTCTATAAGTAGCTTCTATTTCTGCTTCAAAATTAAATTCCCTAAACTTTCTCCTAACCCTTTACTTTGTTTCAAATTCATGTTCAAAGTGAATTGTTACTTTAGTTAGCTGACTTTTACTTTCTCATGGAGACTTTTTTACATTATTTTCTATCTTTAACTTGTACCTTTCTTCTTCATTTTAATATTCATTCTCTAATTTTCTTACCACACTACCTATCTGTATTCAATGTCTGCCCATTTCAAACTTTATTTCCATCTTATCTGTTCTAACATTATTTGGTTTTAATTCATCTCTCATATCCTTTACCACCGCATCTTTCTTTTCTACTTCTTGACTTTATTTAGTCAGATCTATTTCTATAGTTTCTACAGTCTCATGATTTCTTTCAACTCTTTCCATTATTTCTTGCCTCATTCCTGTCATTTTTTTATCATTTCAGCTTTGAACTCCTCCAACATTGTCTATTAACTTTGTTACATTTCCAGTAGCTCTTGTTTTATTTCTTTATTTTCCCCATCATTGCCTGCTGACTTTGTTTTATTTCTTGTTTCCTTTCTCTCATCTTGGCTTTCATGATATCCATCTGACTTTGTTTCATATCCATAATGATCTTCATCATTATTCTCCTTATTATCTGTGTCTCACTGTCTTCTTTTTCTACTCTTTGGGCATTTTTGAAAGGAGCAGGGCTTTCTTCAAACAGTATTTCCCCTGTCAGTTTTTTCATTGGCCTTCAGTTTTGCAAACAAAATGGAACCCGAATATATCTATCCTTTATTCTCAATTTTAAATTTTTTTCACTTTAAAATATTTAAATACTTATTATTTATTTATCTAACACTTTCTTATGTTCAAAAAAAAAACAAAAGAAAACAGATATTTAACTGTTTATTTTATTATTCATTTGAAAAAGATGAAGCCCCTACTCCAAACTGCTCCAACAATACATACCACAATGAACACAAACTGATCCCTAATACTAAATCTTGCCTCATGACACCTCAGATATTTTTCAATTGTCTGAACAAAATCTCATGTGAGTTTTCAATTCAAAGTCCTTCATTGGTAGTGTAAAATTTTAATATTTGTTGTACTGGGCACTTCACTTATTTTGATCTCTGAGGGCACTTCTAAATGAAAGATAGTAATAAAAGTACAAAGAATTGTAAAAGATAGTGATGGAGAGTGAATGATAAGAATATGATAGAAGAGTATTAAATAAACATTGAAGAAACCATGGAAGAGTTGGTTGGGGATGAGTATAACAACTAGTGTGGTGAAATAGAAAAATGGAAAATAGTGTGAAAGATGAGAATATTCAGAAAAATAAAAGTAATAAGAAAGTGAGAGTTAATAAAAGTGTAAAAGAGAGGGGGAAAGCATGCAGAGAATATAAGTGTGTTAGTAAGAACAAAGAAAGTGAAAAAGATTCTAATACTAAATGGGAAAAGCACTTAGAAAAAAAAGAAGTTGGCTAAAATACATAATTATAGAGAGAGAATGAAATTGTATAGTAAACTGTTGGAATATATTAATAAAAGTGGAAGAGCAAAAACTTTTAGAAATACATTATAAGAAGGAATGTAGGGGAGAGAATTACAATTACTAAATGATGAGGGAATAGAGGGTATCTTTAGGGAATAATTAGAGATAGTCTTAAACAAGTATGTAATGGATATAGAAAAAATATTAGGTGTGAAGGATAGAGTGATAGTAAACATGAGACAATATAGTAATGGGAATATATGATTTACAGAAACTGAATAAGGCAAGCAAGAAATTAAAAGGTAGAAAGGCAAGAGGTTTGACTAAATAGGCAGCAAGATAGTAATGAATTTAGGGCAGAAGTTAAAATTGAAACTATTATCATGTTTTAATAAGATGGCATAGAAGAGAGACTTTCTGGGTAGTTGCAATAATACAAGAGTAAGGCTATTACTTAAAGGGAAAGGTAAGGATCATAGAAAGTTAAACAATTATAGAACAATAGAGGTAACATCAGTGCAGTATAAAGTTTTTTCATATATTGTGGCTGGAAGAGTTGCAAAATGGATGGAAAAAAATAATATAGTGGGAGAAATGCAAGGAGGTTTTCGATCAGAAAGGCATATAGGAGATAGTTTATTTGTAGTTACATAACGTATGGATATGAATATGAATATAGGTAGACATTTATATATGGTTTTTTATAGATATAGAGAAGGTGTATGATAGACTAAATAAAAATAGATTATGAGTAAGCTTAATAAATTTGGGAATTGATGGAGCTTTAGTGGATATTATTAAGAAATTATATAAAAATAATTACTATATATATATATATATCAATTAGAAAATATAGAATCAGTTAAAATTAAAAATGAAGTGGGACTAAGGCAAGGATATTCTCTGTCACCTATTTGTTTTTGTTGTATTTGAGAGAAATGGAGAGAGCAATAGAAAGAGAAGGAAGAGAGGTAGAGATATCATTGATAGGTGGCAAGGAGTATATACATTGTTGTGTATTTTATTTGCAGATAATGTTTTTTGTGTGCAGAAAGAAGGAAAGATATGGAAGTTATTCTGAGGACATCCACAAAGATGGGTAAAGAGATGGGGATTAAATTTAGTGAAGAAAAATCAAAAGTAATGATGATTAATACTGGGAAAGAGACTAAAAATTTTTTATTGGAGGATATAAAGTTAATAGTGGTGAATGGATATAACTATTTGGGAATCATCTTAACTAATCAGAGAAATTGTTTGTATGAATGGGGGGGAAATGATAAAAGAAGCAAAAAAAAGATAGGGATTGATAAAGAAATTAACAGTATTCTTATGTAATAAATATGATGTAGCTAAAATTGTATAGAAGGGAGTGGAAGTAGCAGGGTTAACATATGGTAATGATACATTATGTGTTAGTAAAAGAGTATTAGGTTACCTAGAAAAAATACAAAGAAAAGGAGAAAGACATGCATTAGATGCAGGAATGTGGACAGCAAAGGAGGCAATTCAAAGAAAAATGGGATGTTCAAGTTTTTATATGAGAGAGGCAAAAAGTAAAATAAAAATGTTCAGCAGATTACAGTTTATGGATATTAAAAGAATAGCCAACATAGTATTTAATTGGGTTATGAATAAAGAGCAGGCAGCAAGATGGGTGCAAAAGGTAATGCGATATGCAGAAGATTTACATAAAGGATTTATGTCAGTATACTTATACTAAAGGTGGGATGATTGTGTTAGGAGAATTGTGTTATAATGTTAAGGAATGGGATAGAAGAATAGATGCACTAATAAAGAAAAGGCAGTTGGAGAGATGGAGAGTGTGTATGGAGAGTAAAAAAAGTGTAAATATTTATAGAAGTAAACACAATATTGGATGTGAATTAATTTATGATAATAACAAGGAAAATAGTTTACTGTTTAATGTTCAAGCAGGATCTTTTGCAACAAGGATTTATACACATAAGTGGAAAAATATGGGTGATTTAGTCTGCAAGTTGTATAAGGAAGGTATAGAAAATATTAGGCATCTATTAATTGAATGCAAATGTCTGAAAACAGAAAGAGTACAAATAAAAAAGTTATGGAAGAATATATATAAACAAAGCGATAATGCACAAAATGGCTTATTGTTTTCTATTGTGTAATGGCCATGAACTTGACAATGATTATGTTGTATAAATGGAATGGAGCAGGATAAAGAAGAATATGGGGGGAAATGGTATGGGGAATAGAAAGGAATTTCAAAGTGGCTAACATGTTTCTTTGGGCATAGTTTCTGAGAGTTTCCTGACTCCATATAAGGAGGAATTATAGTGCATTACTCCACTTTACATCACATAAAAAATTTAATTTATGGTGATCCAAAAATTAGCGATGATGGTAAATGCTACCAGGTAGACCCAGGGGAAAAAAGAGATCTGTAATATTGTTTAGACAATTGAGAAAAAAACACAGAGACAAATGTTAGTGCAAAATAATTATAAATGATTTTACAGTCTATTAAATTCAAATACAATAAATATTTGTCAAATAAAACATAAAAGTTTGACCTAGATTTCTCCAGCAGATTTATCAGAGAGTGTACAAAAATATTGGCATCAAATACTTAGACAGATCAGTTCATTTTCTCACTTATGAATTAAAAAGGATTTATAATGTCTTCCTGCTAGCAATTTATATAAACAAATTTTAGTTTTTTTTTATTTAGATATTTCAAAATATCATTCTTGCATGAAGGTAAACAAAGCAATGCAGAGTGATCTTTCCCTACAACATGGCAAAACCTTGGGATTATAAGAATGTCATTTGCCCTTAAACACTGAATAAAGAGTATGTTTAAGCCCACCAAGGTCGATTTCATCAAGAGAAAAAGAAAATATGATGGTATTACATTATATGAAACATAGAAAACCAAAATCTCTACTGACTAAGAAAAACAGAACAATATACATGATAAACTGCTAGCCAATAGATTTGCAATTTGCAGGAAACACAAACCAAGATTGTCTAAATTAATGATAATGAAAAAAATAAGAGACAGATGTGTTAACAAGAAAATTACTAATATCTGCTCAACCATTTCTCAAGGGTTAGTAATATAAAAAAAGAAAACATTAAGCATATAAAATATAAACTCGCAATACACTCTCAGATAAATAAATTTAAAATATGAAATCTTAAAACTAAGACTTCATTACATGTAATAATAAGAAAAATACATAATAAAATAAGTATTGATATTTAAAGGAGTATGCGCAACATATTACAGAATCAGGTTTCTTTTTAGAATAGCTGACACTTTAACATAGAGATGAAAATGGTTATAATATGAAAACATTCATTTACATCAAGGCATAATGTTTTGTCCAGCTGATTTTTTCCAGTGGAGTACCACATAGTTCATTCTACCTAGAATTCATCTCAAAGGTTTTTGAAGTCCATTTATTTATCTGACTGGGAGTCTGAAGGCAATTGTTGGGATTAGTTCAGGACCAAGCTTTTAAGTCATGTTCTTATGAGGCTCCAAGGTTGTCTTTGGGTTGATTTAGTACTGCATATTGTTAAAATTTCTCATGGCAGATATTTTTGGCATGGTGAATGGATGGTTTGTACTAGCACAGAAAATAGTAAATACTATTAGCAGTCTGCAGAAATCTAACTTTAGCGATCTGCATTGAGCAATTAGCAAATATGAAAATTGGAATCACTCCAAATAAGAAATGCAATAAGAAATAGAAGCATAATAATAATCTAGTCAAAACCTAGGACTATTTATGTAAATTGTTATATCCCATGTAATCTTTAATCAAAAGGTTTTTACCAGGTTAAATCTTTATCTCCCATTTAATCTTAAGTAAAAAAAAAACATCTGACCAGTGTTCTTATCTATTTCAAAATTAATTTTAAAAAAATTAGACTCAGCTTTTAAAATAAAGTAAAATATAAAATGAAAAACTTTTTTTAAAACTAATATATTGCTTTTACAAATAGATTACAACTTTGCTTGCTTTTAATTACTGTAAAAAAAAATATCAAAACAATATTATTTTAAACTAAAATCTATTGAAAAAGTAAAATCACAGAATTTTAAAATATAAATAAGTATGTGCATTATTTCACATCCTCTTAATACATAAAAAAAATAACATACAAAACTTTTAAATACTGTTTTCTTGAAAAACATTATAAATATAAATGTTACTTTTCATTTCATGATCGTTGCCTTTGAAGTGGGTAAAGCATGCAGTTCAACTGTCCCATTATGCCAGGAAAACACAAAAATAAAAGAATTTCTTTGCTATTATTTTTTAAAACCTTTAAACATTTAAAACCCCTCTCTGAAACCCAACTAAACATTTGCCCTGCATTCTGTCTAGTGAGCTATCACTAATACTTTAACTTCTCAAAAAAAAACAAAAAACATTTTATTCTCTTTACTTAACTTTATCTCCATTTTCTTAATCACGTAAATATTTTTTTTTTAAAAAGTCCCTTCTGCAACTAAAATACTCCTTTAAGTCTTTGCTTTTGAATCTGTCCTCTTTGTCAACTTATGCTATCTTCTGCAGAATATTCCATTTTCAGGATTTAATAGCTGTAGATATTTCACTCATTGAAAAATTATGAGTGTTTTTTAATACTAAGCTTGCATTTTATACACAATTAATGAAGCTATACATAATAATTCATAATCTAAGCATTTTTGGGAATTCTATTTTCCCATATTTATAGATCTTTTCGCTAATAGTTAGTGAATGTCACAGTAATGTATGCAAATTTATTCAATAATATTTAAATGGTGCACTTTTTAGAGATAGTAAAGCAGGTGTCTCTTCAGTTGATTGCTTTGGGATCATCTGTGATAAAACAAGCCTTCTTCACTTTGCATTTTGCATCATTGCACTCTGAGCACATTATCTCAGCAGAGGCCAGTTGGAAGGTGTGTCCAGAGGCTCTTTGTGCTCTACAAATAGTGAGCTGCCTTCAGCTTAATTTCACATTCTGTTGTACCTGTATCAAAGTTGCGATATTCTAGTGGCAATATTTGCTTTAGTTTCACTGTAGTATGTTGCTTGGCACCCTCAATGGGGGCAAGTCATCTTGTACACAATGAGGGGGTTAGTTCACGTGTATTTCTTAAAACAAGATGCAACATATCCAGTCATTTCTACAATGAATACCTGAAGACCCTTTTGCTGAGCAGTACTTCACATTTCTTCAAAGGGTCTCACTTTATTATTCATAGTATCAACACTAGTAAATGAAAGGAATTCATCTTCTATAGTGTTTTTGAATGTTTTAAAAAAGATTGTTCCATAAGTAGCTTCTATTTCTGATTCAAAATCATATTCCCTAAACATTCTCCTAACAATTTTCTTTGTTTCAAATTCATGTGCAAAATCAATGTCTACTTTAGTCATCATACTTTTAGTTTCTTGTGGAGACTTTTTTACAATATTTTCTGCCTTTAACTTGTACCTTCCTTTTATATTTTGATAAACATTCTCTATTTTTCCTACCACCCTATCTATCTGTATTCAATCTCTGCCCATTTCTAACTTTATTTCCATCTTATCTGTTCTAACATTATTTGGTTTAATTCATCTCTCATATATTTTACCATCTCAACTCCCCCCCTTCCAACTTTCTTTAGTCAGATTTTTTTTCACAGTTTCTACTCTCTCCTGATTTTTCTCAACTCATTCCATTATTTCTTGCCTCATTCCTTTCAGTTCTTTTATCATTTCAGTTTTGAACTCCTCCAACATTACCTGTTGACTTTGCTTCATTTCCAGTAACTCTTGTTTTATTTCTCTATCTTCTTCCATCATTGCCTGCTGACTTTGTTTTATTTCTTGTTGCATTTCTCTCATCTCAGCTTTCATCATATCCATATGACTTTGTGTCATGTCCATGATCATCTTCATCATTAATCTTCATCATCATCTGTGTCTTACTCTATTATTTTTTTTACTATTAGGGAATTTTTGAAAGAAGCAGGGCTTTCTTGTAACAATACCCACCCACCACCATCAATTTCTATGCTGGCTTCTATTTTTGCAAACAAAATGGAACCTGAATATATCTATCTTTTTTTCTCAATTTAAATTTTTTTCATTTTAAAATATATAAGTATTTATTATTTATTTATCTAATACTTTCTTATGTTAAAACAATGCTATTTAACTGTTTATTTAATTATTCCTTTGAAAAAGATGAACCCCCTACTCCAAACAACCCCAACAATACATATCATAATTAGAACAAACTGATCTCTAATACTAAATCTTGTCTCACTACCCATCAAATATTTCTGAATTGTCTGAACAAAATCACATGTGGGTTTTCAATTTGAAGAACCATGTTGATAGTACTAAAATTTTAATATTTATTGTACACTTCTTTTAATCGCGGAGAGTGCCACTAAGTCAGTAAATACCTAGACAACTTAATTTACAGTGATTTAAAAATTAGCGATGATGATAAATGCTACCAGCTAGACCAAGGGAGTGAAAAAGATCTTTAACATTGTTCAGACAATTGAGAATAGAACATACATACAAACATTAGCCCAAAATAATTATAAATAATTTTAAAGTTTATTAAATTCAAATAAAATACATATTAGTCAAACAAAATATGAAAGTTTGATCTAGATTTTTCCAGTAGATTTATCAGAGAGTGTATGAAAGTTTGGCATCAAACATTTATTCAGATCAATTCATTTTCTCACCTAAGAATTACAAAAGGTTTATAATGTCTTCCTGCTAGCAAGTTATATAAACAAATTTCAGTTTTGTTTATTTAGAGATTTCAAAAGAGAACAATCTTGCGTGAAAGTTGAGGAAACAGTGCAGAGCAATCTTTCCCTACAACCGGACAAAACCTCAGGATTATGAGTGTCATTTTCCAGTAAACACTCAATATAGAACACATTGAAGCCCATTGCTTCCATTAAAAAAAAAGAAAAGTTTATATTAGTATCTATTCTGAAACATAGGAAAATAAAAATTTCTACTGACTAAGAAAAACAGAATAATATACTGAATTAACCACTAGTCAAAAGATTTGTGGTCTGCAGGAAATGCAAACCAAGATTGTCAAAATTAATGATAATGAAAAAAAAATAAGGGATAGGTATGTTAAAAGGAAAATTACTAGAATATTTCCAAGAAATTATCAAGGGTTAGTAATATAAAAGTGAAAACACTAAACATGTAAAATATAAAATTCAATACACTTACGGATAAATAAATGTAAAATATGAAATCTTAAAACTAAGTCTTCAATACATGTAATAATAAAAAAAATACATAATTAAATAATGATATTTAAAGAAATATGCATAACTTATTATAAAAACAGGTTTCTTTTTAAATTAAGCTGAGACTTTAACATAGAGATATAAACAGGTGATTTAAGCTATGATTATAATATGAAAATGTTTGTTTACCTTGAGGCATAATGTTCTATCCAGCTGATTTTGACCAGCAGAGTAACGCAAAGTTTATTCTCCCTAGAGTTTATCACAAATATTTTTTATGTCCATTTATTTATCTGTTTGGGAGTCTGAAGGCAATTATTAAGATCAGTTCTGGACCAAGTTTTTAGGTAATGTTCTTGAAGGCACAATTATAGGGCTCAAAGGTTTGTCTTTGGGTTAATTTAGCACTGTATATTGTTAATATTTTTATGCATATATTTTTTGTATGCCAAATGGATGGTCACTATTAGCACAGGAAATAGCAAATACTATTAGCAGTGCACAGAAATCCAACTTTGGCAATTGGCATTGAGCAATCATCAAATATGAAAGTTTGAATCACTCTGAATAGGAAATGCAATAAGAAATAAAATCAGACTAATAAACCAGTCAAAAACCCAGGGCTATTTATGTGAATTGATATCCACTGCCTAATTGTTAATTAAAAGGTTTTCTGACTAGGGTAAATTTTTATCTTCCACTTAATCTTAATTAAAATAAAGAACATCTGTCCAGGGCTCTTATTTATTTCAAAATTAATTAAAAAATAATCTCAGCTTTTAAAATAAATTACAATCACAAAATAAAAAGAAACAGATTGCAATTAAAACTTTTTTTTAATTAAAATGCTTTTACAAATAAATTAAAACTTTGCTTGCTTTAATTACTGTAATGAAAACAAAAAACAAGCATCAAAAGAAAATTATTTTAAACTAAAATCTATTGAAACAGTAAAATCACAGAATTTTAAAATATGAAGGACTATGTTCATTATTGCATGTACTCTTACCTTATTAATTCTTACGAGCACTTAAAGCATTCCAGAAATTTCAAATTATAAATATCTGGGTTGATATTAAGATTAACAGAAATCTACACAGGCTACACCATGTGATTTTTAGACATTTTCCATCTTTGTCTGCAGATTCCAAAAAGGTAAATTTTATTTTTCTATGATAAAAAATAAAAATTTTATGATAATTTTTGTGATCAAGTAGAGTGAATTTTTTTGTCTTTCTCTCATTTTTTTGTTAGTTACTGGAGAATAGTTCAGCATGAAATTATAATGGAAAAAAAGTTTTCCTTTTTCCTTTGTATTTTGACGAAAACGTTATGAAGGCCAATTGGTAAGTATTTTTATTTGTCTATATATTTTTAATCATTATTTTATTATATGTTTTTTAATTATTATTTTACTATATATTTTTTAATTATTGTTATATATATATATATTAAAAAAAAATTACTATTAAAACTAACATATAAAAAAAGAAAGATTGTGATTATCTGCATTTTATTCTATAATGTGATCTTAGTCTTTGAATTAATTGATATGAGACAAAAATGAATATATTTTGGAAATATAATGACCTGATTTAGATGTTTCTATAATTTCTTTTCTGCATTTTAATAATAGTAACATTATGCAAATGCTAAAAGTAACAATTTGACAGTACATAAACTTAGGCTGATTATAGACTTGCAATATAAATTTCAAAGCTGCATATTTTTTAATTATTACTTCATTATGTTTTTTAATTATTATTCTATTATATATTTTTAATTATTGTTTTTTATATAAATTTGATAAAAAAAAATTACTATCGAAACTAACATAAAAGTAATAGTTTTGACAGTATATATATAAATACAAACGTGTGTACTTCAAGCTTAACTCTATAATGAATTTAGTAATTCATTCACTTTTTATTTTATTTTATTATTTTGTATATAGTGACATTTTAGTAGTATTTAATAAATTACAAACTGTATTGAAGTTCTTTATTATAATATTCAAATTATACTAATTATTGATCAATATTAATTACTTGTTATAAAGGATGTTATTAGGGATGTTTCATACATTTCAAACCCCTGTATGGAAATGCATTTTGAAGGACTACTGAGAAAAATGAAAGGTACTAATGTCTTTATTCTATGAAGTTTTCAAGGGATGGATTACCCTAGGTAAGTGTTATTATATACCAAATTTTTAGAAATTTTATGATAAATCCAACTAACCTACTAACAAAACAATACTTTTAAGTTGTGTGCATGATAAATTTGAATTTATAAGAATACTATGAAAATGATTATTAGAAATATTAACTTTTATTCTATTTTTTATTATCAATAATTAAATATTTTTTAACTTAATTACATTATTTGGGGTTTTATGTTTCAAAAAATATATGTTATGTCATTTTTCAGTAATATAAATTTAGTTCATGATAAAATTTGTGGATTAACATAATTTTTTGAATATTCAATATGGCTGCTTTAGCAGTCAATAAGTTAATACATAAAAAAATAACATACAAAACTTTTAAATAGTTTTTTTTAAAAAAACTTTATAAATTTAAATGTTAGTTTTAATTTCAGGATGGTTGTTGTCGAAGCAGATAAAGCATCCATTACAATATATATATATATAATCATTTTTTTTTAAATTAAGCATTCTGAATTTTTTGTTTTATGCAATCTGCATCAAACTATCATTAAAATGAATAAATAGAAAGGATAAAAATATATGTCAATTTTGCCTGAAATTTAACCTAGTTCCCTTGTGAATATCACCAATCTATTTAAATTAAATCTCTAATCAAAATGAAAAATGTTTAAACTTCTAAATTTAAAGACAAAAGATAGATAGAAGTACAATAAAATAATGTGTAAGAAAAAGTATAGTAGTGTAAATAAAATCAATTAATATATGTCATTGTGTAAGAAATATTTATCTGAAAAAAAAAAATTCTCACAACAAATTGTAAAAAATTTCAGGTATAGGAATTTTGCTCTGTAAGTTAAAAAATGTCTAGGTTTTTATTTTAACATATTTACCATTTTGAGTTTATTTTATATTTAATTCTAGTAAACAATATTTTATGTATTACAGTGTTTATATAACATATTATTTAATTTATTGATTAAAAAATGAAACAAATGTTTTAAAATTTAACAAAAATGTTAAATTAGCATTTATTGCTAAGCAATATTCCAGTTAGCAGCTAAAAAAATGTATTTGGAAAAAAATTCCTTCATCTTGTTTTTACTGTATATATGGTATGATTTGTTAAACTTTTATCTTTTTTTTTTTTTTAAAAAAAAATAGTTTATATTAATGGGAAATTGTCAGCTAATATGTAAAGTTCTATTGTAATCAGGATGTAATATTCACTTCAACACAAAACAGTGTCTACATATAAAATATTTAAAATAAAATGTCCAAGTATAAAAACAGTTAGTGTTATATAAATGTTACAGTTTTAAATTAAAGATTTACTTTGAAATTTAAGCAAGTTTCTTTATACATAAATTAGACCTCCTTTTGATTACTGTGAGTTATATGGTTGTAGAACTTATAAGTACTGTTGTTAGATCACTATTGATTGGTTAATATGTACTATGTCTTTATGATGGCTTTATTCATAGTTATATGTCGAAATTTGGGGTCAGATCCAAGGGTCAATCTCATTTAATTAAACAGTATGACTATTAAATTTGAGATAAGTTTCAAAATATCAATCTTTGTAACTGAATTATTATGTGACCTAAAATGGCCACTTTCTAAAATTATCTTTGTAAAACATATGCATTGATTAAAGTAATATATTAGATATATATCGCATATGATTATGTGATGAAGCAAATGATATGAATAAATGTATTGAATTTGTGGGGGTCAGCCAATGTCGAACAACAGCCAGGCATATTAAAGGAGAGGAATTTACTCCACATTAAATGTTCTCAATTATAGAATACTTTATAACTTTTAATTAAAATATTAATATTTAAAATTGATTAAAGTACACCTGGGACACTTTACAAATAACTACTATTGTTTTCCACCATGCATATAAACTAAAGATTAAAAGAATGAGATGTAGCTTATTAAAGCAATATTAAAAAATGTCTTAAATTTTAATAATATTGTCTGTAATATAATCATATTTAGGAAAAATAACATCATATTTTGTCTGGCAATTATGATATTTTGTAAATTTGTTATTTGTTTTAAAATGTTCCAAATCTTTTATATGTAATATTGTTTGGTCCACATATTTATTCCATGTCAATTTCAGTGAGACTAGCTTATGTTGTACATGATCTATCCAGGTACTTCTAAAAGGATTTATTTAATAGTCGTCACCACCACCTATTAAAAAAATATTTTCAAATTTCATATAAATATATAAAGAATATGTGATCATATATTTCTTGATGTTTAATGTCAGTCCTGATGTTTAATATCAGGTGGTACCTGAATCAATTAAACTAAATTAAAATAGGTTTAAACATGTATAAGTCGATCATTTATATATATATTCTTAATACATTGTACAAGTTTAAACCTGCATTTATATATGTAATATATGCAGGATTCATACCCAGACTTTCACACGATCCACAACTCTCAGTGCCATCTTATATTGCTGACCCACCTGATCACACACATGTTGAAAAGATAAATAATCACCACTATAAGTATTTTGTACTAAATCAGCACTCATCATTTGGTCCAGATTACCATTTGGTGATTATTTATTTTTTCAACATGTGTGTGATCAGGTGGGTCGGCAATATAAGAAGGCACTAAGAGTTGTGGCTCCTGTAAAAGTCTGAGTTCGAATCCCGCATATATTGTATATTTTTATTAAATTATGGATTGATCAAAAACTTTCAAGTGATAAAACAAATACATTTTGTAAAATTTAATTATCAATTTATTCATTTGATTACCAATTTATTCATTTAATTCAAATCACTGGCTTTATTTTGCAGTCTTATGATGTTTAATATTGCTGTAATTGATTTATAAAATATTCGGTAACTAATCTTTTACAGTCTTTGATGTATTTTTTCCTTATTTTATCAACGGTATACATTTGTATAAAATTTAAAAATGTATAATTTCATAAATTATAAGACTAGAATACATTAAACTTAACGTATTTTCTCTACGGCAAACTATACAATTTATATTTAAATAAATAATATTAAAAATGTATCTAAATTGAAGAATGTAGTATATAATTATTAAAGTTTGCGCCAAAATAAAATTACTTTTTAGCTTAATTATTATTAAAATCTTTATTAGAAATAATGAAAATATGCTTAAAAATTGAAATTATTTTGACAAAAATATCCCCACCTTATGTTTTATTAACAAAATAAACAATTCTACTATAATGTGGCAAACAAATTGAATAAATCAATTAATGCGATAATTATTATGAATTCCGCTGACTGACATCAAATGCTTAAGATAAATACATTTTAAAATGCTTTCTTCACTTGCCCATATTATATCTTTCTTTTGCTTTGTAAGATTTTGTTATTGATTTCATTCTCAGTCTGTTTTTCATGTATATAAATAGCAATGCACTGCTATTTTCTTTAATTACTCAATATATATTACAAATAAATTGTCCGTTAATTAAAAAACTATTGTAATATATATTATATTGCATGTTATTTTTAGCCATAAGTCTGAAACATGGAATAAAAAAAATATTGCAACAAATGAAATGATATTTATATTGAATAGTGGCAAAACTATCAGAAACCTAAGTACTAAGCCTGTATTGCATTTTTTAAAAATAAAATTGAAACAAAAATGCACAATTTGTGAAGATAATTTAAAGTTTAAGCAGTGCATATTGTAATATCATATAATTTGATGAGCTTTTACACATATATTTCATTTTCATAACATATTTTTCCAGATTAAAATCGTATTTTTAATGATTATGGGTCTGGAAAGAATTATCTCAAATATATGCATTCAATGTACTATTTTGTAATTAAGCTTCTGGAACCAATTCTTTTTATGATAGAAAATTTCACTGCATTACTAAAGGATAAAAACATCAGTAATCAAACATAGGAAATATTAATTCCAGAAACACAGAGAGAAACAAAAATAATATATCTTAAATACATGTTCAGTGCTAAACATCCTTGTCAAAGGCAACAGTAATAATATTTAACAATAAAACTGTTACATCCATCAAATTTCCAAATAAAACTTTCTAATTGACTCTTTAATTGAAAATATTCTAAACCACATTCAACTGAACATAATTAAATTTCTATTCATCACAAAATAATCATTATTATTAAACATATCATCTTTAATTTAACATTGGGTTCACTGCAAATCATTTTTATTTTGCTAAGATTGAAAACATGACCAAATAATCTTTCATGATTCAAGAACTCTGGCAATATTAAAAATTCAACATAGTTTTATTGCAAAATTATATGTGCTGTTTACGTCTTATATTGATGTTTTCTCTAGATTTACATTCTGACACTTAATCAATTAATATAATATGGACAATATGTAAAAATAAATTTATATATCTTTTATGAAAATATGAAAATAAAGATTTTACAAGTGATAGATATTTAAAGGTATATATGTCTGTAATAATATTACCATTTATTTTCTCAAATATTAAGTTGCACAAAGAAAATTATTTTTTAAGATATATTATTGACTCCAGTGGTTGATTTGACAAAAAGGCTACAAAATTTTTCTAGATGGTTAAAGGATAAACTGGGTTTTAGTAAATTTGCAATTTAATCATCTTTTGATTGCATTAGTATTTTAAATTCTGTTCTAATCAGTGATACTTTTAAAATGGCTTCTTTTGACATTATTGAGTTATATGATTTAGTCAATGATGTTTATTCTCTTTAAATTATTTGTGATTTGCTTGTTAAAAAAATATGTTTTCAATGGAATTAGTTAAAATATTATTGATTCTTCCAATGGTCTGTTTTATAATATGGAACAATCATGAGCAAAGAGATATTCAGAAAGAGTATAATTTGTCAGTTAATTATATTTAAAAAAAAATACATAACCAGCATTGAGTGGTAATAATAACATTGTACACTCTAGATATTTTTATGATATTTTAATTTGTTGACTTTTGGAAATAATTAGGTATTTTGATAAATTGAGTGTGAATCCATACTTACATTAGTTTATTGAATATGAAATTAATAACATATTTGTGTACATTTGGATCTGATAAAAAAGACAATATGTATAAGTATATGTCTAAATTAATAGAGATAGATTAGACCAAAATGCATTACTAAACATGTTAAGCATTTTTATAATAAATTAACATTTAATAGCAATCATTTTATGGATAATAGACCATGGATGCTCCTTCCTTATATATTTTGTTTTCTGTAAAATATATGTTTTCATTCTCCTACTATATTTAATCATTTGATTATCTATATTATACCAAGAAATGTCCTCATATTGTTTATTTGATTAAGTGTCACTTCTTTTTGCGATTAGATGTATAACAGTCTTTTTTTAAAAAAATATCATAGCTGTTGCTTTTAACAAGGATTCTCAAACACCAGAAATGCGGTTAGAATATATTATTTATTAAATGTTTCTCTTTGTGTTTCTGGGATTAATTTTTCCAATTATATAAAGAATAAATGTTATGAAAATTTATATTAAAAACAGTTGTATATCTACTATTTTTATAATAGTACATTTTAACTAAATTTTTGATAGTGTTTAATGGCAGTTAAAGTATCATAAAAATATCCATGTTTTCTAGGGATCATGTTTTGCTATAAAAACATTTAAAAAAACATCCATTCAACAAAACCTACAGATCGTTCTTCATTTTACTTAAACATTAATAACATTGATTTTTTTTTACGTTTAGCATTCATTTATACTATATTACACACATACACACACATATATATATAAGCACTTACTTAAACATTTTGTACTGAAGTGAGTTGAAAAGGCTTAATTTCCATATTCATGAGCAGAAATTGAACCAATTTGTTTGAAGTTTCTGGTTTATCACTAACCATCATATAAATTAAAGATTTAATTCTATTGACAAATAAGAGGTTTTTGTATAAGAAAATGTAGCAGTAAAATCAAGTTTTCAGAATACATAAAACAGACCATAATTACAAATTAACTTTAAGATAATCAGTGGAAAAGATTAATGACAGCAATCACTAAAACTAAAAATAAATAAATTTGTCTGATTTGTTTGTTGTTATTTAACTTTCTATGATATATGTTATCAGAATTAAAATTATAGATTGAAGAACAACGTGAAAAACTTTCAATACTTTTATTAATATATGTATGTGTGTGAGAGAAAGTTTATACACATAAATGTTAAGATGATATTAAAAATAATTATAATAGTGCTAAAAGTTACTGAATAGTAAACATTGTGATCTGTCAAATATGCTATCAATATAATTCAGTACAGATTATTATATAATATAATAATTTTTTAACCAAAAATGTTACTTCTATGAATATAGTCTGAAGTGATTGTGAAATAAAAAATATATAAATATTTAAGTTTGGTTTTTTCTATTTGCGCAATCAAATATGTTGTAAATGCTTTTTGCTTTATATTGTGGTAGCATATAAAAGGCAGAATATTTTTGAAAAAAAAAAAAAACATATTGCAGAGAGAACTAATTTGTTGAGAAATTACCAATTCTTCCAAAGAAGAATTTGATTTTAAATCTAATCTATCTTTATGGTAAAGCTTTATATCAATAGCACTGTTACTACTATAAATCAAGACTTTTTACATTAAAAATAATACAATTATTTCTTAGCAATAAAAGACAGTGATAGTCAAAATGTCAACAGTAAATTAATTAATTATTTATTTCTATAAATTCTGCAAATATTTATTATAAATTAAAATCACTTAAAATGTAAAATAAAATAAGGAAAGAGAATAATCTAGAAAAAATACAGATTGATGCCTAAAAATTTGGAATATACAAACATTTTATTTATGATAATACTTTAAAGTTGTAATTATAAATTTATTTAAACACATATTGATTATGTAAGTAATATTTACTAAGGCTGTAACCTCAAGAATATGCTTGTAAAAATGCGATATTAGGAACCTCTACAGGTCTTAACCACAAGCTTACACAGCATAAGCTTGTGGTTAAGACCTATAGTGGTCCTAATATTGCATTTTTACATGCATATTCTTGAAGTTACAGCCTTAGTTGATAATACTTTAAGAATTAAATATATATTTATATACTTTCACTTACTTCATAAAATAGCAAAATTAATAGGAGTTTATCAATATTTTAATTAATGTTTTAGGACAATGACACAGTATGACACAATAAAATTGTCAAAATAAAGTTCAAATTTTATGAGGTACTTATTTCAGCAAATATAAAGCTATCAAAAAAAAATTTCTCATATTTTAAAATGAACAGTATAAGTTACTTGTGACCAAATTTTAATGGAAATCATTATTTAAATGTAAATGTCTGATAAAATAAATAGTAAAATATGTAATATATATATATATATATATTATTAATTGAAGTTATATAACATGACATTTTTTATGAGTTGTTAAAATGATGATAATTTAAGCAAAAGTGGTATGAGAAATATTTAAATTTTCAGAACATTTATCTCCAGACCATTTAGCTTCACTGACGTGGGCAAAGCCGAAACATGGTTGGAGATAAGAGTGTTTGGATAGAGATTTTAATATTTTTAATGTTGTTGAAGCATATATATATATATATATATATATATATATATATATTGTGCCATTACAATTTAGTCATTAGCTAAATTTGTAGTAATATGCATGAGAGAAAATGAACAAAAATCATCATCACATTTTATATAGTAAATGAAGCTGTAGGGCATCCAAGTTCAAACCCTACAAGATCCAGTTTTAAAAGTTTAAGACAGAAAGAGAGTGGAGCAACAATTATATTGTTTATTTGTTTGTGTGTTAATAAATTTCAAAAAGAGTGGTACACACAGTGGGTTAATCAATGGTTAAATTTTTTTAATCAAGTTATAACACATATAGGCAGTAGGTGTTATAAAAGCTATTTAGTTAGTCACTTTTAAATTACACATATTAACTTTCTTTAAAACTAACTTATGCTTGATCAATTCTAATATCTTATTCTATACTTCTATTTTTGCTTTTCTATAATTGTAATTTGGATTTAAAAGCTAAGGATTTAATTTTAAATATTAGGGTTAGAATTGCTCAGCTAGCAATTAGATTATTTAATGTCAGTTTATACATGATTTGAATGGTGGAGTGTGTGTGTTACATCACATAAATATATCTACATTTATTATATATTAAAAGGGAGAAAATCTGTTGAATCAGATATATATTTTTGTAGCAATTTTGTTTTTGTAAATGATTGTTTGTCATTTTGGAGTTTAGGCTTGGTGGGAACTCTAATTTTGAAATTGTCTCATCTTAAGATCAAAAGAAAGAAGCTCCAATTTTAGATATTACAGATATACATGAGGAAAAGAGATTAAGACTTTTTTTTTCTTCAAGACAAAAGTTTTTCTGAAAACCAGGTGTGTGATTTTTTTTAATGTTCCTAAAAAAAGATTGCACTTTCCAACTAAAAACGAATTGGTTAAAAATAGAAAGTCACACTATCACTCTAATTGGGTGAGTTGACTCAAAAATCAGATATAAAAGCAGTCTGGAAAATCAGTTGAGGGATTATTATTATAATATTTGTGATAGAGACTTTTTAAAAATTATTGAAACTAAAGCAGACAAACATTTTTAATTCTGCTAGATAACCTTTTTTTTAAAATCATTTTTATAGTAAGTTTTGAATGTTGAAAATATAAGGATGGTGGGGTAAGAAAATATATATTTTTCCGTCTGTCTACCAGACTCATTATCAACTAGCACATCATATAGGAAAGAAAAGATGTCTTGTCTGAGAAATAATATTCTACGCCTTTCAACTGACTGAGAGAAATAAGATGTTTTTAAATAGAAAGAAGAAAACATTCACCTGCATTTAAAATCAGAAAAAAAAGAGTAATCTACTGATAAAAATTAAATCACCTAATCCAATTAATTGTTCCAGTAACTGAGTTTAAACCCAGAAAATTTATAAACGTGAAAACAACTGCTGTACTTCATCCACTAAAAGAATCATGATTGACAGGAAGAGAAGAACAATTAATATAATGATTTCCAAATTGTCCACTAAAGCAAATAACTTCAATAGGATCATCATCATCAAACAATTATACACCTCAAGAAAGAGATTGTTCCAACGTAAAACGGAAATGGTAGCTGCAGAAATATAGACATTATACAAGATAAGTTTGAGCTCTTGGAAGTTCACCACAAAACAAAGGATCAGTAATATGACTTTTTATATCTATTTTCTTTATGATATTAGAGTCTTAATAAACTTTTAGCAATAAAGTGGTATATTTTATTTAAAGAACTTTTAAAGACAATTCAGATCGATTATAAACAATAATTTCTTACTAATAATAACCTTGAGCTTTATAAATGATTTTGAATGTATCAGAATTATTTGTTTATTAATTTACAGTTATGAAATATTAATGTGTAAAATAATTTTTTGTATTATTATTTTGGTTTTAAATAATATTTTTGTTATTGTAGGGATAAAACACGCACTTACATAATAATATTTTTACATGTGTATAATTGCGAGTAAATGTGAAGGAATAAGCAGTATTAAAATATTAAATTATTTTGTTTTAAGAAAGTATAGGTTTCAGAGTGTAGAAGGGAGGGGGAGAAAATGATTTAAAACTTGCTCTTTCCAATTCTATTAACATTTTTTTTAACATTCTGCTTACATGTTAGATTATAAGGTATGTGTGCCAATGAGTGAATATTTTTTTTTATGAAATACTTTTCTTGTGGATGGAACATTTTAACAAATCAGTTACCCAATTTAATACCATATACATTTGATGGGAAAGGAGGAAGAACTTGAAATTAATCTGAAGATTGCAATATAATCAATTATTATTGTTATTATTATTCATATCAATTTTCATGTTTATCTATAAATTTTCATGTAGATATTAGTAATGCATTAATAAATGTTAATTTGTTTTATTAAACGAGGCATATATATTTCATTAAGAGTAGTCTTTATTAAGTATGATCATTCATCATCAATATGAATATTAGCTATTTAAGTTCCAATTAGATATATTAAGATTAACAATAATTATAATTTCTGAATTAAAATTTTATGTTTAGGCTTAGTCCTAAAGCTGTGGTTGAAACCATTATTGTTGTCATTATCATCATCATCATCATCTCATTTTAATTAATGAGCTAGTAAAATGTTTAAAGGCCATAAATAAATATTGATTTCATAATATTTAGTGATTTCTTAGTAATATTATAACCACCATTCCATCATCTATTTCATGCAAGAATTAGTGAATTGCCATCCTAAGTTAATAGTAATCTGAGCTAGTAAAACTTATAAAAAAATATTGAAACACATTTATTATGTTAAGATTTGGGAAATGATTTATGTCTAATGAATTTTATATACTCCACATTGGTTTAAAGATGTTTTATGTTTACCTAAATATTAGTGCATATAGTGATATGGCTCTAAAAGCAAAATCTCCCATTTTTATTAGAAATAAAGTACCAAAAAGGGATTCAAACTCGGTACCTGTGAAAAGGTTATTAGATATGACTGTGTCTAGATTCAGATAATCTAGTGGCACCCTGCTAGACCATATTCACTTGGTATATATTTAAATATGCACTTAACATCAAACCAAGAAATGAAAGTGGATAAAATCTATAGTTGAATATATTGAGAGATATTTGATTGAGTTACCAGTGTACTCACTCACTTGATTTCCATATACCTGAGTTATAATAGTTGTTATTAATAATTTGTTTATAATTATTGATATTGTGATATCTTGAGAAATCTAATTATAGAAATATGTTTCATTTAATCCAATGACCCTTAATATGATTGATAACTCAGTCTGATCTTTTGTTTAATAGCCACTACTCAGGTTAAATAATTATTTTCTTTGATATAAAATTTTATTACCATTTTTCATTTATTAAGCTAAATATTATATTTGAATCTTAATTTCTTAATTAAATAATATATTATAATCTTTTTGAACATCTTTATTATGTTACAATGAATATTTGAATATTTGACATTTTAATATAATTTCAATTTTGGATCTTATTGATCTTTTAATTGTGTTACAATGGATCTTTCCTAATCCAAAGGATCAGTTTAAATTTAAGTTACAATATATATATATATATGAATCTAAGCATATATTTCAAGAATCATTTATAAATACAAATTAAATTGACAATCTATGATTATATAGTCTTCTAATAATGACATAAATTGCAGTGAGTTTGATTTAAATTTTATTTTATTTTCTAAATAATCAATGTTGTAATAAATATATAATACTTTTTCTGATGTTGTCTCCAAATAATAAAAATAAATAAAGCTTACTTTCATTTTGCACAATTTAGATTGTTTTCAAAAAGCTCTTTTATAAATCTGATGAATTGGTGATTTAAAAAATCAGTAATTAAACATTGTTAATAAAGGATAATAATTTTGAATATTTGAGAATATATTTATTCAAATTAATAATCATGCCTTTATAATTTATTACAAAGCTAGATAAGTTACTAGGTTTATAAGTAATTTGAAAATAAAATAAGTACACTTGTAAACGGACAATTAAAATTGTAAATACAATCAATGTTTAATAATAATGATAGAAGTAATACTAATAAACATAAAGTCAAATGATGTCCTGGGTCCAATGTGTTTAAATTTTTTAAATATATTCTTAGGTTGGGAATCAACCCACTTCTGTATCAAATTATGAAGTGAATTAATTGTATTTAATATAAAAAAATTAATTAGTCGGAGTGTCAAAAGATTATATACATAAATATCATTGATTATTTTTATGCCTTTATTAAAGTAAATAGGTACTAAAAAATAATATGAACATTTATGATACTGTTTATTATTTCTAATTTTTGTTCATTGATATTTTTTTTCTAATTCAAATAAAAATATTATCCTTAATAAGGTTATGCATCTTCCTGAATTTAACATTTTTTTTTCTTTTCACTCTTTATTGAGACAACAAAACTTATAATAGGAAAATGAAAGAATACACGAACATTTTTAAATAATTGTGTTAAACAATAAATTACTTGAAAAAAAAAATTCCAAATTTAAGTACAAAAACATTCAATATTTATTATTGGTTTCAAAGATAATTTTAATACTACTACATATATTTTATATGTGGATATGGTTTTTAATTTGTTTCATATGAGTAATTTATTAATTATTTTATATTTGTTATATAACATCAGAATAACATGTTAAATATCTATACAAATTTATAAAAAAACAACAGTAACAAACAACAGATTACTTTTCCTACAAATTTCTATTATAGTGAGCTTTAGTTCTGAAGGCAGTTTTAAACAAATATATGCATAATTGATAACTATATCATTATCAAATTTAATAATAGCTATCTTGCAAATAATTACTTATATATATATTTTCATCACTATATTTCCCCAATAAAAGGGTTTTATTTTACCCTCCACTCAGTTTCACTGAAAATATATAAAAGCAGATCACAGGGATAAATAATAATAAAATGTTGGAGCCAAAAAGAGACAACAACAAGAATATTAAACATAACAAATTTAATGAGATAATCAATAATGCAAATGTAAAACATCATTCTTTACTTTTAAAAATATAACATTACACATTAAAGAATTATTGTAAAAGATCCAGATAAAGGCCACATATGAGATGGATGGATGAAATAAGAAAGTGTGCAGCAGTGATGTGGAGAAAAGAAGCTAAAGATCGGAGAAGATGGTTTGAACTTGGAGAGGTTGATAATGTTTGTTGTAGATGATGATTAAAGAATTAATTTTAAAAAAATTCATAAATTATCATTATAGACATATTATTAATTCATTGATTAAATATGTGGAAATAATAGTTATTTTCCAATAGTGTATTAACATTTGGAATAATACTCTAATTAAAAACAGGAGTATAAGTAGAAGTGACATATCAAGATCATATGCATATTATGTTAATAATCTAATGAAGTTACATTAAAATAGTTTAAGAAATTATATGTTACAAAAAACAAATGGCTATCTAGAAATTCTTTTATAAAAGAGGTAGATTTGAATAAAAATAAATTCATAATTTATTTTGACAAACATGTATTGATCATGACAAATTTATCATAGAAACCATAAATTGGGGCATTTAAAATAAGTATAAAACATTCACGAATTTAGTGACCTTTTGCTTTGCATGCACAATATTGATGTTTTTTTTTTTCAGATTGAAAATGAATTTGATTTAAATATTCCTGTAGCAATATTTATGAATTTGAAGTCAAATTTAATATAAGACTGTAATTTCTTTGTTTGCTCCAATTTATATTTTTCATTTGTGTTTTTGTAGGTTTTTGTAAATATCTATCTGAATCTCCTGCTAGTTAAGATAGTTTTACAATTTCAGAGATAGATATTCTGCTCTGTGAGTGTTCTGCTTCTGAGTCATTCTTTTACAATTATTACTTATTTTCAATACAATTGTTGTGATGATTCTGATTTCTGCTGCACCGCCTAATAGATATTTATTGCCATATTTTGTAAACTATGATCTACTTAGAATTATTTTAATCATAAACTTTGTAAAACTGCTCTCATTTACATTCTTATATAATTTACTTCTATATATAGTAAAAAATGTCTTTAAAGATTTTTTATGCAAAAATAATAACAAGTATTTTTTAATACAAGATTAGTATAAATAGAAATTTATTTATTTTTTAAATTGTGAACTGGGAAATAATTTAACACTCTTTTAAATATATAAAAACAAGAAAATTAAATAGTTTGTTTTCTGTTTAATTATTAATGTTCAAAAATAAAAATGTTGCTTAACAAGAAAATAATCTTTGATAAAAGTTTACTGATATATATATATCGAATATACAATAAGATTTCTTGTATTTACTTAAACAAATTTCAAACATGAAGTAATTGGTCAAGGAATCAATTAAAACTAATAATTGCTAAAATCACAACTTTTAGTATTAGTGTTTTTTTATAAGTTTCATTTTGAAATTAAAAGTGAAACCGCTTAAAACATATACTATAAATATTATAAGAATCACAATGCATGTGAAAATTGATAAAACTCTTTCTTTCTAAATATTTTCGACAAGTAAATATTTTTATTGTAGAGAGTTGTTTGTAAAAATATTTAGAAAGCTATAATCTAGTTTTTAGATATATAAATATATATCTGAATATAACTTATAATATCTAGTATAATAAACTAAAAATGGATTCATTTTAGTATAGAGAAAAGTCAGACGAAAATATTGTTACTATTAATAGATGGTTTTATTTCATTTTCTAATTGCCAATTTTCATTGTTTCTTTGGCTAATTATATTACAGCAGACATTTATCTCTTTTAATTATTATATTACCATAATATTCTGGAGCATTGCTTGTAATTATGAATATTTTAAACTTAACAATTATTTCAACATTTATTATTTCGTATTCAAGTATGATTTCTTTTTTGAAAAATAACTGTCTTAAAAAATATTGCAATAAATGGAGTTTTTAAAATTTAAATTAAAGTTGGCTTGTGAGAGCAAAAGTCAACAATTATATATATATATATAGCAAATTATAATATAAAATATTAACAGAAAAATCATATCAATTTTTATGCTTTGGTAAAGTTTTTTGAATTATTTAAAATTAACAAATATGTAATGATAAAATATTATTTAAAATATATAGAAATAAAAACAATGTTTTCTTTTAAAATGGAGAATTAATATATGTTTTATCATGTATTGACTTTTAGTATTTCTTTAGTATTCTCTAAATAAAATATTGCTTTAATATAAGAAAATAAATGTTAGATTTCATTTCCAAAACTTTTTAAAACAATTGATTAAGCTTTAAAAATGTAAAAAATCTTCTGTAAACCTTTAAAATTTTTCATTTAAAGTTCTAACAGTTAAAAACAGTAATAAGAATAGTTTGAAAGATAATAGTTTTATAGTATTTGGAATAATAATAATAGTGTACTCCAGAAGTAAAAATAAAAAGGCAAATTTTAAAAACAAGTAAAAAAACGTTATGGGGGTTTTGATTAAAATACGGAAATAAAATAGATTGTTATATATGATAACATTCATTAATTAAAATCTAAATGAAACATTCACTAATTAAAGTCTAAAATAAGGATTTACTAATTGAAGTAAAGTAACGATTTCTAATTAAAAATGAATGTACAATTAATTAATTAAAAGGACTGATAATGATCAAGCGAAAGCAGAACAAAGGAAAAAAGAAAGCAAAGCCGGGTAATTTTAGAATACAGAATATTTCCAGCTTGCTGTGTGACCGGAGTGGAAATCTTTATATAGAAAAAAGGATATACGAACAACGGAGGTATAACCCAGAACTAGCGGAGTCTGAAGGTTCCAAGATCCGTATAGGTAATTACAGATCTTCTCGATCTTATTATTATTTTTGTACGCCTAAAATGGCTAATTTTAGAATACGGAATAATTAAAATATTAATAGACTTTAAGAAGAGGTTTTGGCAAACCGGCCATCATAGAATAGAACTGTTAGTGGGAAAATTGGACACACGATTATGTATATAATTTCTTATATGTGTTATGAACTCAAAATTATTATAAACTAAAATATAAATAAATTGCTGTATTCTATTTGTAATAAAATTCTATTTATCTATTTAATTTGTTACATGTGAATATAAAGCAAATTGGCGCAGTCAGTTGAACGAACTTGTAGATAAGAAAATGTCGATTGGACAGGGGTCAATATCTGAATTTAGTATAGAAAATCCAGGGGAATGGCCATTATATAGAATTCAGTTGCAGAATTTTTTTAAGTTGAACGAAATTACGGACAATAGTAGAAAAGTGGCAGCTTTATTATGTTTGTCAGGGACGAGATTAATAGGAATAGTAAATAAGTTATTTGAGGGACCTATTTCCAACTCAGTTGAATATGAAGAAATGGTACAGAAAATAACAGATTATTTCAGCCCGCAACCATCTAAATTCATAGCAAGATTGGCATTGCGTAACAGAAGGCAAGCAAACGGTGAAAAAATAAAAGAGTATGACATAGCATTAAGGCAGTTGATAAAAGACTTAATATGGAAATTATGGTGACCAAGCTTTATTAGATCAGTTGCTTTGGGGAATGGCAGATGAAAGGTTAAGACAAAACCTATTAACAGAATCAGATTTGACTTATGAATTGGCAATCAAAAAGGGTAACGCTTTTGAAGCAGTTTTAGAACAGGCTGCAGCATTTAGAAATAAGACCGAAGTAGAAAATAGAGCGACTATATATAAAACGGAAAATAGTTTTACACGTACAAAACTGAAGGCAGACAGAGTAAACAATGATGTATGGAAATGTTATTGTTGTGGAAAAACAGGGCACGTAGCCAAGTACTGTCGATGGCGGAAGGAAAATTGTTATAACTGTGGGAATAAAAGTCACTTAGCGATGGCTTGTAAGAAACCAAAACAAAAAGAGAAACTAGATACAGAAAACCGAAGAGAAGTGAAGTACGAGCAAGTTAATAGCACATCAGCCAATACATGGCAAGACAACAGCCAGTATGTACTAACAATTATAATAGGGAAGAAGGAAGTAGTAATGGAAGTTGACAGTGGATCTGGTATTTCTTTAATTTCAGAAAAAAATTGGTAAGAAATATGCATAAAAGACCAGTTGCTAGAAATAAAAAAGTCAAACATAAAAATAAAAGGTATAACCAGGCAGTCAATAGAACTAGTGGGAGTTACTAAAGTCCCAGTTAGTTATGGAAAAAAAAGTGTGAATTACTGTTATATATTGTAAAAAATGAACTAACCCCGATAATCGGGAGAGAATGGTTTCGAGAATTAGGAATCTCAATAAATATAATTAAAAAAGTTACGGTGGAAAAAGAAATAATGGAAAAATATCCAGATTTATTTTCAGAAGAGTTAGGCTTGATTAAAACTAATCCAGTAGACGTAGAATTATTGGACAATGTTTGTCCAATAGTATGTAAACCTAGAAAGATTCCTTTTGCCCAGAGAGATAAAGTTGAGGAGAAATTGAAAAAAACTAGTAAATAAAGGTGTTCTAATGGCAGTAGAAGACACAGAATGGGCTATGCCCATAGTTATAATAACAAAGCCTGATGGACAGATCAGAATGTGTGGGGATTATCATTGCACAGTTAATAAGTTTTTAAATAAAGGAGCGTATCCAGTTCCTAATGTGAGAGAAGTTTTGGTGAATTTAGCTAATGCAAAATATTTTGCAAAGCTTGATCTTAATTCAGCATTTCACCAGTTGAAAGTTACTGAAAATACAGCACGTATGTTGATGTTAACCACGTCTTTTGGGCTGTACAAATGCAATAGGCTTCCTTTTTGGATAACAACAGCGCCAAACATTTTTCAGGCTAAATTAAACTTATTGTTGCAAGGGTTAAAAGGAGTAATCCCATACTATGACGATATCTTAATAATGGCAACGTCTAGTGAAACTTTAAGGGAAAAAATTGCCGACGTATGTTTTAAATTAAATCAAGCAGGAGTGAAGTTGAATAAAGAAAAATGTGTGTGGATAACTCAGGAATTAGAATTTTTAGGCCATAATATAAGTGATAAAGGAAAAAGACCGCTGGAAAATAAAATCAGAGCAATCAGAAATGCTGAAAAACCTAGAAACGTAAAACAACTTCAGGCGTTTCTAGGACTCGTGAATTTTTTTGAGCCATTTTTGAAAAATAAAGCAATGGTAGCGAAACCTATGTATGAGTTATTAAGAAAGAAAAAAAATGGATCTGGACAGAAATCCAAGATAAAGCATTTCATGAAATAAAAGAATTATTAACATCAGATATTCTATTAATGCATTTTGATAGTAACATGGAGGTAAGGATTACTACGGATGCATCAGACTGGGGAGTGGGAGTGGTATTAGCCCATCTTATAGGAGATAAAGAATGGCCAGTGGCATTTGCATCCAGAGTTATGTTGAAAGCAGAGGTCAACTATAGTCAAATAGATAAAGAGGCGCTTGCAATCATTTTTGCAATAAAAAAATATCATCAATATGTGTTTGGTCGTAGTTTTGAAATTGTTACAGATCACAAACCATTATTGGGAATATTAAGTAATGATCAAGCCGCTCCAGAGCATTTAAGCCCGTGTATGCTGCGGTGGAGAAATATACTTGCTGCGTATGATTATAAACTAGTTTATAAAAAGGGGAAGGAAATACCACACGCTGATGCATTATCACATTTTCCAGATAGGAGGGAAAAAAGCAAAATGGAAATAGAAATAAATTACATAGATTATATGAACTCAGGCATATTAAATTCTAACATGGTCAGAAAATGGACAGAGAATGAAAAAAGATATGAATGCCTGATTCAGTGGATTAAGAATGGCTGGCCTAAATCCAAACTGAATTACTTAGCCATGGGGTTTTGGACAAACAGGTTTAATCTTTCAGTTAGTAATAAGTGTATTATTATGGGTGAGTGATACCTCCGGAAGGGAGAAAAAACACATTAAAACTTATACATGAAGGGCATCCGGGCATAGTGCGAGCGAAAGCTTTGGCATGTAGCTATGTCTGGTGGCCTAAAATAAATGAAGATATTGAAAATTACATAAAGCGCTGTGATGCATGTCAAACTGAAGTGCAGTTGCCAAGTAAAATATTGTCACAATGGAAGGAAGCAACTAAGCCATGGAAAAGAGTGCATATGGATCATGCAGGGCCAGTGAACAACAAGATGCTACTGATATTAGCTGATGCATTCTCAAAATGGATTGAGTGCCATATAGTATGGAATACCAGTGCAGCCGAGACAATTAAATGTCTTAAGTCAACATGTTCAATTCATGGCCTGCCATAAGTTATCATAACGGACAATGGAGCTGGTTTTGTAAGCAATGAACTTAGACAGTTTTTTGATGCTGGGGGGATCCATCACTTATACTCACCAGCATATCACCCACAATCTAATGGATTGGCGGAGAATGCAGGTCAGCAAGTGAAGACGTTTCTGAAGAAAATGAACACTACTAATATTGATTTACAGGAAAAATTACAGGGATTTATGTTAACCCAGCATACTACTCCATCAACGATTACGGGAAAAATGCCAGCAGAATTGATGTTTGGACGGAAATTACGAATACAATTAGCAGTTCTGAAACCAACTGAAATGAAATATACACGAGATGTGCATTCATATAAAAACTTTAAAATGGGAGAACCAGTCTGGGTTCGAGATGTCATACAGAAAACATGGATTAAAGGAATGATTGGACAAAATATATTGACACAAATATATGTAGTGGAAGGGGAAAATGGTAACAAATACAGAAGGCACATCAACCACTTAAGAAAATGAGAATTAGATCAAGTCCCACTGTAGTTTTGGCAGAATTTGAACAGCAACAAGACAGAGGAAATGAAAGAAATATAGAAAAGAAATCAGAAAAACAATACATAGGGGAGGAACACAAAGACGTTATAACAGAAGAACTTCGACCAGAAGCACGGAAGAGCAAATCACCCAGACCACTTAGAATTAAAAGGAAACCGGAAAGGTTTAAAGATTATGTGTAAGTGACATTTATATTTCTGGAGTAAGGAGAGGAATTATAGTGTTTGGAATAATAATAATAATAATAATAATAATAATAATAATAATAATAATAATAATAATAATAATAATAATAATAATAATAATAATAATAATAATAATAATAATAATAATAATAATAATAATAATAATAATAATAATAATAATAATAATAATAATAATAATAATAATAATAATAATAATAATAATAATAATAATAATAATAATAATAATAATAATAATAATAATAATAATAATAATAATAATAATAATAATAATAATAATAATAATAATAATAATAATAATAATAATAATAATAATAATAATAATAATAATAATAATAATAATAATAATAATAATAATAATAATAATAATAATAAAATAATAAAATAATAATAATAATAATAATAATAATAAAATAATAATAATAATAATAATAATAATAATAATAATAATAATAATAATAATAATAATAATAATAATAATAATAATAATAATAATAATAATAATAATAATAATAATAATAATAATAATAATAATAATAATAATAATAATAATAATAATAATAATAATAATAATAATAATAATAATAATAATAATAATAATAATAATAATAATAATAATAATAATAATAATAATAATAATAATAATAATAATAATAATAATAATAATAATAATAATAATAATAATAATAATAATAATAATAATAATAATAATAATAATAATAATAATAGTGTACTCTAGAAGTAAAAATAAAAAGGCAAATTTTAAAAACAAGTAAAAAAACGTTATGGGGGTTTTGATTAAAATACGAAAATAAGATAGATTGTTATATATAATAACATTCATTAATTAAAATCTAAATCAAACATTCACTAATTAAAGTCTAAAATAAGGATTTACTAATTGGAGTAAAGTAACGATTTCTATTTAAAAACGAATGTACAATTAATTAATTAAAAGGACTGATAAGGATCAAGCAAAACCAGAACAAAGGAAAAAAGAAAGTGAAGCTGGGTAATTTTAGAATACAGAATATTTCCAGCTTGCTGTGTGACTGGAGTGGAAATCTTTATGTAGAGAAAAGGATATACGAACAATGAGGTATAACCCAGAACTAACGGAGTCTGAAGGTTCCAAGATCCGTATAGGTAATTACAGATCTTCTCGATCTTATTATTATTTTTGTACGCCTAAAATGGCTAATTTTAGAATACGGAATAATTAAAATATTAATAGACTTTAAGAAGAGGTTTTGGCAAACTGGCCATCATAGAATAGAACTGTTAGTGGGAAAATCGGACACACGATTATGTATATAATTTCTTATATGTGTTACGAACTCAAAATTGTTATAAACTAAAATATAAATAAATTGCTGTATTCTATTTGTAATAAAATTCTATTTATCTATTTAATTTATTACATGTGAATATAAAGCAAGTTTTATAAAATGAACTTTACTATTTCTATAGGATTTTATCTTCAGTGCAATAGAAAAAGCAAAAAACACATTTCAATGCATTTTGGCAATTTACTTTTATGACATTTTCCCTTAATTGCTTAATAATTGAATACATACACAACATTGGAATGTTAAAATATTGAAATTTAGTTTATCAATTTTAAAAGAATATTTATAAGTTTTGGAATTAGTTAAACTGCTTTAAACTATTACTGTTCATGTTTAATGAATATTGTATACTTTAAACACTCCATGAGAGTTTATCTCCACACTTTTCACAGCTTTATTTATATAGTAAGAGATGTGCACAGGATACAATCATAAAATGCCCATTTGTGTTCAGTCATATCATAAGAAATGTTACTATATAAAATGTACAAGAGACTTTATGATGTTCAAAGCCCTGAAAAATAATATAAACTAAAGTATTATTTTGTTCACTGTAATATTATACTATCCAAATGTACAAAGTTTGAAGAAATCATTATGTAATCATTAGCATATACAATGTCCAAAATGCTGTATAAACCCTGAGATTTATTATAAATATTAATGTTCACATGTAATAGTGTAGTAATGGACATTATTCATGTAAATGTTTGCATTGCTTGTCAATTTTCTTAAAGTTAAGATTTATGTTATCATCAATTGGTAATTGGTTGGTAATTTATATACCATTACAAAATAAATGAATGTTGGTATTGTGCATCTCGTTCCAGTTTAGATTAAGAGTCTTTGATTCAACATTACAAATTAGCATTTTAGAAAGGGAGCCTGTTTATTGGATCTCTTTCACCTTTTAGTGTCTTGATTTATTTACAGGTACAAAAAAGCACCTTCCTCACTTGATATACTGTTACAATATATTCCATATCATAATTTAATTAAATAAGAAGTTATGAAATGGTATAAAATATAATAACAGAATAAATAGAGAACTGACGATTGCCATAACTGTAAAAAACATTATTCTTATAGATGTATTCCAGTTCTTGCATTCAGTTTTATTTGAGGGCAGTCAATCCTCATTTTAATCATTATAATGTTAATCTGAATAAGCTCCGAAATAAGCAGTTACTTCCATCACTCAAAACATCATTATCATTTAGTCAGTTGCTATATAGCTTTGCCAAGATTTTTTTATTTACTTCTTTATCTGCTTTTTTAAAAATATCAATAATAATTCAACACTTTTCCTTCTCTTATTAGATTTAATTGCATGTCTCAGCTCTTTCTCTAAAATGAATGGCAATTTAGAAGATGTAGTAATTATAAATGATATATTATTTGTTTTTAATTACTGTGTAATTTTTATAGAACTATTTCCCACATTTCATATCATCTGTATTTTTAGTTACAGTTCCATATTGTTTTCTTATTGATGAAACAACTTTTTTCAATACTAAGATCTTGTTTTTGCTTTTTTTATTATTTTCTGTATGTTCTTTGCTAATTCACTATCTTTTTTATATTATTGATAACACTTTTCCATATAATTATACAAATCTGTAGTTAATACATGATTTTTATGTATCTTTTTAAAATATGTTTAATATTTATTCTTTTCTTCATGTATTTTTCTGATCCATACAAATCTAGTGATAAACTGATTTTTTTTCTACTAACTATTTTTTATGCAGTACTTAACAGTGCATTAATTACCTTATATTTATTTCATTCAAGCTTGAGCCATCTTTAAATCTTATATGTTAAAACAATTTGACTTCCAATTTAAGTTCATTATAGTAGTATCTGAGGATTAGGAATATTAACAGTTATTACTATTTTTAACAGTTTTCATCTCTCTAGTTTTAGATTAACACTCATCCTACAATTAATGAATCTATGATTACTTCTTGTCCTGAATCTACTATTAAGATATTAATTCTTAAATGATGTATGTTTTGTTCATCATAATATGATTTTATGTCCGTTTCATTTAGCATTTTTTTCAAAGAAACAATTTATAATATACAATATTTTTTTCTGTCGATACCAGAAGTTTTAGTTATTTCTCAATATTAATACTATAAATTTAGTCACAATACTATCATCCTTCTATTATTTTCCAGTTCTAGTAGTGTAATATTATGTGTCAATATTAAAAATATTGCCAGATCTTATCAAAAACATTATATATCTATATAAAAATCCTCTATATCTTCATCACAATTAGAATATGTTGGGGTGTAAATCTGAATAATATACATTAGCTATCTTCCATTTGGTTGTATAACTAATCTTATTGGATTATATTGTTCTTGTTTTTATTTGTAATGAGTCCCAATCCATAAGTGCTTCTGATATTTTTGTTGTTGTACTAAAATATATGTTGACTCTTTAAAATCAATTATTTTTTCGTTTTCTTAAGTTGACAAAGTCCAATAATGTTCAATTTAATTTTAGCAGATCTTCTTTAAAATCATGTAGTCTTTCTTCATTTGGAAATATCTTCTGCAATTGTAGATAATGAAATAAAATGTAATCATCAAATAAAAACCTTGATTCATAATGAGGGATTCCTTACACCACAATCTATTATTTTGGCTGAAAACTTTATTTTTCTTGGGAAATAAAAAACATACATTAAGTTGGTCTGTCATAATTGCAATTGTCTGAAAAGATATCATTCACATATACATTCATTCTGTTTCAATAATACTCAACTTACATTTTAGTTAAGTGCTGCCAGACAATGGAAAGCAAAGACAGTGGTTTTCATGATACTAAACTTGGAGCTAATAAAGGTATTAACTTCCACACACTCAATGATGTGTGTTGGTAAACTATCAATTAATGTTTATTTACTGCTATATAAATAACCACCACACTATTTGACAACTGCAATGACAAAGATTTATAAAGTGGACATTAGGAATTTGCCCTGTTTTTATACTTTAAGAGTACAATGAGGAATGAAAGAGGCTTCTTTCAGTTAACAATAAACTTTTTGAGCAATTATGTATGTGTTGCAGTTAAATAAAATATGTCTGATAGTTATAAAAATTTAAAGATCATGTTTGCTATTCTGTCCAGATGGTAAAAGGTGAAACATCAAAATCATGATAAACTGTCATCAGACTTTTATATTATGGATAGATCAATAAAAGAAAGTCATTAGCAATTTGATATTAGTCCTTAATTATTTTTTAAAACAATGAAGCATATTTGCATATTATTATAATTATATTAGTGTGATTTTATACCTGTAATTATTCATTTACTGACATATTTATACAAATATTTATTTTAAAAGTACAATAAATATATATATATATTCACATACACTTTTACTAATTTAATATAGATGGAAAAATAAATTTTATTAATTTTAAAAAATAATTTGAAAAATTATTATTTGAAATAGGTTTTAACCTGTCATATGAATCTAATAACATTTTAACTACTTTAATTCACTTTTTTTTCTTATAACAATCAGGACATTAAATATAAAATATTAGGACCACTTTCAATGAAAAAAAATATATGAACAAAGCCTGACGAAATATATATATATATATTATATAAGTAAGCACTTACAAAAATATAAACAAATTTTATATTTTTTTATTTATACTAAAACATGAAAATATTATTGAAAAAAACCTAGTAATAATAAAAAAAAAAAGCTAAAATCAACAAGTATAAATTTCTATTTTTTTTGCCTAAAATATTATATAACATCAACACAGATTAAGAATTCTTGAATTTCTTTTCTCTGTCTAAATTGCGAGAATCATTAACGTTATTTTTAAAAAAGTGAATAAAACGTCTAAAAACTTATTGTTGATAATATATTTGCTATTCTTTTGGAATTGAAGTGGAAATTTAAGCCACTATACAACCAAAACGTTAAAAGTGTATTATTTTTTTTACAAGTTTGTATAACATCTTATAGAATGAATAGAAAAAAAAAGTATACAGAGAAAAATATTTATGGTCAAACCATAATAATTTAGAAGTCAGATCAATAGGGTTATTTTAACAAACTTGTAATCATTGCTTTCTTTATCACATCAATATTATTCTACAAATTACTCAAAAATGATTCCTTTATCTAATTTCCATATTATTTCATGATCAATAAATTAATTATTTATATAAAAATAATAAAATTTTATATTAGTGGCAATCTTCATAAAATATGAATACAAAATGTTGTATTTTCAAAGAGCAATTAAGATTTAAAGTCGAATATAGTGCTAAGAATATATACTATCATTTTATGAAGAAACTAATGCTCAGTTCATGCAAACCATGAAGTAATCTATTTTTGTTTAATAATAGAGTAAGTAGTGTTGATATAAGAAATTAGCATTCTTTCCAGGTTTTTAAAATTATTTTATTGGGATCTGACTTTGAATTTCAGATTGGAGTTAATTTTTCCATTAAATATTATATATAATCAATAGTAAATATTTAATAACTATTACTTATATACAAATATATTAAAGTTTTTGGATTATGTAAACTGCATACAGTTTGTGTCTTATGTTCCAAAATTTACATCTAATTATTACAATAATAGTGTTCTATAATCAATCATTCTATTATTACAGGACATAATTTATCACAGTTTAACATAATTTATACTATTTTTGAATTTAATTTATAAAATGTATTAGTAAACATATTGTACCAGTCAGAATAGTATGCTCACTTAACAAGATTCAAATCCTAAGCAAATGTACCTCGAATTCGATCATGCTCGAGATACACATGTCAGGAGCAATCCTGAATTCTAACCTATTTGCCTATTCTTCAAATCTCTGACCCAATGAACAACAATCCTGATAATATAATACAATTATTTTAATTATGGGCCCAGAAGCGAAGTGGTAGAGCATAAGATCAGACTGATGATGATGATTGAGATAAGAGTAGCCCAGGAATTACATTTATGAAAGTCATATTTATTAATGCTAAGTTATTAGCTAAAGAAAATAGTTCTAAATACTAATTAGAAAAGAATAATTCAACAATAAACCAGGATTTACATGAAATATATATTTAATAACATATTGAGAAAACGCATATATATATTACAAAATTGTTTCACGCTTGGAGTGATATTATACATTTGCAAAACTTGGGATTTGTTTTTATAAAATCCTCTTTACATTAATTATTTCATGAATATAATTTTATAGAATGTGTTGTAACTTGTGTGGAGTGAATATGCCAATTTAATAAATTTTTACTAACAGAATGTTGTGGATGTACAAAACAATCTTCAAGATCAGAACAGATTCGGAGTACAGAAAGGTACCTGATAATTTATCATTAATTATTTTGACATATAAATATTTGGTCTCAGTCATTTATTCACAATTTTAAAATCATTATCTATGTTTGATAGGCATTGTTTGGACATAGAATCTTTAGAATAAGTATACAAGAAACAAACAATGTGCTACATTTACAAGAATAAGTTATACAATCATTAATACAAATTAGATTTACATCTATGGGAATAGATAATGGTTTTTAAAAGAAAGCAGTTTAACTCAGTGAATTGAATGTATTTTTACGAAATGAATCATTATCTTTAACACATCATTGCAACTTACTAAGGTTAGGCAGATGGTGATCAACTTAAGGAGCAGAGTAATGGTTCTAGCATACTATAAAGAAATCTGGCCTTCATGGCAGTTTTGGATATTCTATCATTTTAAAAGAATATTTGAAACGAACTTAGATTTGATATGCCTGCCCATTCTGGTGGAGCGATATTGATGGAGAAGCTGGGTTTGAAAGCCGGATGTATGGTCATCTGCAACACATCAATCTTACAAGCCTCACATTCCACAGGGAGTAGTGTCCCTGATTACAAACAATTTTGAAAGTAGGAGGGGAGCTTCAGGCTTCTGATGTTCCCAATGATAAAACAATCAAGAAATGGAAAAGATAAAATATCAGAATAAAGGAAAAGGTATGCCAGCAACATTTATATAATTTATAATATTATTGTAAAATTTGGAAATGGTCTAACCTCTTGCGCAATAACCTGTTTTCAATCCTGAGTCATTTAACAAAGCGTAATGAATAATAACTTTTTTCTATAGCATTAAACTAATAAAATTTATATTTAAATTTGATTCCCATATACGCATTATGGATTACATTAGCCCTTTAAGCAACAGCAGAAAAGAATAGAGTAATTATATTAATCAAGGTTCATGATCTTTTAAAATGAAATTTTAAAGACAAATTCAAAGCAGTAAATTTAGCAGAATTCATCCACAGTAAAAGTTTTTAATTGACTTTAAGAATAACAAATTTAAAATGAAACCAAACTCGCGAGCAACTTCTATTTAATATAAACAAAACTTTATTGATAGGTTTTAAATGAAACCCAGCTTCTTTCCAAGTTAAACAATTATTTGTCTTCTTTATCAAACTCATGAATTTGGCGATGTTTGGCATATTAAAGAAAATAAATTACATCTATACATTAAACAAAATACATAAAATCTCAATGGAGCCACACAAAGTTATATATATGAGTTCAAGCATTAAAGGTAAGTTAAAATACATTAGATTAGTAAGGGAATACAGAGAGAGAATTTAAGAGCAAAATTAGCAGAAATTTATAAATTAATATCTGAATTAAAAATACAAAGGTTTAACTACATTTTATTAGAAACTACAAAAGGAATTTATGTATTATGGCAGCTCTATAATACATGAGGTTACCTCCGCATAACAAGTAGATGTAGAATAAGCAGTCAATCAGTTGGGTCATCATATACGGCCAGTCAGATGGATGAAACATGGTGGCAGCAGGCAGACAGATAGACAGTTCTCCGAGAGAAAAAGAGAAAGGTGAAAGATTCCACTACTCAAACATCATAGCGCAGAACTTCTGTTGGCTTCTTAAAATTTATTTTACTGAAAGTAACTGAACTAACTCCACTGGAAAGTAACTACACTCTACTAAAACTCCACTGAACTCAACTAAAACTAAACTGACTGAAAAGTAACTAAACTCAACTGACTAAAAACTGACTTCTTTTGTTCTATGGGCCCCTTTTATACACATTAATCCTGCCAAGAATGCAATCTCAGTTGCCCACAGCTATCTCTGTAATCTCTTGATTAAATGAAAAACAACATTTAATTAGCAAAATATTTTTAAAACAGATAAGGCTCGAAATACAATTTGATATATTTTTAAAGATTTGAAAACAACTAACAAAAGAATTGCTTGTGATTTTAATTAAGATTTATAATTTTAATTAATGAAGACGATCTGGATCTTGATAAAGATAATTTCAGTATTTTGAGCCTTCTCCATTTTTTTATTGTTGTTACATTCCAATAGTTTTATTAAATACAAATATATAAAAAGTTATTTACAATTTATATAACAAAACATCTAATTTTCAGCAATAAATATTAATAAAATTATTGCTTTGTTCATACATTTATATATATGCATCACACAAACTACTGTTTCACTTTTACTAAATATAATTAATTTTACTTTCTCTAATTATTATGTATACAGTGTGTGGGTGAATGGCATATATTTAAGGTGAGGTCTGAATTTCAGGCCCCACAGGAGGTTAGTATAGATGATGAAGCATGAAGCTCGATGATGATTAGACATCGACTGCTTCAATATATATGTATATATATCATTAAAATATTCAACATTAGACAATTCCAATATCAATAACAAACGATAATTTCAATCTGTTGTCAAGGCAATGAATTCTTTATATATATATATGTGTGTGTTGGGAGAGTTTTTGTCATTTGAAACAATTTTCAAGTAGATGTGATTTTTTTTTACATTTACCAATGTAGATATATGAATTTTATAATTATAGCATTGCCATTTTATAATTTCAATTTCATCAACATCTGAGTACTAAGAACATTTCAATATTTGTTAGCAGAGTAAATAGTGGTTCAAATTTACATCATGTGACAAATAATTTAAATTCTGTTTCTGTCACCAATGTTTTAGCCAACACAAACATCACTGACCCAGTGCTACAATTATTTAAATAATGGTAGGTGAGATTGAATATTAATGTAATGATAATAATTGTATTAAAAGTAGTAGTAGCAATAATAGTAATAGTGGTAGTAGTAGTAGTAGTAGTAGTAGTAGTAGTAGTAGTAGTAGTAGTAGTAGTAGTAGTAGTAGTAGTAATAGTAGTAGTAATAGAGATAGTAATAGTTAGTTACACTATATATTGAAAAAATCAAAAACAATATTCACATATATAAATATGATTCATAATTTTAGAAAACAATGCAAAAACTGAAGATGTAAATTTAAAAAAATAACAAGCAATGCAATAAAGAAAAGTGTAAATTAATATGTAATTTATAGACCAATGAAATAAATATAAAAATAAATATATTTCTACAAAATATTAAAATGCTTTAAGCTAATTTTTCTTCTATTTTTAAAAATAAGTTATTGTATGAATATTGTTAAAATGTTTTCTTAAATCTTTCAAACATTCAAAGAAAATTTCCCCTATATCTTTGAACTGCAGAAATATAATAAAATTAGATTATAATGCAATGCCCTCTAGATACAATTTTTTATAGGTTATACTTTTGCTAAGTCATATTCTTTGATCTTTTTTTAATCCTTTGAACTACTTAGTCATATAAATGACTTCTCTAATGCTTGTAGTAAAATTCAGTGAATATCATTTTTATTAATGTTAAAGAAATGGATAAAACAAACTATGAAACTTTTTGATATTTTAAAAAAATTGTTATTTGTAAAGGATTTCATAAAAGAATAAAATTTGAATCTGATACCATCAAGCCTTAATGACACAAACTTTCAAGACTTAGTTGCACATATAATACAGTGCTATTAAGTCATAATGACATATACCTAACATATGATGCTATCAAACCTTAATAGTACATCTAATATGATGCTATCAAGCCTCAGTTACATGTATAATGTGATGTTATCAAGTCTTAATGGCATATATATTATACTCTCAAGCTTTACTGATACATATGATGTTATCAAGCATTAATGATACATATACTGTGATGTTATTAAATCTTAACAATACATATATTATGATACTATCAAGCCTTAATGACATGTATAATTTTATGTTATCAAATTTTAATGATAAATATATTTGCTATCAAATCTTACTTATGCATATAACATAATATTATCATAATTTAATGATGCTTATTATATAATATTTTCAACCTTAATGACAATTATCGTATGAGGTTCTCTAACCTTAATTGCCTGATAAAGCTATCAAGACTTAATAACACAGGTGTGTCATCAATTCTCTATTTTTAATGCATAAATATTTAAACTTACACCAGAAGTGTATTGTATATAAAAATAAATGAGATTGATTAGTTTTTTTTATGTATCTAGTATGCTATAATTAGAAGCACAGAGAAAAATTTATAACTTTTAACATATACAATATATATATATATATATATATATATTGTAACCAAAACATGCGCCCCTTGAGCGGCTCACGTGGGGTGGTAACCAACCTCCTCCACCCCTCCAACTACCCATCATCATGCTGTACTTGTTGCGGCATTATAAATTGTAACCGTAAATTGCGTGGTCCACTACATCACGTAAGTGCACTAGGAATTACAACCTTGGTCACTGACCACCTCTCATTGCACATTATCAGCTATTAAGAGCTGTATCCAAAAGCATATCATACTATTTATTTTATGCACAAAAGACCACAATCAACATCTGGGGCAATTTACTACAGACAAAATTAATGAATTAACCTAACTTTTTATAATTTATTTGATCGCAGCCAGGGTATACCGTGAAGACCTATCATAGTATTATTATAAAACATATTAAACAAATTATAAGTGCAATTTTATCACCCTTAAACCTCAATTTGCGATTTTTATGGTATGCGACCCTATGGCCGACCATGTACAAGATAGTGTACTTTGTGGAATTGTATAAAATTATGAAACTAATACATCATCTATGTGATTTCTAATACAGATGCTAGTCTAGGTAAAGCTTTGCAATTAAAAAATGAATACTTGGGTTCTTTTATAATTTAGTATATCATTGAGACTCTTATTGTTTTGACGAATATAAATTTAAAATTGTTAAGTAAAGATATTTGATCGTGAAATTATTTGATAAATCTGTTTATAAGCTTAATAATTAATTTGTACTTTAGACTAGAATCAACTACGCAAAGCCACAATGATGGAAAATGGATTTTATTGTACCCTGCCAATCATATACAACCAAAGACGAAAAGCATCTTAATGTTTTCTCAAAAAATATTTATAAACTCTTTCTATCATGTAGACAATAATATGTACTTAAATGTATGCTCTTCACTGTATGCTATATCCAAAGTTTATTATTTCTGATGTTATGAATGACACATAGCAACGGCACAGTAAGTTTAACTATAAATCAATCTTTATTTACAAACTTTATGAACAATAAATAGTTTATTTCAATATTTAAATAAAATATAACCAAACAAATAAAATAAATAAATGATACTTCAATAGGCTTTCTTCAGTACATTTTGTAGGTATAGTTTTAACAAAACCTAATCATACCTTATTTCACTCTACTATAATGAACAGTGAGACAATTATTAAATTCAGCATCAACCTCTGAAAAACTAAACATCATTTCCAGATTCAATATATCCCTTCCATAAACTTATAATCATATAATAAATAATATGATGTATGTATGATTTCACTATCATGTAATAATTAATTAAAATGAAAATGTAAACTTACACTCTGGTAGATAATAATCAACTAACAGTTAATTATTATGAAGTACTTGAATAGAATGTCCCGTTACCATTTGTTAATCTAAACAATAAAATTATGCTTACAAATGAAGAAGATGATTCAGCAGTCTAACTAAATACTTTGCCCAACTTATATCTGTGAAGCAAACATATTCCTGTGGATGTATTCATCTACACATAGGAATAAAATAATACTAAACGTTTTGCGTATTTAAACATTATCATAAAGTCATACGTATAATCACAAAATTCCGCGGATTAACCACCAGCGCAGGAATATGTGTAAAATACAACATGGCAATTAAATAATCTGCGGATTAACCACCAGCACAGATTAAAGCCCTTTAATATTCTAAAAACAAACATTATAATTTACTTCACAGTAAAGTGCAAAATCATCATCCTCAATTCTTCTGACTATTCAGAATATGCTAACACTTTAGCAAATGTGGGTTCTTGCTTAGTAAAATATTACAATAATCAGGACAGTTAATGTACTACTTATATTGCTTAAAATAAACCTGTGTAATATAATGTAAATAATATTGGAATGGGAATATAAATCTGGAAAGACTCACAATATCTCACAAAGATTATTACGTCTCATAAATTCATTATATCTTGTTTAAGCTTTTCCCCTACGCTATTCTTTGAATAAATATGTTATTCAACCTTTATTAATTTGAATCTAACAAATATAAATTATGAACTTCATATGCGAGTTCATATAACGATAAAATTTAAATAAATGTATAATTCATTAATTATATAAATTAATTGGTGTGTGTATAAAACTAAATGTAAGCATTTATAGTTCAACACTAATTTTTAACAGATGTATATCACTAATTGATTGTATAGTATTTATAATTCCTGATGGGATCCGTTGAATCATGACAATGTGTAGAATAATTATTATATAAATAGCTATAGCTGTAGTTAAATCCATCCAGCAATTAATCATTTGACTAGTTATTAAGCAATATTAGATTAACGATTGGTGCTTTCAACATGAAACAATTCAAAAAAATACGTAGAATTTAAATGAAAATGTTTTTCATAAAGTTATTAATCACTACATCCTGATCAAAAGTTTTCAAGTTTATCCTATCCATCAAGTATTTATTTATCCATTCGTTAATCCAGAATAATATTTACAGCAACTAATTTATTCATTTTTAAACAGAGATAATATTATAAAATAGCTCTAATTAATTTTGAAGAATATTATTGATCCAATTGTTGAAAAATTAACTAGCAAATATAATGGCACTATAAAGTTAATTATAATAATTTATAGTATTAAAATGGAAATATTAAAATATTTTGATAGCTTTAGCATTTTATTTAACTTTTTCTTTTTAAAAAAAAATTTTCATTTTCATCAAACTTTATGATAAAAATTGATCTAATTTCAAATATAGATAATAAAAATTGAAACAACCAAATTCTGCAGGTAATTCTTTAACTTAAACTGGGAATGAAATTAGAAATACTATCGGTGATTTGATTCGGCCGTCCGACTTGAAAAGATTTATAAATCTAGTGATCCATTTTAAGTAGTTACCACTAAATTATTCTATGTTTATAACAAATTTTGTGGTAATTTAGTTACTTATTAACGGTTTAAAAATCAGCTCAGCAAATTTACAACATTTGCCTTTACCATTTTGTTCTTTTTCTCCTCCCAAAAGACAACTAACAGACGATATTCTCTTAGAAATTCGCGCTCTTTTCTTTTATTACATTGAGACGCCTACGCAATTGCAGTATTTATTTAATAATTTATTTTAATTGACTAAATGGTTTTGTAAATTTAATAGAAATAATAATTTTAAGACTACTTTAAATAAATGAAAATAAAATATTATTTTTAATAACACTTTATCAAATTTTAATATGTTGTAAAAATTTTTAAAAAGTTAAAAGTTTCCATATAAGTTAGCATATGGAACGAAGCAAATTGAAATTTATTAAAATAATTTCATAAAGTAATCTTTTCAAACACGAATCAAGCCAACCAAATCACCAACAGAAGAAAGAGAAATTTTTATATAAGTTACATCAATGAATATATTTTCTACTAAAATATATGGTTACAATATATATATATATATAATGCAAAACCATAAAACAATACAATACTAGAAAAAATCCAAAATTTTTACCAAAATCCTTACAGGATCATGGTTTCATTTACTACAAATAGACCTTCTCAAGTGAAAATCAAACTAAAGAAACAAATATATATATATTATAATGGTCAGGAAAAGAAGTGAAATATCCAGTCTTACCATATCTGCCATACAGGGCACCACTAAGCCAGTTGAACCTAGAACATTTATAAAGTAGGCAGATATGCATTAAGATCACAACCACCAGCCTTTGCCACTAGCTCATGAAGTAGCAGAGGTTTAATTCATTTATTTTTATATTTCTTTTAATAAATAATAATAAAAGCAATCACTGTCAGTATTAATAACACAAAAAGATTTTATTCACATATATATATATAAGTGATGACACACAAAACTTGAAAAATAATTATATAAAAAAAATTTGTTTGTTTCATTATTATTTACTATTATTTTTATTTGTTTTAACTTTTATTTTTTTAATCTTAGAAATGTTGAGTATAGATGAGCTACCCAGATGATGCACTTAAAAGACTTTCAAACATTTGATTCCAGGCTAAAAGTCCACAGCCACACCAATGTTCGCTTCCAGGTATATATCAGCAACCAATGCAATGTGAACATGTTAGCAAAGAATTACACTGACAGGAATGTGCATCTGAACAGTGTGATATTATTTGAAGAAACATGACCTTCATCAGTACAGGAATTTATGTCTGTCTGGCTAAGAAATCATGCATATAATATAATAAAAGAATAATGCTTCATATGGATGGGAGAGCAGTCTATCTTGCCGTGCTTATTCTCCCAATCCATAGAGTTGGAATGGGTCAATGGCGCAGAAAATATGTCTGCATCCATTTCAACAATATGACTATCTCTTTGGGATCATGCATTCAGTTGGACTCATCACCCTAGGTGCTAACACCCTTCACATTACATTGATATAAATGTCCATATATCTCTCCACGTGCATTGACACAACTATGAAACAAATAGTCCAAAATCAAAACTTCTTTAAAACCAACATATATTTAAATGAGTCTAGCAGCCATCTACACTCAACTAACATTTAAATCATTTTATTAATTTAATTCTAAAAAAAAAAAAATCTTTAGTTTAAGGTTTTCAAATCATTTTAAGATGATGTATTATATTTAACTTATTTTACTACAAATACTAACAATGCACAAATAACGATATATGTTTCTATTTTTAAATTTAAGTTTGCAATTGCAAACCCCTACCCTATTACAAACAGATATTAAGCATGACTACATAAAATAAAAACAATATATATTTTAAGAGATTACGTTTCAAACTTTAGATAAGACTTTTAAAATTTCAAAGTTTATAAAAATAAAGTTCTGGTTTGATTTGGAAAGAAAGTCTATAGTTCATATTTAAATAAAATTAAAGTTCAGAGATTTTAGATTGAAGAGTTTATATTTCATATTTATAATTTATACTTTCCTTTCTCCATGCCCATTCCTTTGCGACAAAGATCTGAGTTATGCAAGGGCCATTTCTTGTGGACGATGTTGATTTTATGAAGATTTCCGAAGACATTTTATGAAGACAGTTCCAGTGGTTCGATCCTGGGATCTGTGGAGATGAAGGCTTCCTTCAGCTGGCTGTACCAAAGGAAACATGATGAAGCTGATTACATCTTGGGTGACAGCGATAATAGCTTTTTAAATTTTTATTTCTATTTTCAGCAAAGATGAATGAATTTAAATTTTTAATTTTTCTAATCTCGAACTCATTATTGCTTTTGGATTTTTCTTTTTATAGTTCTCAGGCACCTTATCTCTGGAATGCATGGATCTATCAAACATATTCCATATCTCTATTTCATTGGTTCCTTGAGTTTGTGACCAAGTAGATTTGGGGTTTGTAGCTAAGTAAATTTTGGGTTTCTGGCTATGTGGATTTTTCCACTGAGGTCTGTGTCTATATCTTTGGGCGGGAAAAGCAAATCTTTTGTTTCTATTTCGTAATCATCATTTCAATGGTCATTTTGCCCTAAGGATCTGTTTGTAATTTTTATTTTTAAGATTAAAAACTTTCTTCGTTATTTTTAAAAATTAAAAGGTTTTTTTATTATATTTTATTTAAAGATTAGAATCTTTGCTTCGATTCTATCATTATTTTAAAGCTTATTTTATTTTAATATTTAAATCAAACATATTAATAAATTAATAATTCGTTATTTGTGCATTTTGAACGTTTGTGCTTTTAATTCAGTATTGGATAACGATTGTAAAAAAAAAAAAAATTCAGTATTAGATATTTACAAAAAAATTAAGTATTAAAATTTAAATGTAACGCATATATATATATCCCGTTACATAATATATATATACAAACTTTCCCATAATTCATTTCAAACACTACATTCCCTTTATATCAAAAATGTCTTTATAATATTAAGTTGGATAGAAAATTAGTATTATTTTCTAATTGTGATTTTATTTTAAATTTTAGAAGATTCATTCTTAAACAATTTATTATGCAGACTATGAGTAGTTTATCTAATTTAATTGATAGGTTTAAAATTATTAAAAGAAGGTTGGATTTTAGAAGTAATTTTAATTATTCAGTTTTGAATTCTTTTTTAAAGCGCTTTAGAAGCAAATGTGAAATAACTTATATTAAGAAGTATTTTAAATAATTTAATTGATTGGTTGGAAAGTCTGGAAATAAAAGTTTTGTGAAACAAAAAGAGTTTAGATTTGGGTGTTATAAAAATAGGGCAGATGCTTCATTTGTTCTTTTTGCTAATAAAAGTTTAGTTTTTGATTTCATTTCTGCTATTGAAGGTAGTAGTAATATTAATGATGATTACTTAAAAGAGAAAAATTGTTTTTACCCCTAAGGAAATTAGTCTTGTTAAAAAAAGATTGAAAGTCAATGATATCTTGGTGCAAGAAGATAAAGGTGTCTTGTTTATCTGACATATGGAAGAAGATAAAGGTGACCTGTTTGTATTGTTAAATAATATTGATTTTAAAAGTAAAGTTTCTTTAGAATTAAATAATGGAAAGTATGCTATTTTAGATTCTAATCCTGGTAAAAAAATAAAATGTAAATTGATTAAGATTATGAAAGTTATGGAAAATAAAAAGATTTTTTATAGAGCTACTTATTTAAGTTGTTATCCTAGTGATTATATGGCTCTAAAGGTTTCTTTAATTTAAAGTCTCATAAAGATAATTTTCTTTGAGATGTATTTTTGATTTTACAGGAGGAATTGTTGATAAAGTATCAACAAATTTTATAAGATTTTTGAAGGACTATATAGAATTGCGTCAATTTTGTGTTTCTTCTTTTGAAGCTGTTAAGAAAATAAATGTTTTTGTTTTGGATGATGAGTGTGTTTTCGATAGTTTAGATATTGAAAATATGTATCAATCAGTTGATAGATTAAAAAGTATTGATGTTTTTCTTTCAATTTTTTTAAAAAATGGAATGTTTTTTCTACAGATAAGATTAAGATCTTTCGTGATTTGCTTTTGCTGTTAGAGGATTCAATGTATTTTATGTGGAATGATGTGTTTTATAAGATTAGAAAGAGTTGGGTTATTGGTTATATTATTTCTCCATTGATGTGTGCTGTCTATATTGATTATTTGGAGTGTAATGTTATTAATCAGTTTTCATGTTTTTTAAAATTATTTGTTAGGTATATTGATGATTGTTTGCTTGTTATTCAGAAAGAAAAATTAAATGAGTTTTTATGTGGATTGAATGCTTTTGATCCTAGTATTAAATTTACTAATGAGAGTGGTAGTTTTGATTTTGTAAAATTACAGTTTTTGGATTTAAGTGTTGAGAAGGTAAATGATGTTTTGTTTTGTAGTCATTTTATAAAACCTAAAAATTTGAAAAATATGATTGTCACAAATTTTGATTGTCTTCTAATGTAATTTATCAGAGTGAATAAATTATGCTGTAATTAATAGTATACCTTGATATAAAGTCCAATTTTGGTATGTTCATGCATTATATGTGGAAAAAGATAGCCTTTGTGAATGTTTTATTTTAATAATTATCAGGTATAAACTTTCCCAATACCATGGAAAAATGTTCAGTCATATGGTATGCTATGACTGCCTAACTATTCTATTGTAATCATTGCATTCAAAATGTATTCCTTAAATGACATATAATATTCTCCTGAATCTTATGTTAGATTGCTGCAACCAATATCTGAATGTTCTGATGCATTATCAAAAATAGTTTCACTTTTGTAATTAAATGTTTTGAATTACAATCATTTATAATAAATATAATTTTAAAGTATGTAGAATTTTCTTTATTTACCATTAGGCATTGATTTTTCCCCCAATAATTGGTTAATTTGTTTATTATTATTCTATCATTAGTAAAGGCCCTATTACTTTAAAATATGATTTACTGCGTTGTAGTGCTCCCAGATCCAAAGCTCCACCCTGACGAAAGCCACAAGCCAGAAACTAATCTAGGGATATTGGATGATTAGGCAATAGATAGGAATTTATGCATAAGCTTTCTGGCATCCATTGATTGCTTTGGCTTGCAGAGAATGGAAATATGTATAGAGAGTTTTGCCTGTTTTAATAACAGTTAAATGCAAGCATAAGAAATGGTGGTCATGTGATGTTTATTGGCTTCAAACCAATCCTGCCTAATAGGATAGTGGTGGCTATGGTTAGTAAAGAACCAAAAACACCAAAATGTATAGGTACTGAACTGAGTTGAGACCTATATGACTAGATAAGCTAATCGGCTTGAATTGAAAATATTATAATGTTTTCAGTTTAAGACTCATAGTTTTGTAGTTAAATGGAGATAAAAGGTCACTGCTGGAAGATTGCATTAAATCCTAAGATCTAGATGCAGTGCTCTCAGGTCCAAAGCTCCTCACTGATGAAGGCCGCAAGCCAGAAACTAGTCTGGAGATATTGGATGAATAGGCACTAGATAGGGATTTTATGCACAAACCTTCTGGCATCCATTGATTACTCTGGCTTGCAGGAAGTGACAATATGTATAGAGAGTTTTACCTCTTTTAATAACAGTTATATGCAAGCATAAGAAATGGTGATCATGTGATGTTTATTGACAATTCCATTATACATAATAATCAATGATTTTGAATTGTTGTCAAGACAACTTCATTTTAACAATAAATGTGTAATATATATATATATATAATATTACAAATCGATGTCTGTATTTCTTCAAATAATATATGTAAATTTATAAATAAATATTTGAAAATACAGTACTGTATTTTCAAATATATATATATATATTGAACAACCATATTGTTTTATTGACCACACTTATAGTAAAAAAATAAGGCTGTACACATTCATTAAACTATTCATCATCCATTATACATGTAAAAAAAATTTGACTCTGAATTTTTGCAAACATATACAACAAAATTTATAATGCTTGTAACATTTGTAGTAATATTAGATATTGCACTTGTTTTCATTTTTATCATGAATATTTCTGAAAGTCATAAAACTATCTCAATCATATAATAAAGTAACAATAAAATTAAAATCATTTATTACAGTCTCAAAAGTAATCCTTAATAATATAAATTGATATTTATTTATTTTATGTGTATTCAGTTCAATTCTTGGTTAACCATATTGTCATAATTTTAAAAAAAACATCATTTTTAATTTTCTATTTTAATTTTAATTTTTGTGTAGAAGTTATGACCTGATTTACAATCATCACGATGGGATTTTATGGAATGGGGATAAAATATGATTGCTATATTACTATTTATTTTTTGTTACTTTTTGATTGCTTTATTTTCATTTCCATTCTCAAGACTTAAGTGCATCCTGTTTATTCTCTTTCCTGCCTTACAATATTTGTCTTTGTTTTATTGCATCATTATGATCTTTTCTATATATAAATATATAGAGACCTATGCATATGATTTGTTTGTTTATTGTTTATCATATCATGAAAAAGAGTTATGAGTTGAGAAGACCTCATAATTTTCCTTTACATATTTTATTCAATGACTTCATTCATTCTTCAGAAGCCATGCTCATATATAAGAACTTTCTATCATGATAAAAAAAAAAAACTGGTTCTTTGCAACAATTATTGCAATCTTCAAACCAAATAATTTTAGTATGTGTAATATTTAGAAACTTTTTGGTGTCTTAGAATTGTCAATTGATATTATACAACCTTAGGATTTCCTTCTATGGTCATTAACCAGAGACACATTTGGTCAAGTCAAATGTTAAAAAACATCATTAATATTTTTTTAGATATTGTCCAATGATTATCTGACAGGCAAAATGATGTATACCCAAAGATTTTTCTATTGAGTAACTTACCTTACAAGTGTATACAATTGCAATTATTTAAGGTATGGTAGGGTATTTTTAAACAGCAACATCACAAAATTCCAAATATGTTTCTATAATATTCAATGGTTACAAATTTATAGAGACAAATTACATTCAGTGTTCTTTTTCTGAATGACATTTGGAATATCATTTTATATCTTCTACTACTCTGAATTTCTAAGAACAGTACATTTTCTCCACTCATATTTTTTTAGGAATTGAGACAAGTCTGCATCATGCCCATGCTTACAATCCAGTAGAAATTCTATATACAACTTTTAGAATATTTTAAGCATAAAATGTCCAGACTGATATTTAAGATATTATTTTACCATTATTCAATAACCTATTTAATGTACATGAGAGAAAGCAGCACTTCCCTTTTCTCATACTTCAGAATTATAAGTATTCTACACTTGAGTAATATGTGAATAAGCCAATCACAATGCAGCTTAATAAAAACAAAAGCAATTATTATGATTCATAACTTGTTCTATTTGATTGATTCTCAATGATTTGAATTTATGCAACTCTGGAAGAACTAATAATGTCCTACATTATGTGTTCACAGGGGTTTGACTATTTGAATATTAATGTATGTTTTATATTTTTTTATTTATCCATTTTTTGTCATTCAGGTGTTATAACAAATGTTTATTAATATGATATAATAGTTTTTAGTTTTCCAAGTATAGTGAAATGATGATTTTACATATGAATTATATTTTGACTATTGACTCGAGATAAAAGATAATTTTTTTTTTACAAATATCATGTTAACAAGTGATATTAGGTCAATAGAATTAGGCATTTAATGGCTGTTCTATCTTTTTAACTTTATAGTGTTAATACAGACAGCAAGTGAATATGATAAGCTAAATTTTGCATTAAAACATTATCATTATCCATTACTTATTTATCCTGATTTTTGTCTGTTATTGAGTAATGGCATTCTTTAAGTTAATTTTTGATTTTGCCACATAGGTCTAACTTTAAAGATTTAGTTTGTTATTTGTCCATACAGGTATTGAATTATTTTCCTATAAATCTTGTTTTGTTGCAATTCTGTTTTGTTGTTTTTTGTATAAATGATCTAAATTAATTACTATTGATCATTAAAAGCCATCTTATGATCATAATATAAACATTATATACATTCAAATGGTGATGACTGGAGTGGACAGGTTTAAAATTCCAAATGTTTTTGCTACATTGTAAGATTCTTGTAATTATTTTATTTAGTAAGTGATTTTCTGAAGGAAAAAAGAATTTGCTAGACCAATCAATTTTTGAAAAAATATTTATAGTTTAGAAATTTGAGGCTCTTATTATTTATAATCACAATTGCATCAGACCTTAAAAAACTGTCTGAATTTTTAAATGCCTTGATAATGGCAAGAGTTTCTTTTCCAGTATCAGTAGAGTTAAACTTTGAATCTTTCAATAGTTTGGAATAATGGAATTCCTAATCTATATTCATGACTTTCAGTTTGAGGTGGCTTTTCCAAAATTAGATTACAAGTCTATTACTTGAATCAGAAACTCATTGACATTTTATTATTATGATTTAGTTTCCATTTTCAAAGCAAATTTTTCTTCAGGACCTGCAACATAAATTGTAGTTAGGGACCATTTTTTTATAAACCTAGCTATAACAGCAATAAAAAGGCATATAATCTGCTTCTGGGTTTTAGTATGAGAAAAATTTTGATAGCTTGAAATATCTATTCAGACTATATGCCTTTGCTGAATGTATATTTCATCTTCCATCCAAATGCTTTTCTTTATTACTCTTTATACCTTTGGCAAAAAATTATTGTTAAAATCAATCAATATGTTAGATATATTTTATCATGTCAATTAAGGTGATAATTACAGCACCATTATACATTATTACCCGACAATTAATATTGAATAAATTATAACTTGGTTTTAATTCAAAGTATATTATGATGAATTAGTACAGGGACTCTTATTACCTGAAAACAATCTGCAGATCAAGAATAATTTTTTTTATAGATATAATCTCAGGTGTGATAAATATTTTCATATCTTTGAATCACATATATAATTCATGGTTTGGGGATAGAATCATGTAGTTTGTCACACTTTTTATCATACTTAACTGCTTAACATTTAAGCAATACATTTCAATCCATTATTTTTTTTATCAGAATAACTGTGTTGCTGTGAAATTTCAATTGTTGGCAAATTAATAGAATTTTAGATTCAATTAGGCTTGATATTATAATTGGTCATTTGTATCTTAATTGAAGGCTTAAAAAATATTATTGAAAATAGGTTTTTATATTTATTCAGCATATTTTCAAATTTAGTTTGACATTTTTTTAAGCAAGTTTCACTTTCTCTATTTGTTTGACTATTTCTTGTCACTGGATGCTATCTTGAATAATATATATATATATATATATATATATATATATATATATATATATATATATATATACTAAAATATTAATTTTAATGCCTGTATTTCTTCAAAATAGATCAAATTCAACTTGGCATATATTAAATACAGTAATATTCACATAATTCAACTTATTCTATTAGAAGCACTTTCGACTATATTTCTTTTAGTCTTAGTCAACTATATAATAATATAACTTCAAATAATTCAAATGAGACACTATTTTACAATAGAATTATGGGAGTAAGAAAATAAAGTCTCATTTTAATTATTCAACTTTATATCATTATATAGTTGACAAATACTAAAAGGATTATAGTCGAAAGTACTTCTAACAAAATAAGATGAATTATATGAATATTACTGTATTCAATATATATCAAGTTGAATTTTATATAAATATATATTGAGATGCTTTGTTAAATCTCAGATAATAGATATATGATTGCAAGTATCAATTTAGTCTACTATGTAATGGTCAGAATCGTCTATCTTGCTAACACACTGCAGAATTCAAACCCCAAACATGAAACTGAACATTCTAGGAGGGGTTGTCTTCTAGATATGCTAAGTTTGAATCTAAAGTCTAAATTTCACAGTGCCACCTTTCGTGACAATGCATCTGATGCTACTACTAGTATAACCTTTTACCAGTGCCTGGTGGTCAGGGAGAAACAAAGAGACTCTATATTAAGATAAGTCTGGGTTGCTAATTAATGTCTATGGATGTACAAAAGAAATGTAGAAAATAGATATATAGACTGAGACAGTGATAGGAATCAATAAAATAAAGGATCAAAATTAGTTTTTAAATGATTTCTAAGATTTATTTATATAGAAATATATATATCTAATGACACTGTCTGCTTATATGAGACAGGTACACTTACTAAATAATTGTTGGCATTACATTCCATTAAATGACAAAAGGTTTTTAAGGAAATATATTCTATCCCTTGGGCTAATATAATATTATGATAATGTGCTTAAAAGAGATGGGAACATGTGCAAGGTGCTTTGAGTAATTATAAAAGTTTAATAAACATTTGAATTAAGGGTTATAGAATATTTATTGATTTCAAGAATAGCACGGACAAAAGCTTATTAAGTGATAAAGTGGGGATGTGATCAAGGCATTTATTTTATAATAATAATTAATACAGATGGGAGGTCGGTATTGCTAATAATGAATTTATTAAAGGACGGAGGGTGTGACACATTTAAGTCACCGATGCTTTGTAAAATTATATATAAATAAATGGGAAATATTTGGAATGACTATGGAGGGCATCTCACCACTGACCCATAGAAATGTGTTGTCACGGACAGCCAAAACTTAGAAACTGGGTGACGACTGCGTCTAATTTCCAGGTGTGACATTTGAGTACACACTCTGCCTGGGAACTGCAGGTAATGAAAAGGGAACAGACTTGGCCATTTAAAATCCTTGGAAAGAAAAACAAATTGGTCTCAACAACCAATTCATTTACCAGCAATACTAGACTAATGTATATAAAACATACTAGATGGATTCACTTAGATTGGGAAAAATGCCCAATCAAATTCCCAAAAATTTATTTAAAAGGGTCCACACATTCTTGACGTCAATGACAAACTTTGAAATTAAAGTTGAATGCAGTATTTTAAAATAGGAAAATGCATGCTTGCGGGTTTGAAAATAAAGTATAGATTTATTTATGCACATACTCTCATATTAGGTTAAAATCGATAAATGTAGATTTTAAACTATTTAATTGTTACACATATTAACGAAGATTAGAATAGCCCTTGAATGAATGATTTGCAAGATAATAAAATTGGGAATTATTTATAAATTTAAAATATACTTTAATAGCGGCGTCTTACTTTCAACAAAGGGAATAATTCACTCGGTCAAAAACTATTCTGACACATTATCATAATAAAATAAAAGAAAGATTAATAAATAGAAAATATTAACCCAAGGATAGAGAGCAAAACTGTTGATTATATTAGAACACGTTAAAGGAATACATAGTAAGTCAAGTGAAATAAAAGAAAAACAATTTAAAATAGCTATAGCATGTTAGTTAGGAATCACAAGAGGTCTTGGGTTAATTTGGGGTTACCTCTGGAAAAGCATTTGCAGGTAGATTGGTGGTCGGCAGGTTTTATACAATTCATCAGCAAAATCTGGAATTGTTCATATTTTTGGCAGCAGCAGCAGTCTCAGGGTTCCTTAGATGATAGCTTTCGATGGTCTAGAGCAGTGGCCGGCCATTCCCAAGGGGAAAATAGCCTTTTTTCCAGCTCTACTGCATTATTTCAAGGTTAGCAATTTTTAAGGTTGGGTGATTCATAAGTGAAACTGTAAACATGGTCAATTAATTTGGAGATGAAAACTCGGCTTCAAATTTAAGTTCGCAGGCACGTAGCTAAAAATTTCAGGAAAATATATTTTGAAATCTTGCTTGAAGAATATTTTACTAGAATATTTTCACTAGAATAATTTCTCTAGAATCATTTCATTAGCAAATCACTAGAATAATTTCACTAGAATCATTTCTGAAATATCACTAGAATGGAGAACAAAAAAAAACCCCTCCTTTTTATAGTGGAATTGAACAATACAACTGCCTTGGAGCATTTCAAAAATATATCGGACTTTGCTTACTTATCAGTTGTAATTAATCCTATCCGAATATCTAAAGGAATTCAACAAAATTTTAATTAATTTCTATTGTTAATTTCCATGTCGACATTCGAATTACAAACTTGATTTAATTAAAATTACTTTTATTAATTGAAAGAAAACCTTAAGTTGACATCTACTGTATTTTTAGATAATAATTAAAACTATTGTTCCTATCAGCCCTCATTTATTCTAACAGAAAATATATGGCATGTTTTTAAATTCAAAAGAAAATTATTTTACTTTTTAAATTGCAATATTTGAATCTATCCACTAAATGAATATGAATTTTATTTTAAATCAAAAATATATTATGACTGTAATATATTTTTGTAAATAGATTCAAACAAAATAATTTTAACTAACAATTTATAATTTTGACATAAGTTTTAAAATGCATATCATAGTGTGTGCACAATTATGACTTATATAACCTACTTTTTAAATAAATCTAAATTATGTGAACATTCACATAATCCATAATATTTTATTTATTTGGGAATGAGTTATACTTATATATATAACATGAGCATTGTACTCGTGGTTTAAAATTGGGTAGGATTTTCGGTATATAAGCGCATTGCAGACACACTACGATAGATCGGGGTTCAAACTAAAGTATGAGAGTAGGAAATAGGTGAGAAAAGGTGAAACAAAGATCTGCAAAGCAGATCCTACTGTTTCAATATTAATTTTAATGCCTGTATTTCTTCAAAATAGATAAAATTCAACTTGCCATATATTAAATACAGTAATATTTACATAATTCAACTTATTTTATTAGAAGCACTTTCGACTATATTTCTTTTAGTCTTAGTCAACTATATAATGATATAACTTCAAATAATTCAAACGAGACACTGTTTTACAATAGAATTATGGGAGTAAGAAAATAATGTCTCATTTTAATTATTCAACTTTATATCGTTATATAGTTGGCAAATACTAAAAGGATTATAGTGAAAGTACTTCTAACAAAATAAGATGAATTATATGAATATTATTGTATTCAATATATAACAAGTTGAATTTTATATAAATATATATTGAGATGTTTTTTCTAAATCTCAGATAATAGATATATGATTGTAAGTATCAATTTAGTCCATAAAATGTTAAATTGTAATTGACGTGTCTACATTTTAATTTTGTTATTAAAAATGTAAATTTTAAATGTTAATTATTAGCGAGTACGTTTCAACATATATAATACACGTCCATGCATAAAATCGCATGAATTGAGTTGTAAGAAAAAATAAACTTTAAAGAGAAATTTGCTTATCTTTGTATAAGATTATTTTTTTCTGTATTTCAGAAAATGCCTATTGTAAGGGATGTTTTCTTTAATTATCTTAATCTTAGATATTTTACTAACAGTGGGCAGTGTAAAATAAAATTCCACAAAACAATTAGTATAAAATTTAATTAGTGATTAGAAATCTTATTGCCTGGTTTTAGAAGTTTCTCAAAAACAGAGATATTCAAATAATGAGACTGGATATATATATAAGTTCCAAAATTTATTGTATGAATTCATTTAGGTCTCTTTGTTATTAAATGTTTACACACCTTACCTCTTGTTGCTATATAACTTGTTCCAAATAAAAAATTTTGGAGTGATCCCTGGGAATTACTAAGTGAGACATGGCCAATTAAAAGAAAATAATCACTAGAAATGAAAGGATTTACCATTTCAGTTGCTGTACCTGTCATTATGTGTGGCTAAAGTATTTACTTTATAGCAAACTCCTTTCTTCAGCAATAACTCCATTCACTACCATTATCGACTAATAACAAGAATGACCTTCTAATATTGCTGATAGACCACTTTTATAATGAACTTTTCTCTCAACTAACCCTAAATGGAAAGAAACACAAATATGAATACTCAAAACATAAGTACACCTATAACAAACATCAAAAACAAAAGTCTGCACATACAAAAGAGTTATGGTAGTTCATGAGAACTTTAATCATAAATTCAGTAAGTCACACATTTTTAAATATTATGTATAGAAACTTTTATGCTTAGGATAAAATAACTGTCATTAGATTTATTATTCAATGATTTACTAATATTAATGTAATTTCGTGTTTATGAATTATTTAGTATATGTCTAATTAATTTTCTTATATATATGCTTTGTTAAGTTTTATTATATATCTCTATAACTCAAAAGTATAAAATTGTCATTCTTTTATAATAATTGGTAGTTGAATAAAATTGATTTATAGTAAGTTTATTATTGTCCATATAAGATTTACTGATTTGGTAGTCAAGCCATATAATTAAGTTAGGCAATTTTATTTTTTTTTTGATTATTAATAGAGTGAGAAAATAATGTTATTATATTAAATAATCATTTATAAGTTTTCTTTAAAATCTAAGAAATTATTAATTACTATATCTGCTTGTGAATTTGACTTTAACTTTATTAAAGTATATAATGTCTCGTGCACTTTAATTTGCTTGCGTTGTATATAAATGAAAATCGGTATTGTTTTGTGTGTGTATAATTCTGTTATTAATCTTATGAAATTCCAGGGTCTGTCAGCACCATATTTCTTTTTTAAATATTTTATTATATATCTTTCTCTGGATATTTTCTTAACAACAATCTATGCTAATGCTGTTTGGCCAAGCTTAGGTAAAGCTTCCATGGTTCTGTATTACTATTATATTTAGTGAAATCTTTCTCTGACTTTCCAGCAAGCTCTTCACTAAAAGTATGCCACCAGAAGTGTTGTCATGGTTATTATTGCTAGGGTGATCTTATGAATAATGTCTCAGACATTCTTTCATTACTGTTTTTTTTTATGCTCATATTACTTTGAAATAATATTGTGTAGCTTAAAATTAACCAAAGCTAAAATATCTAAATACTTTAATATTGATAATGTTAACAGATTAAAGTGTTTGTGCATCTTCATAAAAGAAGTATTTAAGGTAAACATGTATTTATGTCTTCTTAATATGAAAAAAATAATAATAAACCATTTAGATTACTTATTTATAAACATCGAGCTATATAAAATAAATGAATTATTTACATACATTTAATTTCAAATAAGAATGACATGTCATAAATTCTATTAAATTTCACCAGTGTCATTAATTCAAGAATTTAAAAGTAATTTAAAGTGATTATTTAATATCTTCATGCTTTCACTTTCAAACACTTAAGATTTGCCCATATAAAAGTGTTTGGGTTTGAAAAGATAGAAAGCTATTCTATCTTTTCCAAAGACTTTATCATGTGTTTGAAGTGTTAGTATTCATTCATTTATAGCTAAAATCTGCAAAGCACATGTGCAACAGCTTAATGCTGTTTAAATATTATTACTTATTTAAGGAAAACCATCCATAATAGAAATTAATTTATATGAGCTTTGCTTATTTTCTTTTAAGTATTTTATATTGGATATTTAATAAATGTTATATAGATTTTTTTAGAATTTGTTTGGATTTGTTAATGTTGTTTATCTATCAATAAAGTGCATGGACAATTTAGTATTATATGATAAGCTGAGTTAGTATATTGTTTCTTTTTTGAATAAAGATATATCAGTCAATCATTTAGCATATATTTGGGTTTGGAAAATACATTTTCCAGACTATAGGGAAACCTAGTGGTGGTCTCAAGAGTTAGATATATGTATGATTGTCCAGTATGTATGTGTGTCAGTGGGATAACACTGTTATGTATACAAATTATCAATCTATTACATAAATAAAATTAAATGAAATAGAAGAAAAAACACATTGATACGTCTTATGACTTTAACTGATAAATATAATAGTGCAAAATACCCAAGAGATAGAGACTCTACTAAAATTGAATCAAAATTTTAAATATATAATGTAAAAAAAATATTGATGTAGATTAAATGAAAAACTTTATTTATATGCCCTGGTTTTAAATTTTTAATCCATACTAACACAATTTAAATATGATAAAATAATAAAGGATGTGAATATTAAATCAATAAAATGAATGTATAATAAATAATATTTAAATTACTTTCTAATTAGTTTGTTTAACCATATTTTTTTACATATATATTCTGGTTATTACATTCAAATTATTAAAGCAAATGATATTCAGAATTTTCAATTTTAATACAATGATGATAATTTATTTACAATAGATAATAATAATAGACAAATAAGATAAAGAATCTTTCCAGAAAATAAAGTTTAATGTGTTATAATTGTGTTGAAAGTGTACACTAATAGGTGGTACCACACAAAATAGCTGCTACCAAATTCAGAGGAACATATATCTGAATTTGAGATTTGTTAAATAAGTATATAATTATGTTACAATAAGTCTAACTTTTTAAAATTTGTTCACCATAAGATGCTAGGAATAATCTAAACAAGTTATCACACAAGACCTATTTCATTATTATTGATAAGTTATAAATAATTACTGTAATTTTCCTTGATTAAGAGATATGTGGAAACATTTGTTCTCACATACACATATATTAAATTAACTCTTTTAAGTGCAAATACATTAATAAACTTTGAGTAAATTTAAATGACTTGTACATTATTAAATGTTTATTATCCATATGACTTATTGCACTTTAAACCTTCTTCCTGAAATTTAAATAGATTTCATTAAATATCTGATGATTAACAAACAATAGTCACAAAAGTACAATAAATAATGCCTGAAGTTTATTCTATTTCACTGCCAAATAGTAATCTTCAGAATAACATTTAGGCACATTAATCTATTTCAAATGGTCTTATTGCACTATATATTACCCTATAATATAAATTTCATTAATGTACACCCATATGAAGCAACAAATATTAATAGGTGTTAATTTCCTTGGGTAGATTATCAATATTTTGATCATTATAATTTTATTTTAAGGCAATTATTTTACCCATTAGAGGGTTAAATAATCTTTAGGCATTGCATAATATAAGCACAGTATAGATTTAATAAAGACTTTACCAATATTTCATAATTATAAAACAATTCCAACAGATGACATCACAGATGTAATTACGCAAATATGGATGATCAAAACTAGCATTTTTAAATGAATCTTTAGTTTTGTATGTTGATATTATATTTTTAATTCTTGATAATATTACTGATTTTATGCATCAGCATTTGCTTTATATTTCAGACATATATATTATAACATGATATGCCATTTTCCATATATATCTTACGCATATATATAATCATTTGTAAGATTGTGTGTATGTATATAATGATACACGTATATGCGTAATTGTTTTAAATAAAATATTTCATTTTATCGCCCAGCATATTTATGAGCATCAATTTTTGACCTCAAGCACCAATCTTATATTTCTATAAGAATTATGCTGAGAGAGCTGGAATACCAATATGGAAATGTCCTGGACTAGCTCTGCTCAGGGCGGGTGATTGACAAATCGATGGAAATCTATGAGGAAGGAGGTTACTATACTTTCATATGCTTGATATACTATTCCAAATTCTTTCTACTTTTATAAAAACTAAACCTAAATAAACAATACCAATAAACATCCATTTCATTTTTAAATTTTGTATATTTTTATTTTACTATGATTAAATATTTTGTGCTCTTTATTTTTTTAAGAAAAGTGCATGCATACATACACAGATTAGATATTTATAAAATCACAGGAATAAAACATATATCCGTTCATACTAGTAAGAAAAATCATTTCTTTTTCTTTCATTCTTTTTTTTTTTAAAGTTTATGCATATCGTTCATGATACTGATGTTTGTAAAAAAAGTTTGTGAAAATTATAAGAAACAGATGCTATCTGGAACACTAATTACATATTGTTGAATGGGTACTACCTGCATTTCTTTTCTTCCCCAGGGAAAATGATGGATTATTAGAAGTGAAAAATTTCATTCACTTTGAGTCCTTTTTATAGCACTTATGTACTGGAAATTAAGTTGGATTATTTATTCCAGCTGTCCTATATTCTTGCTTGTTGATTCCATTCCTTTGTTTCTTTATTTAGACTTCGGATCAATTAGTTTCTATCTTCACCCCTTTGGACCTTCATGGGGTGGGATTGCACTGCCTGGGCATGCTTATGCTTTCTTAAGCTAGCTTGCCCACCAGTTTACCCTCCATTTCTCTCCACAAATCTCTTTTGCAGCACTCTCTACAAAAATCCGCAATAGAATGAATTCTTTTTAGCAAGTTCTCCCGCTCAAAAATCCGGATTCTTTTTGAACAAAAACTTTTCACACCTCCGAATCTAATTTTGTTCTTTTTTTGTTTTCATTGAAATTCTTTTGAATCTAAACTTTAATCTCATTAATCAAATTCCTTAGATATCGATCAAGTTATTTTTGATATTTTTTTTTATTTAACTTTTCCAAAATGAAATTGAAAAGTTTCCATCTTGAAAAATAAGGTATATTTTATATCTGCATTTATACTTCTTTTATATATATATATATTATTCTATCTAGCAAAATATATACATGCGTTCTCAAAAAAACAAATGAGCACACATACCCCCCCTCTTCTGTTTATTTTAACCTTTTTAAATCCCTATTTAAAATTATAAATTTATATACTAAAACGGAAATATAAATATGAAAAAAAAAAATTTAATTTCAGGCTATATTGATGCATATAGGAAATTTTACTTTTTGAAACAGGGATCAAACTCAGCCCTGTTTCAATACCCCCCTCCTAGAGGCCTTTAAATATGGTCTACGTATTTGAATGGCTTATGTCTAAACAAATAAAATTATACATATGTCCTAAAATCAATTTTATTCATTCTGTAGTTATAAAACATAAGAGTAAGCGACCATTAGCCTAACAATATACACTGGGTCTGACCACAACTCACGAGCATATGACATGCTATGAATGAATACAGCCAACTCCACCCCGACCTATTTGGTTAAATGACCAAATGAGAAGCCATTTCCTAACCACACTCTGCTGCTTCTGAGTCTTATGGGTGTGAGTAACTAGGACAAATGCCAGCATCTCCTAATCACATTCTGCTGCTTCCGAGTCTTATGGGTGTGGGTAACTAGAACAGATGCCCAATTCTTATTCAGAATTTTCCAACCATGTTGGTAATAAAAAGCAGCTATACACCAAATGCAACACACCACCTGCCTGATCCAGCAGGCACACCATATTCCCCTGTCAGACTTAGATCACTTTCCTCCCAAAGCTTCACAGCCACAACTTATTTATTTTCTATACTTACAAACTGGTAAACCCACGTATAAAACATTACTTTATATACATCAATATATATAAATGCCCCTATAATAACCAAGATAAATATTGAACCCACAACCTAAAAAATAAATAATAAAAAAAACTCTCAGGCCTCCCCTGAAGCATCATGCTGCATACTTAACTTTCCTAACTAACCAATCCACTCCATTGTCTATTTTTCAATTTCTCTTACTTTAAAATTCAATAAACTAAATTTTAACATTTGACTACTTTTTCCCATTTTTTTTCTTTTTTAAAAAACAAATTCCAATATATATCCATGTATTTACTTTTCTTTTTATGCTTACCCCTACACTCTGTCCCCCATACTTTCCACTCTTCGAAAGCCTCATGTTGGGCACCATTATAATGTGATATGCTGTTATCCATATATATCTTATGCTTATATATAATCATTTTTAAGATTGCAGGTATGTATATAGCGATACACACATAAGCGTAATTGTTTTTAAAAAAAATTTCATTTTATCACCCAGCATATTTATAAGCTTCAATTTATGACCTCAAGCATCAATCCTATATTTCTATAAGAATTATGCTGCAAGAGCTGGAATACCAATATGGAAATGTCCTGGACTAGCTCTGCTCAGGGCAGGTGATTGACAAATTGATGGAAATGGACAAGGAAGGAGGTTACTATACTTTCATATGCTTGATATACTATTCTAAATTCTTTCTAAAAAACTAGACCTAAATAAACAACACCAATAAACATCCATTTCATTTTTAAATTTTGTACATTTTTATTTTACCATGATTAAATATTTTGTGCTCTTTATTTTTTTAAGAAAAATGCATGCATATACACACAGCTTAGATATTTATAAAATCACATGAATAAAACATATATCCATTCATACTAGTAAAAAAAATCATTTCTTTTTCTTTGATTCTTTCTTTTTTAAAAAAGTTTATGCATATCGTTCATGATAATGAAGTTTGTAAAAAAAGTTTGTGAAAATTATAAGAAACAGATGCTATCTGGAACACTAATTACATATTGTTGAATGGGTACATACATGCATTTTTTTCTTCCCCAGGGAAAATGATGGATTACTAGAAGTGAAAAATTTCATTCGTTTTGAGTCCTTTTTATAGCACTTATGTACTAGTGATTAAGTTGGATTATTTATTCCGGCTGTCCTATATTCTTGCTTGTTGATTCCATTCCTTTATTTCTTTATTTAGACTTCGGATCAATTAGTTTCTATCTTCGTCAGTTACTTTTCCTGCAGCCACCTTTGGACCTTCATGAGGTGGGATTGCACTGCCTGGGTATGCTTATGCTTTCTTAAGCTGGCTTGCCCACCATTTTACCCTCCATTTCTCTACACAAATCTCTCTTGCAGCACTCTCTACAAAAATCCACAATAGAATGAATTCTTTTTAGCAAGTTCTCCTGCTCAAAAATCTGGATTCTTTTTGAACAAAAACTTTTTGCACCTCCGAATCTAATTTTGTTCTTCTTTTGTTTTCATTGAAATTCTTTTGAATTTCATTAATCAAATTCCTTAGATATCGATCAAGTTATTTTTGGAATTTTTTTTCATTTAACTTTTCCAAAATGAAATTGAAAAGTTTCCATCTTGAAAAAAAAAGTATATTTCATATCTGCATTTATACTTTTTTTATATATATTATTCTATCTAGCAAAATATATACATGCGTTCTCAAAAAACAAATGAGCACACATCCCCCCCCCCTCGTCTGTTTAGTTTAACCTTTTTAAATCCCTCTTTAAAATTGTAAATTTATATACTAAAATGGAAATATAAATATGAAAAAGAAATAAATTTAATTTTGGACTATATTGACACATACAGGAAATTTTACTTTTTGAAACAGGGATCGAACTCAGCCCTGTTTCAATATATATATTCTATTTAAACATTTTAGAAACTTCTAGTAAAAAAAATAACCTTTTGGGACTCTTTGGCAACTGCATGTAGTTGTTGTTTCAAAAGCCAAAATTTACATTTTATTTGCTTTTAGAAATAGATGTCAAACTTCTTTTTTAGTTATCTATAATTATAATTTTGCAGCACACATCTCTAGAAATAGATATATTGCAATTTTAAAAAAAAAGAATGTTTATCAAATATAGCTTCTATGCAGTAAGTAAATATATATGTATGTAAAAAAAGAACAAGATAATAAGGGGGATTATCTTTTCAACACAACTTATTTATACTCTGTTTAAATTATGCAATATCTTAATCATAGTTATAATTAACATGCTTGAGCTGATCTATTTTGCACAAATCATTGAGTGATTATCATAAGCAATACATTATAAATATCGAGTATCATCTTTACAATATTTATAATTCAAAATCAACATATGCATATATATATATGTCCACACACATAAGGATATAATCTATTGTTTTGAATAAAACCTATTGTTATTAGAGCATAAAAATAAATATTATATCATTCTTTTATCAAAAGCAAATCAAATACACATTTTTTTTTTAAAAACTAATAATTAACTTTCATTTTCAAAGAAGTTAATATATTGTTTTTAAAAGTTAAAAAGGATAACAAATTCACTTTTAAAAATGTGTTTTAACCCTTTTCCCGCGCTCGACGAGACTCCTCGTCGACATCTAAAATCACTCTAACTTAGTTCGTTTTTATACGATAAAATTCGTTAAATACGTATTTAATTCGTTTTTAAAAGTTCTGTACGATGGTGACATCTTCCGATTTATTTTAGAAGTAAAAAATAAAAAAAAACGCATTTTAAACCTAAACAAAGAAGGAACATTATTTGTGATTGGTTCTTAGATGCTCAGGAAAAGCATTTGATTGGTGGAAGACAAGAAACGGTAGAAAATAAAAGGGAGTTGGGGTTTCTAGAAGGATTATTTGGGGTTAGATGCTCTCAGCGAAAAAGAATTCTGATTGGCTGGAAAGAACAAAGAAACTGTGATCAAAGAAAATAAAGAAAAACGCTGAGATTTTCATTTCGAATACGATTTAAATTATTATTAAATAATATTTATGGAAATTAAACATAATTTTCAGAGAGAATAATAAAAAAAAAAATTATTTTCGAAAAATATTGAAGATTTAAGTAAATATATTGAAGATGTAGTAAAAAGAAATATTTACTTTTCTATAACGTAAAAGTCGATCTTTTTGTTTACATTATAACTTTTATGTTGCCGATATAGAATATCTTAGAATAAATAAATAGCAATTTATTTTTGAAAGAACTTTCGTTTTCTTCATGACCTGAAAAATTAATTATATACTTTTTATAAACGTATCTGAGTTGAATTTAATATTATAGACGAATATGTTTTAACAATAGGCTTTGTCTTCAGTTTGTGAGTTGGCCAATTAAAAGATTTGATTTTTATCTCATACAACCAATGATTTAATTAGCGGTTTAAGGGTTAAAGTCTACTTAACTATATAGTGAGATTTTAAACTGATTAATAACATTTTAAAATGAGACATTAAAACAGATTCTGTGTTATCACTGAAATAGTATATGATCGGACTCAAAATATCACCATATAAAATAAAATGAGAAAAGTGCATCAATGGCAATTTCAATAAATAACAACCCTTAAAATAATGATATCAAATTGAAATAAATATTTTTGTAGTATATATGTGTTACAATATGTGGTCAGGGTGTAAGATGTTGCAATATATATTAACCCTTTGGTCCCATAAATAAAAATTTTATTACATAATAATAGCAAATAAAACTAAATATTTTATAATTATTGCACATATAAAATATTAAAGTCCTAAAATACAAATAGTATTCTTTCACTCTAATGTAAACTAAGCAATTTAGACTAAATTCTGGAAATGTACTTTTATATACCATTTCTAACACAATATTGTACAAATAAAATAAGAAACATACTGGAAACAATAAATATTTAGGACTATTGTATTCTCTTATAATGAATGCAGTAATATATATATAATAAAGAAAAATAACTTTATCAAGACTATAAACTTTACTTACACATTCATTTTTAAAATGACTGAAGTCAATTCATAATTTTTATATATTACAGTTACTAATGAACATTTCTTTTTTTTTAATGTTATGTGTTATCATAGCAATATATTCCAATGCTCTCCAGGTTAATGTATTCACTATTAAAATTAAACAACAAGGAGAGAAAAATCATCACATATTGAAGTCAATTTCAAATTTCAATAGATAAATGCATTTATATATATTTTTAAAAACCAGTCAATACTTAGACAATCCCAATATCAATAACAATCAACAACTTCAAACTGTTGTCAAGGCAATCTACTTTTAACAATAAAGGGAATCCACCTTTATTATTAAAAGGAAGTTGCCTTGTCAACAGTTTGAAGTTGTTGATTGTTATTGATATTGGGATTATCTAAGTGTTGACTGGTTTTTAATGATTACTAGAAACTGATTTAATCTTGAGCGTTATATATATATACAAATACAGCCATTGGTTTCTTAGCCAAGACTAGAGGCTATATACAAAATTAGAAATCATGCTAATACAACTATTTGTCTTTAAATTCTTCATTTGAATGAGCTTTAAAATAAGGTAATGAACTCTTTGATAAAGTTTTGAATATATAAATAAGGTTGTGTTTACATTTAGTCATTAGTCATTTTGTATTAGCTGATGAATATTGTAAAGTGAGTTTTATGAACAATGTTAGGTTTTTTTCTTAAAGATCAAAAAATGATACATATTTAATTTTAATTTTTCTTTCTTATATATGTAATACTTCTGCATACATATATGCTTTATATATATTGTAATACTCCTCATTATATTTTGATCTCAGCAAATATATACAATGGATGTCTATACCACCAACACTATCCCAATATACATATAAGAGATTCAATTATCAATGTGCACATATATATTGATAAACGTAAGATTATCTTACTACATGTATCCATGAATCACATAAACCCTGGTTTAAACAAATATAATTATATAAAAAATTGTGACAATGATGTTTGGGATTTATAATCATGAGTACTCCCAACAGTATCTTATTTAAATTAAGTTTCAATAAAACAAAACTCCAAGCATTAAACCTCTTCAACAGAGAAAGTTTACTAAGAATACTTATGAAATAATGATCATCAACATATTTCCAGCAGTTTGCATATTATCTCAAAGTTGCGGATGATTTATAAATTAACATATGTGTGCTGAAGTTATAATGTTTGAACATAACAATAAAAAGACAATTGGACTGACAAAACAATAATTTAACAATTCATTAACAAAAAAACACACATAAGTTAATGTATACTAGTGAGTCCCTATGTATATATAAAATGAAGCACATCACAACAATTAATATATTTTCAGGTTTTAAGTATATACTTGTGATTCCAAATATAAACATAAAATCAAATGTATCACAACAGTTAACATGTTAGCAATTTTAAATCCATATTAGCAATTCCAAATGTAGATATAAAATATAACATAACACAATGATTAATATATTTTCAGTTTTTAAATCTAATTTACTGGTCAAAATATCAAATGTTCTAAATCATGAATATTCAAATATCATTTTTTTGTAATTATTATCATCATTATAACTCCCTTTGAAGAGTAGATTTCTTTCCCTTATATGTAAGATACTTGAATTATAGTCATAACAGTATGGTGATCTATTGCATTGAAAATATTAATAAGGCTTTAGTAACAATTTAGCAGCTTAATTCATTTTTTCCCCTTTATTCGCATCTTTGAGGTGATAGAAATCTAGTTCAACAGATGTTGACATTATACATTGAATCAGACTTAATACATAAGGTCTTCTAACTGATGTGCTACTTGCTTTTGTCTGCTGTAGGCATTGCAATTTTAATTAGCAGCAAGGCAAGAGATCTTCTCCACAGAGCTCACTTCAACACTGCTTTAACCTATACTTGCAGATTGAAATCAGCAAATCAACATTGAAATGAAATTGATATCAGTATGAATGACTGCATACTGAATGAATTTTTTAATGACTCTTTTTATAAATTTATGTTATTGACTTTATCTCTTATCTACATCATTTTTTATCACTCCAACCATAATGTAGACAATTTGCATATGTCTTTGTCACTTCATCAGTACTCAAATCATAATGTAGACCATTCCAAAATTATAGACCCCAGACTAAAAATATTACATTGTTCTCTTCTAAAACATGTGTGGGAAACATAGTTATTTACAATATTACATTATATCAAAAGAAGTGAAAAAAATAACTGTTTTTTTATCTACTTCAGTTCCAAAGCAGGAAGGTATAAAATTCTTCTCTGACTCTTCTTTTTTTATTTCTAAATTCTCAAATATTGTTAATTCTTAATGTTTGATCTTAAATTTGAATTCACCTTTTAATTTTGTATAAGAATCAATAAGATTTTATTTATAAATCTATACAAATAAGGTAAAACCAAAAAAATCATAAAATACCTTGGACTTTTGTAAACTACTATTTTAGTATAAGCAAAGTATCTTTTTTTTTCTTTTTTGCAATCTCATTCATTACTATTATTTTACTCACATATTACAAATATACAATATGATTAAAATGTACATTAATAATTTCTTTCTTTTAATCTCATGGGCAACTTTTTTACTTTACTGTATACACATGCATACATCCACCCACATTGTTGTTCAAAACTTTTATAATCAACTCATATATGTTTATGCATAAACTGCCTTTCACAGTACACAATAAATATTATTGTCAAATGAATATATTAACTTTCTTTTAGGCAGTTTCCAATGCTACATAATAAAGTAATTTATACATTTGTCTCTTTTTATTTTTATACAGCATTTCATGCTGACCAATGTGGGCTGAATTCATGTTGATATGGTTTTAATATATATATATATATATATATATATATATATATAATAAAAATTCACATAACATTACAATACTTGTCAAAAAAAGTAAATTTTACTAAAATTCTTCCACAACCATGTTTTCATTTATTAACAAATAGATGTTTTCATGTGAAATTCAATTAAACATACCACCTATATATATATAAAAATAGCCTTCCCATCATTCCCTTCAAAACCCAACTTACTTTTACATCAAAGGATGTCTTTATGAGAATGATAGCTTCAGATTCAAAATATTTTATCATTAAACTTTCTTTTACTCTTTTTTCAATACACTTTTTTTTTATAAACAGTAATTTCTGCATTGTCAAGTATTATGTTATGGCCTGTATTCAGTTCATGAATATACAAAACAGAGTTATTATATATTTTTATTTTATAGTAGGTTTGTTATATACATAGAAAAAAAGTGAAATGATCACACCAAATACAAAATGAATGTTTTATAATAAATATATTTAATACATTTATAGTGATGCTAGCTCTCCAAATTTTTTGTTCTTAATCTTATTAATAATATTACAATTATTATTATTATTATTGTTGTAGTCATTGTTGTTATTGTTGTTGCTGTGATTATTATTATTATTATTATTATTATTATTATTATTATTATTATTATTATTATCATCATCATCATCATCATATAAAATATAAACTTATATCTAATTATTGAAATATTAATTATTTTTTTGTGGAAGAAAAGTTGTATTTTAAAATAAAGAAATCAATCCTGTTTAATAATTGTATTATTATTTAATGTTTTATTAAAAAATATGTTGTTATTCCATATACATCCTTAAACATCTTTTCTAAATAATCATCATCATCATCATCAACCATTAACAATCCACTGCAGGATGAAGGTCTCTCCAAGTTTAATCCATCTTCTCCGATCTTTAGCTTCTCTTCTCCACATCACCCCTGCTCACTTTCTTATTTCATCCATCCCTCTCACATGTGGTTTCTTTCTGGGTCTTTTACAATCTCTTGGAATCCAGTTTAAGATTTCAATTGTCCATCTATTATCATCTCTTCTAGCAATATGTCCATCCCAACTCCATTTCAATCTTTTACTTTTTTCAATGAGGTCAGTAACACCTGTTTGTTGTGAAGTTGAAAATGTTCAAGTGTATTGAGTAAACACATTTGTTTACTCTATACAGTCATGATAAATTTGTGACTAGCTATGTGTTTTTTTCTTAATAATAATATAATAAGTTAAATAACAGAAATAAATATTTTCATAATTGTTCACTATAATAATATTTATGCATTCACAACTCAATGTGAAAGAACTCTAGTAAGTGTAAACATAATAATCAATAAAGACCATAATATCACAGTCTCATCACATCAGAAGCTGCCTACTAATTTAACTTGAAGTTACAAAAGTGAATCTTTACATGGTTTATATGTTAGAAGTATTGTGAGATACAAAACATTTTTTTATTTTATTTTTTCTTAACATCATCATCATCATCATTATTATTATTATTATTATTATTATTATTATTATTATTATTATTATTATTATTATTATTATTATTATTATTATTATTATTATTACTATTATTATTATTATTTTATTTAACATAAATGTTTGGCATTTTCTATATAATATATGGTTTAGTATTAGTACCTTGGTCAGATTATGGAAACATAGTGAAAGAAGAAATTAATCATACAATTAAACTTGGTTGGAGTACTTTTAGTAGAAATAGCTTTATATTAAAAAAAAATATGTCTATGTGTTTGAAAAGAAAGGTTTTTAATAAATGAGTTTTACTACTTCTTACTTACATATCTTAGACTTGGTCACTTAACAGAAAAGTGATACCAGACTTCAGATCACTCAAAGATATATGGAAAGATGCATGTTAGGAGTAACAAGAAAATATCAAAAATGCAATATATGGGTAAAAAAACAGTTGTCACTGACATCAATGAAAGAATTAAGAAATTAAAGTGGAGTTGGGCTGGACATATTGCTAGAAGAGATGATAATAGATGAACAATTGAAATATCAAAATAAATTCCAAGAATTATAAAAGTCCCAATAGGATTCCAAATATGGATGGATTGAATAAGTAAAAGTGTGGAAGTGTTGTGGAGAAAAGTGTCTAATGATCAGAGAAAAAGAATTGAACTTGGAGAAACTTTCATTCTGCAGTGGATTGATAATGATTGACAATGATGATGATGACTTCATTCTTTCTAGACAGATTGATAAATTATGTGTGTGTGTGAGTATGTGTGTATTCAAACTGTGTAGAAGTGAGATTGAAACTGATCTATATGCCAAAAATAGAGACGTGTTCCAACACATATTTGATTTACTTTTGCATTTATAAATGGACAGAATTTACCCCTAATATTCAGAATCTGTTTGTAATATTAAAGAATTAGGCAAACATTCCCATTCATTATTTTGTTGAATTTAGGCCAGTTTTGTTTTTGTAATAATATTGGTTTTTAGTGTATGTTGTTTTTTTAATTACCTATTGTTGGTTTTTGTTTTATTTTTGTTTGTCATTTATAAATAATTCATTCTTGATAGTCTTGCATTGGTAGTCGAGAGGTCAGCGCGACTGCGCTGCACTTGTAGGCAGTTGCCCGGGTTGCGGGTTCGCGCCCCGGCCGATGCTATGACACTTAAAAAAAAATTCATTCTTGATAGGGTTATTTCACAATGACTAATAAAAATGTGTGATTAACAAAAAGTTGTTCAGAAATTCAGCATTTGTTACTTGAAAGCTCTAATTACGTTCTTTATTGTCAGTTAATTTTTTTTCATACTAGTAATTAATATGTTAGTTATATTATTAAAAATAGCACATTATGTTAAAGACTTTTTTATTCTTTTTTTATAAACAGACGGTAACATTAAATTACATTGAACATTCTGCTGTTTATTAGTTGTTCACTGCTGTAAATAATGACTCAGTAGTTTTATTTTAATGATCGTTCCCATTTGGCTGCATTCAAATTCTTAATTGAAGAAGAGAAAATTCCTTTTAATAAAACTACTTTTTTTTCAGTACTGCGTCTCTAAAATTTTCTATTAGTTATTAGATTAATGGAAGAAATACGTATATGAATTCTTAGGTGCAATTTCATGCTGAGGTATACAGTATATAAAACAATATACAGTACCTAGATTTTCAGAAAGAACTTTTTTTATATTTTTCTACGTGATTACAAACTCCATCCATGAATCGATTTTAAACTTTGCATTCCTGAAAATGCCAATAACTATTAATAATAAAATAAAAGGGAAAACAATTATTATTTGTCAAAGAATCAACTTTAAAATAGTTTGTGGCAAATAATCTCGTTGATTATGCAGATTTTCCATTGGTATATTTAAATGTGTTATAATTAAGATGATCGTTTAATAATTAAAATTTAATGTTTTAATCAATATTTTTATTAAACAAAATAATAATAATAATAATAATAATAATAATAATAATAATAATAATAATAATGTAAATCTAAGCAGATTAGAGCAATCCAGTTACTTTTTTTTATTATCCAAAGCAAACACACTTTATATTCTGAACATTTTTTCAGACTTTAACTATTTTTTTAATAATGATAATTAAAATTCAAACAAAAGAAATGTTGTTTGTATAAGATTTTGACCACAATAACATTCGAGAAGTTAATTAGGTTGTTACAAAGAGAAAAAAAATTCTGTTGGGCTGAATTTCGATTTGCAATGGGAAAGGGGGTGGGTAAACATTTTTAAAAATTTAAACTTTAATAAAACAAATTTTTACTAAAGTAAATTTATTAAAATATAAGGAAAACGTATTAGTGGTTTTAAAATGTTATATTATAAAGAAATTCTGATTACTGTGAAAAAAATTTCTATGCAATCTAAAAGATTTCAGTGAAGATTTTCTTATTCTTGTAAGAATCAGTATTGAACTTAGTTTATTTAATTTTTTTTTTCATATGTCATAGCATCAGCCAAATTTATTATATGAACATTTGATATAGATATATTATAAACATTAGCATAAAATTAAATCTCCAGGTCATAGGAGCAATAAATATACTAATAAGCAAAACAAATGAATAGTAATAGATATTTTAGTATGACTATTTTATACTAATTAAATATATTATTCATGTAAAAAGCAGATACCACTTACGTTATAAAAATAATTTCAAGGAAAGAGTTATACAGAGGCAATATCAATTATTTTCATTGGTAGGCTGGAATAAAAAGTCATAGATTTCAGTCTTTCAAAAGAATATTCGCTGCTAAAAACATTAAAAACCATAAGTTGGCCAAGAAACATGCTAAAATATCAGTGTATGACATACAAGAATGAATATATATATGTATATTAATTTATCTAATAAAAATGAAACATTTAATTTTATTTTGTCTTTCTATTTTTTTTTTTTTTAAATAAAAATATCATTTAGGAACAGAATTAAATAAATACTGCAATAGTTTGCCACAGCAGAAATTTATATTTGAGCATCAATAGTGGTCTGTCAACTAAGACTAAATTAAACTATTCAAGGCATTCATAATATTATTATAAACTAATACCTAAAATTATCTGATGCTTTAAATATATTAATTTAAAAATAAAAATAAAACAGTTTTATTATGCTATTTTTATTTTTAAGTGTCTGCATATAAATTATGTGATTATTTCAATGCTGAAAAAATATCAAGTGGTTAGTAGGTGTGGAATTTTTGGAACATTCAAAGTTCAGAATAAAAAATTAGGCCCATCAGACTCTTTGAGACGTGAATTTTTATTCATTACTTTAGCTTCCTCAGTTGATATTTACAAGGAAATTACCACAATTTTACCACTGTGTCATACTATTCAAAGAAAAATGATTTATAAACACTATTTGTTATAGTTCAACACAAAATATTTTGCAAAAAAAGTTGATTTATAGTTTTTGTATTAAATGCATATAAAAAGTTACTACTGTAAAGAAATTGATATTAATAATATATTAAAACAGAAAAAGACAATGATGTTTTAAAAGAAAAAAGTTATATTGACTTAAAAAACACTCTACTTAAGTTTGAATTCAATGTTAAATTTGTAAAGAGTCATGTTATAAAAACTCTATCTCCACCTTTATATAAAATTTTAAAAGCGTTTTCCTAGGCAAGAAACAGATTCTTTATGACATACTTTTACATATATATATATTCATGAAGCTCACAACTTAGAAAATAAGTATATGCTTTCTAGAAAAAACATTTGTAGATAATTATCCTTATATTTCAAAGAGAGTAAGGTTAAAGTGGTATCGTGTTAACTTTAATGCCCTGCCATTTGCTGAAACTGGAGGGTTATTCAATTATATTTATTTAAACAGTTGCAATGAGTTAATCTCTAAGGCATTACATTTAAATGTTTAGCATTGTTAATTATCATTTATTACATATTATTAGAATTTAAATCATCATTGCTAAGATATAACTGAAAGTAAGTATATTTGATATATATATATTGTACCCTCACTTCCAGGAAATATATAATTATAATCACTTGATCTAGCTCAGATAAATAGCTATGTTTAAAATGTATCTAAATTAACAATAACTATATTTTTAAGAATATCAATGATTAACTTAACTTAATTAATAAATAATAATATAGTTCTGGTTTATAAAATGAAATAAATCAATATCTAATCAAATCATGAGACTATGAAGTGAGTTTACAAGTGGCAGAGTGAATACATTAAGATAATCTCCCACTGGATATCAGTTTAATGGCATAAGAATGATATCCTTATTCCTATTACTTAAATACTACATTTATATAGTACTCTTACATCTTTAATCAAAACTAATTAAGTAAATTACCTTTAACAAATTAATTTAAATATCTTTCTCAAAACTAATTTAACTCAAATTATCTCAGGTTCTCTTAAAATAATGAAAAAATTAATTATAATTTTTGTAATCAAGTATGATAAGGGATTTAATATCATTCCTAACTACAATTTAATAATATTAATAATAACAAATAGTAATACTAATCTTTAATCTATAATTCACTCTCCTATCTTTCTATTTATAATGTTATTCTTGTATATCTTATAATAAAAATGTAATATAATTCTCTATTATCCATATGGCATCTTAAATAAATATATTTAGTATGATATTATAATCTGAGAATATGTGGCAATCATTACTAAGATAATTTAATGTAAATCTTTGGTAATTATTACATGACCATCATAACAATACCATAAGTAAAACTTCTTAAATAAAATATATCAATAAAATATAACTCCTAAATAAAAAAAATTATTTATGATGTGCAAATATTATGTCTTCATTATAATTATCTGTGATTATGTAATTGTGATGTGAAGAAATTGAGTCAACACCAAGACTTATAAAACACATTGAACAATTTTATTAACAAACTTAACAATAAAATATATTTACATTATTTACATTTTGATAGAATTCTATTTATATTCAGGTACTTTTCAAGACAAAACAAATGACTTAAAATATAAGATATAGAACATTTCTTAAATAAAATATTTCTTTTTTTTTTTTAAAAAATATCATTATATAACTTTTTTATTACAGTTATTTGATATTATTAATTTATAGGTTTTAAAAAAAATATATAGGTGATACTCTTACTATAAACTTATCCTTGTTATTTAGTTTTTAAAAATAATTTATTATTCTGTATAGTCATTCTTCAATAATATTCATGTGAACAACCTTAATTCATAGCATACCATCAAACTAAGCTACTTACTAATTATTACTTTAAACTTTAAATATCATATATGTATTAGTGTGTAGATATAAAATTATTTTTGTAAAACTTATGGCTACTTTCATTCATTCAACACGATTCAGTCTATTACCTTTAATCATAAATAAAAATATGCATTATAAGTATGTCTTTTTTAAAAAATTCTTAATAATTAAGTAATATCATTATAAATTCTTTTAAATTATCAACTATTTATTTTATAAAAAAAATAAATAAATATTATTTTTAATTATAAAAGTTTTATGATTTTTTCACTGATGAAATTATGTTTTTATAATTTTTACACTTATTATAATCTAAGCAACATAACTTATCTTATCCAATTTAACAATTCTCTATTTCCAAACTTATTTATTATTTCCAATTTTAAAACAACCATCTTTTACAATGTAATTCAATAAATTTCAATAACTCATAAACTAGTAGGCATATGGGGTAAACTATAACTTCAACTTAACACCTTTATCAACTAACCATCATGGGCACAGTGTGCATGAACTGAGGTATAACTTATTTGTTTAATAACCTCTTCTACCAAGTATAATGTCCAGGCTATTCATTCAGCACTATGGCACATTAAGCTTTAACACATAGAAAAATAAACACTGCCATGAATATACACAAGATATAGGGCTATGTTAGCTATACTTGTATAAACATCAATATAGTATATTCTTCTTCCCATATAAATAAACCTTACATACAATATTATCCTGGTCTTATATAACCTAATACTAAGATATTAGCATTTAAAATTCACCAATTTACATCGCTAAATTCATCCTCATTTCTATAATAACAAATAAATTCATTTTTAGAATAACAGTCTAACTAACTAATAAGGCAAGATTGTTTCATTCTTTAATAGTTCTCAAACTTTAGCATAAACAATCAGAATCAGTGTCATATTTTTAACACTTTAAATTATTCAACAAAATATCCAATTCAGTTTTAATAGAATCATATACTTATATTTCTTTTATGTTTAAATATCTTTACGATATCATTAAAATTATGCATATTCTTAAATAACTAAACAAATGATAAATTATGTGTAGGTGTGTGTTTTATATACGCATTCATCTGTACAAAATAACAAACACATTTTAAAACTATTAATAATTTACATTATTACCATAAGTAATTTCTGTTGGCAATTACTTAGTGATGTCTTCTGGATTACGATCTAAATAAACATTTTATTATCGTTTATTCCACATTATCACACTTTAAAATATACTAAATTAAAGATTTTTTTTTTTTTTACAATAAAATTTAATTACTAAGTTAGTAAATAATTTAATGTTTTCTGTTTCTACGCTATATTTATACTATTAATAAATATAACCATAATTTTGTTAGTAAAAAAAATAATAATAATAATTTTAAAACCATATTTACAATAACTTTATTAGAATTTCTTACGATGAAATGTTCTTTTCTTGATAATAAGTTCATTACAGGAAGTATCTTTTCTCCTGGTAAAAAACATTAGTAACACACTTTTGATGTCAATAATCACTCATGCTCTGGTTCTTAACATTGCAAAATATATAATCCAAACTGACAGTTCAAGTTAAATACGGTACGTTTACTTTTATTCTATAAGACTTACACTAATGTAATTAATATTTTTCTTATCTCCAAAATTTTAAATCTTTAAACAGGGATTGTTAGGTAAATATCTAATTTTAAATACTCTTCATCAAGATAATTTTCCAAATTCTTGTAACTTTTCCATATTTACTGAGGTTTAATATCTTCTGATACAACCAATACTTCTCCCAATATTTTCAAATAACTTAAATTATTTTACCAAATAATTTAAATAAACTTTTGTATGTCCCGCATACCTTAATGACTAACTTGTAAGATTTTTTTGAAATATGATATAAGTCACATACTTGCAAATGATCTTATATTTTCTAGGAAAAATTTCAATTTTAAAATATTTCCGATATTTCTTCAGAAAGAAATATCTCCACGTTCTAAAATAATTGTTCGGTCAAATTTAAAAGTTTTTTTTCCTTTAAAAGTATTTTCCCATTGTATTTTAAATAAATTTTCTTCATAAAATATATTATATAGTTTCACTTTATATCTTTTAATGAAATTTTATATATATATATATATTTTCTCCGTGATGTTCTTTTTGTGAAACTTAGTCGTAAATCAATATGACCTATCAACACAGGTAAAATTATATACTTTATACAATAATAATATGTGAATACTTCCATTAATTTTTTTATACTTAGTGATGACTTCTTCATGTTTAAGTTGATGACACATTGAACGAAAACAAAGCAGCTAAGTAAGGAATTATTTAAGTTTTAGCCCTCTTTCTCCACATCACGATCTTGTAATAATAAAATGCTGTATTTTTATAAAAATTGAAGCTAAATAAAATGGACCATGAACATTGGTTTAAAATTAAAGTTAATAGTAATTTACTAAATATTTATTTTTATTATATTATTCAATTCTTTCTTAATTTTCATATTTTATTTTCACTTACTAAAGACTCTAAAATAATCTTTAAAAATCACATTTCATTATTTATTACCATTTCTACCTTTATTTTGAATTTAACGTATTTATTTTCAACAAAAAACATAAATCTGATTTTATTTATTATATTCACTTTTAAAATCTAATTTAACATTTATAACAGATAATATTATTCTATTTTCAAACACAGGTGTGTGTCACGTGATTTACAAAACTAAATAAGGCGCTAATAATAATATAAAGACTAAAATAATAATTTAATTTGTAAAATGTTACATAATCACTATTATAGCACAATTTTAAAATAATTATTTTAATATTATAAAATCAAAAAATACACTTTTCTCCCACATTATTATTTTTTAATCAAATGATTTTAAAAATATAGCCATTAAATACAATTATTATTACTAAATCTATTAGTTTAACTTTAAAGCATTACTTTTAAATTTTACCCTAATTATTATTTATGACTTATTAAATCAGTATTTATTATGGCCAGTTCTCCTAACCATACCATCTTATAATGATTTTTAGTTAACTGTTTTCTTACAAATACGAACCTAATACTATACATTAATTATTTTACTTGCCTTAACTAAATTATTCAAAGATTATTAACACACAACATACATCATCCCTTACCCAACTTCAAAATTTAAAATTTTTCAGTAAATTATTAAAAATAATCAATTCTAACCTAAACAAAAGGGTACAATATATATATATATATAGTCAGATGTAAAAACCTTTTAGCAATACATTTCTTAAATAAATGTAGACAATCCTCTTAATATATCAAGGAGTTGAATATTAAAATGGTATCATTATAATTTTACTGCATTATCATTTGCTGGATACATTTACAGTTTTGATATATAAATGAACCACCAAAATAAATCATAATTTGCAAAAGATTACCTTCTTTATATAACCTTATATTTGTAAAAATATGAGAACATATAGGACAGGAAGAATACATCTAATAGTACACATGTGGATTATAAGATATATCCTTTCTGTGCTATATGTACTCATATTTTTCCAAAAATAAAGTTACATAAAAAAGATAATTTTTTGTGAATTATGATTGACTTTGGTGGTTCATTTATATATCAAAATTATAAATATACTGGTAAACTGTTACAAGAGTTTTTAAAATTGGGGAAAAATACCATTGCTTTATTTTTTTGATTTTGTACAAAGAATTAAAAATATAGTGATGAATGAAAATGTTATTAATACTTTGGATAGAGTAAATTTTATAAAAAATAATTGAACATGCTGTAAAAAGTAAAGGTATTTATAAATATGTGATAAAATTTATTATTGATTCTTTAAAATTTTTTGAGGATAACATTGTGGCTCCTTTTGAAAGTGGATATTATAAAATGTTTAAAGATTGGCCTATTGGTGTGATTGTTGTTTGCAATTTTGTTTTGTTTACAAATGAGAGTAGTATTTTAGATATATGTGCTTTTAAAGTTATATTAAATTTTACAAAAGATATGTGGATTATGTGTTTGTTTGTGGAAATACCAATGCAATAAATTTGCTTGTAGAAGAGTTAAATAATTTGAATGGCTTGAAATGGACTATTGAAAAAAAAACAGGACAAAAGTATTAAGTATTTAGATTGAATTATTATAAGAGATAATAATATGTTAATGTTTTTCTAAAGGTTTGTGATGATGGTGTTCTAGCTGTATTTTTATACTGGACTATTTCCATCATCTAATATGTGTGCTAAATGTCTTTAGAAAAGTTTAATTTTTTAGTTAAATATTCCAAATGCATTCAATTGGGAAAATACAAAAATATTGGATAAAAAAGAAAAGGTACAAAGAAGAAAATTTAAAGAAGCTGCTCACATGACAATGGCAAAAAATCCCATAAGCCAACCTAGTGTGACTATACATAATGTATGGAAATCACTAATCAACTTTGCTCTGAGGAAAAAGTGGAGAAATCAGGAGGAACCTCATAGATAAGTATATGAAATTACTACATACTGTTGCCTTTGGCAGGATGGCTCAGTTGGTTAGAGCGTTACCTTAAATTTCAATAATCAAGAATCTAAGGACCCAGGTTCGAATCCCATGCTAGTACTGTCACTGGTCAGGCAGCAATACCTGAAGAAGAGGGGAGAAAAATACCTCTCGAAACGTTGTGCATATACTAACCTGTTTGCTGTGATATTATTAACATTTGTTTGCTGTGATATTACTAACAGTTGGTGCATATACTAACCTGTTTGCTGTGATATTACTAACAGTTGAATGCATTTGGAATATTTAACTAAAAAATTAAACTTTTCTAAAGACATTCAACACACATATTAGATGATGGAAATAGTCCAATATAAAAATACAATAATATGTTAAGTTATAAATTAAGAATCAAACCATTGCATATATATATATTATAATTGAAATAATAAATTTAACGGTTTACAAACAATTACAAATAAAGAAATTAACTGAAAGTACTTCTGTGGATTTAAGGATTGTTTGTAATTGTTTGTAAACCGTTAAATTTATTATTTCAATTATATTTACAATTTTGTTTTTAATTAACAGACATTTTATTTATTTTACATATATATATAAATTATAAATTAAAAGCACCAATTATGCATTAGATGGCAAGTTTTAGTTTTTTTATCTTATGTAATGAAAATTTATGTTGTTACCAGTGTGATAAATTTTAAAAAAAATATTGAGATAATTGTCAAGAATTTGCTTCAAGTTGGTTATAAGATTGAAGAAATTAACAATACTTTGTCAATTTAAAAGGAGTTATAATAAATTAAAGGAATTGAAGATTGATAATAAAAATGTATAGATATTCCTTATGTTTCAGATACTCAAATGAAATTTTTTAAGGATATGTATAAGGATGTGCTTAATGTTTCATTCAGTGTTACAAATAATGTTAATAAATTAGTAAATAATTCTGAAAATGTCATACATTTCAAGCAGAAATGTAAGTTGTGTATCAAATTTTTGTGGATGTATATTATCATATATAAATCAATTGAGGAGCAGTATTGAAAAAAAATTAAAGAATCGTGAATACAAGCACATGAAAAATAAAAATAATAGTGATTTAATAACTGCATCGGTTTTCTTGGATCATGACAGGACTGTAAATATTAATTTAAGTTTCATATTGAAAAGGTTAATATTCTTAATGAAGAGAGAAACAATAATAAAAGAAAAATTAAGAAGGCAGTTTTAATAAATAGATATAAAATGAATATAATTAATAGATAAGGTGGTAAGATTAAAATTCTGATTCATGGGATTTGAGTTGATGGCATTTCCTTTCATTATGTTTTTAAATTTAAAGGCATTGGCAGTTGAGGAGGGTTAGGAATTAACTGAATGTAATTTTGTGGTTTGAGAGACTATATATAATAGTTAATTACTATTATATTTATTATTTTTATTAATATTATAATAGTTTTTAATTAACTGACATTTTACTTGTGATATATATATTATAATGATCCAGAGAATAACACTTAACATAATCTGCACTACAGGGCGCCATCTAGGCATTTGAACCTAGAAAAATTTATAAAGTAGGCAGATACGTAAGTAAAAAAAAAAATTATTTTTATTTATATATTTTGATATCCGGTCATTAGCCCATGTCACTAGCTCAGGGAGTAGCAGAGATTTAATAATATAATATCTTATCTAATTATATTTCAATATTAAAAAATAAATAAAATAAGCCACTGCCAGTAATTAACATACAAAAATTTATTTACGCACATATATATATATAATTTAACATTATTATTTTAGTATGTTTATTTTAGATTTTAATTTGATTTTAGAATTTAAATTTACATTTTAATTTTTATAATATTATAAGTTTACATTTTAATTAAGTTCGCACAGATGGATTTATGAAAGTTTGTTTTATAATGTTGAGTATAGATCAGTTACATAGATTACACGGTTAAAACCATTTCAAAGTAAACATAAACGATCAAAATACAAAATCATTGATACCGTCAATTACATAGGGAATACAAGAAACCCAATGGTGTTCATCATAAGACACCGCATTAACACCAATAACTTAAAAGACATCTGAATAAATACATCTTAGATACTCACTGTAAGGTATCAGTATTTACTGAATGTCTATATGTTTTGATCACCTATGAAAACCCAAAACATAATTAACCGATAACCAATCCATGCAAGCGTCTATAAACAACTTAAATTTAATGCATTTTTATTTAGTGTCGAGTATGAATAGACTATATAGATTTGCATTTGAAAGAAAATATTCTATCCTTATTGAACCTTAGGCCAAAAGTTCACAGTCGATCTAACGCCAATTCATCTGATATATCGATGTATTCAATGTAATACGAAATACGGCAGCACAAAAAGTTAAGAGAAGAAATTTCCTCTCATCAGATAGGAATACATACATCTATCTGACAAGAAGAGCAATAAAAAAACTCCATAGAAAGGAACTGCAGTCCCCAACTTATAATTCCTTCCATAGGCAAACGGGTGAGTGCGGCGTATACAAACGATTCTGCCCATAGCGAATCTTGCATTACATCTACTAACTATACCAATATATCCAATCCATTGACCCAATTTAATTACGAAACAAATAACCTAAGATTACCCTCCCCTAATATAACTTTACAAATCTATATAGCCATTCACGCCCGACTTAAGTTTAATATTTATATAACTAGTTTAATGAAAACCAGAAATCATAATAAAACTTAAAGAACAAATAAATAAATAAATGAAAATGATATTACAAAAGAAATACATTAAATGAAATTATAACTAATTAATAAATAACGGTCAGATAGGATTCTATTTCTTAATTATTTTAAATACGGAAAGTTTTTAATTTAATGTTCATAGTGTTTCAAAATGTTTTTAAAGTTCTTACGATTTTTTTTCAATGTTCCTCTTTATTCATTGCATGCCGTTTGGAATCCACATTAAATCCCCTGACGATCCTGTTGTCCTCAGTATAAGAAAAGCGATGTTTCATTTTTCCATTTTATAACAACTGAAGGAATTGAAAGTGCGTCTTTCAATTCCTTCACCTCCAACTCTCTGACTTAACACATCTCAGTCCTCTCTTAATAATCTTTAATAATTTCCAACTTTTCCTTTTATATTAATCTTAAGGATTGACTCAACATTACATCATCAATGATGGTGGTCTTTTCGCTGAGGTCCAATTCCATAGGGATTTCTTTTTATTTGCTAAAAGTTTCTATTGGGTTTCCTATCTGACCGTTGTTTATACATTTAAATGCCCAAGGGCTTATTCACTTCGACTAATTAAAATAATCATTTCCATAACATTAATTAACCTGTTTTCCAAATCCAAAGATATATTTAAAGATATAATTTTATCTCCAAATCTTTTTAAAATTTAGTTTTAAAATACTTTTTCTTTAATAAAGTTTTATTTTAATAATTTTTCTCCTCTGTGCGATTTATATATATACGAGTTTAAGGTAGAATTTATTTTCAATTTTTCTGTCTTAAAAAAAAAATTTTTAATGCGAACTTTTTATTTTAATGTTTAATAATAAAAAAAAATAATGTAACGTCGTCTGTGCTCGTTACAATATATATATATAATTTAAAGAATGTAAATTTAAGTTATTAAGTAAAATATAAATATAATTAATAATATAAACTTTTATATTATGTACACTTACTTCTATTATGCACAGAATTTTTATACATCAATATATAAATCTATAACTGATTCATAATTTGTTGTTTTTACTTTCTTGCTTCAAAGTCATGTCAGCTTATTTAGTGCAGTCATTGCATACCTTTTTTTAAAAAAAAAAACTAGACATTGAAAAAATATATATTTCTACACTCATGATTTTTTTGAAAATTGATTTCATTTAATGACTGGGTTAACTATAATATTGATTATGAATTAAGTAGAACTATTAATTAAAAAAATAAAATAGCAAGATATATTTGATTAGGTTTATTAATTTATGGGTATGTAGTAAATATTTTTTCTTACTTATGTCTAAAAAGGGTGTAGTATTAATTTATTTAGTAATAAAATGTATTAAAATTACATGTGGAAATATATGTACTTTGTTTTAAAATATTTTCACTATATATATATGTGTGCGCGCTTGAAATGCATTTGTATAAAATTCATTACTGCAAATCAAAATTCACGTGTTCAAAATCTTTATAATTTTCCATTTATAAATAATTATAAATTATAAAAATTGTAGAAAATATAATTTATTCCACTTTTTGCTTTTATTATAAAATCTATTTTCAAATTTTAATTTCTTTGACACTTTTGATATTTTATATATTAGTGATTAATTTTAAAATGTATATATTAAGGGTTAAAAATAGTAATGATTTTAGATTTATTCATACTCTCATTGTTTTTGTTTTCAACATTTTTTTTTGTACCCACTTCTGTTAAGATGATTGAAAAGAATCAAATATCAAGTATTTAAAAAGGAGGAATAATTTATATATTCTGTAATTTTTATAATATATGTAAATGATATTTTTTATGTAAATTAGACGAAAATGATTTGTTACTGACTAAACTGTTTTATTTTATATTTTTTCACCTTTCATCTAATAAACGCATATTAATTTTAATTTGAATAAATGATTTATCATAACTAACAAGTTGTTGATCCCCTTTCCCATTATTAAACAATACCGATTTACAAATGGCTTGCCATTATTTTATAAATTGTTTTAGGACAAATGAAGTCATGAAATTCTATTATGTTAGCATTAATTTATGCTGTTTCACACATAATACAAGAAATGATCAGTTGATTATGAAATTATTATAGTATTTATTATATATAAAATATTTATAACTGTACGTCTGGATAACAACAATTCATTATAGTTATTATCCTATTTTATATTAAGAAAATTATTTATTTCCTCAATTATATCAACTCTATTTTCATACTCTTTAAGTTTAAATCCATATTTACTATATCTTTTTAGCTAATTACTTTATTTTTATAATCTGATTAACATATTGATTGTCTATTATTTTAATACTTCTATGAAATTTTATAAAGTATTAGATCTATTATAACTTAAAATAGGCATGACTGACTAATCATTTGAGCTAATATAATTTTTTTTTTTTACATTTATGGAATGTCAAACAATACATTACAGCTATATCAAACTTACATTCATGAATTATAATCTTGTAGTCACATAGTGATTATTATATAATCTTGTAAATTCTCTTACACTAGATTAAAAGTACAATAGGACAGAGTTTATTGATAAAATTACTATCTGGCAGATATGTGGCTATCTGAAAGACACATTTTTTTCTTTAATGCTGTTACATGTATCAAGTGTATAGTTTCAATGTTATTATTAGCTGCATGTTTTACATAACTAATGTCAACTCTGACATCAGTTTGATTATAATATGTGTTTCAAAAATGTCTGTGATGATCAACAGAAAATTGTATTTTAGAGATATGGTGAATTCCAAAATCAGGGTTGATGTACTGAAAACTTTTCATTTCTTGAGCATAGCAAAATTGTTTATGATGACTATTATAAAACCTTTGAAAAACCTATTAATGAAGCTTCTCATTAATTAATGTTAAAAGTTCTTTTATTGTATGTAATTTTAACAATATAAATGTTTTCAATATTTAAAAATATATATAATTAATAACAAATGTGATATATAATTACAATAAAAGTTATTTATTTATTTTTTGCATTTCATCACATACTAATAATGAATAAATCTCAGATATATGTAACCTCTGCTGACATTATTTTGACCATCAACTTCATTTAGTTAACCAATACTTATTAAGTAAAAGCAGATTTTAAAAATATTTTCAATAGTCTGAAATTTAATACTTCAGCTATGATGAGCATAAAATTATATCTCAAAAAGTCATTTTAACAAGACATAAGCTACAGACATGTGGTAAACAATAACTATTCATAATTTATAATGCAAGAAAAAAAATGTATATGTCAAATTCTTTGAAAAAATTATAGGACTGATAACAACATTAAAATACTATTGATTTCTCATATATTTATCTTTTATTAGGGCTCATGAAAAAGGCATATTAACTATTAAAAAATCTATGGCTCACAATTTTCTTTAACCACATATGAAATAATTTGTCTCTTAATAAATTTATATCAATTTCAAATGTTTGAAAACTAAATTATAATGAATAATTTTCTCCAACATGAATATATATTGACAATTTTATTTCACTTTTTAAATGTTCTTATTCAACTTCAATCATACATTAAATCCACGTAAAATTGGAATGATTCACTTTAAACAGTACTTAAAAACACAAAGCTTTATATTCTATTTATTTATTTAACTATACAAGGAACTTAAATAAAATTGAACAATAAGAAATTCTCTTTTCTACTATTTGAAATATATCTGTAAACTTTTCAAAAATTAATATACACTTATTTTTTTATATGATTAGTCAAATTTTTATCTACACAACTTGTAAAAAAATCAAACATGCCTATTATTAATCAATGCAAAAACTAATTATCTTTTATGTTAAATAATTAATAAATCTATTTTAATTGAATGTTGTAAATCATACCTTTTAATAAGAAAAAAATATTTTAATCAAGCAAATCCTTGCCTTTAATAACTTAAATGTATTCAAAACAGATTATGGATTGATTTCTTATAACTCTGTTATAATCTTTCAAAAATAATGTTGTTAATATACTTTGTAACTATATTAAAATCCTATGATTAATCGATCTAATAAAATCTTAAATTGTATATTGTAAATATACTTTATAATAAAATTTATTCATTTTATATTTAGATCAAGTAACGTATTTTCAATTTTTATTACTGCTTTTTATTAGCAAACCAATTATAAGTTAAAAGTAATTTAACTTTTATTCCAGTTTGATTTACTCTTCATTGAAATATATTCTTATTTTTAAATAATACATAATAAACATAATACCTTGGATAGCATAAACAATTTTCCTACACGAAAATGTTGAAACAATATAAGAAAAAATGTAAAGTATTATAATTAGGAAAGGTAATAAGTTTGAACAAAACAATTATTATTTTTCTATTTTTCTTGGTTATGAGACATGAATGTTTCCTCTATAAATAATGTAATGGCTCCAATTTTTAGATTTGGTTTGTTTTTTAATGTTAATATAAACAAGGATTTCTGAAGTAGAATTGCTTTGTAGTTTGTTTACAATGCTTATGTTCTTGCACACAATATCATTTAAATTTCATTCTTTAATTTATTTTTTATCCAGAAATTATTTATGATTAAAGATAAATTCATTATTGCTAACTACTAGCCGTTTACTCAAAAAACATTGATAAAAATAATTCATGTTTATAATTGGAAAAAAAATTATGTTGCAGATATAATAATAGCAGTATAAATAAAAATTATGTATTTAATGTTATGGAACGGAATACTGAGTTAAAATTAAATTATACTATTTTTAACCACCCAGTAGGAAATTGTAAGACAAATATTTTTCTCTCCATCCATAAAATCTGCTTTAAGCAAACAAAATTTTGATCAGCATTTGATGATATAAATGTAATTACTTTATCTTAAATTCAGACACATATTCATTATACATTTAGTGTGGAGTTTTTTTAAAATTCAGTTTCAAATTTAATTTGTCATTCCTCCAATTTATAACTTGTAATTCCTCAATTTTCTATGTTAAAATCTCTATTAGGTTATGGAAAGTATGTATATAAGGTGCATAAAGAACTGAATTGCTATTGTGTACAAAATTAAATTTAGGCTTATATCAGCTAAATGATTGGTAAAACTTCTGGTAACTTGATTCCTCAAGTCATACAATTCGTACCATTACAAGTTTGAAAGATACATAAAATCATAGAAATGATAGCTCTAACATATATTGAATAAGATTTTATAAAATAATATCCTAATCTTTATTTGATATAAATAAATGTAAAATATAAGATTATCCAAATTACTTATGGATAATCATTTATTCATATACCTTGTTAAACTAAAATAAATAAAATTCATTATTACAAGTTGATAGTAATATCAATTTATTCATCATGAGTTATAATAATTCATAAATATTCTTGGCAAAATATAAGTTAATAAATAGAATGTTAGATGTCCATCTAATGTATAAAACCACTTATGATGTTTGACAAATAAGTTTAAAATTGGAGGGAAATTTGTGATTACCTCTCATTTAGTAAGTATATAAAGTTTATAAAATCTTATGACTTATTAAGATTTGAGATGACATCTAATCTAAATAAGTGAATATAATTTTTTTATTGAATGATAATTCAATTAATTATCAAGTTTTTTTCTTGAATTTATAGGCATATCTAAAATATCTATTCATATCTATATTGTACACATATTAAACATTAATTATATAGATAAAAGCACTTAACAGGAGCTAGAAGTGAATAAATAATAAAATACATAATATCTATATGTACATAAGCATTTTAAATGAGATTGCACTTTACGCAAAAAGTGAAGCTTGTCTAAATCTTATTACAAAGTTATATGGCTTAGCGCTCTCAGAGACCTTCGAACTAGGATTCCACATCCCACCATCAACAAACAGAATGATAAACAATACCAAAGACAAAATACCTTCTGATCAAATATCCCAAGCAGTTTATAAAATTTCATGCCCAACCAATGGATGTAGAGTGGCATACTATGGGGAGACCCATGCAAACATCACAACAAAAACATCTCAACATCATTATTTATACAGGAAAGCTATAAATGGCGATGAAAACAGATCCATATTCTTTGAGCACCAAAAAACAAACGGCCATATGTTTGAACCCACTATAGCAAGGGCACTGTGCACTGAACGCAATGATGTGAAGCGAAAAATTAAAGAGGCATGTTTTATTGCAAATGACAATTGTGCAATAAACTGGAAAGAATCATGCTTTGCAATCTCCAGAAAATGGTTGTTATAAAATTTGCATAAATTTTACATAAACCACAGCTAAACTTCAGTTAAAAGTAGGCTATGATTATGGAGACTCAAGGTCTTTGAAAGTGCTAAGCCATATAACTTTGTAATAAGATTTAGACAAGCTTCATTTTTTGCGTAAAGTGCAATCTCACTTAATTACTAATCAAAGGTGAAGTAAAAACTATTATTTTATTTCAATAAGCATTTTAAATGATCCAATGCATATTAATTTACATTGGGTTCGGGAGAGGTTTAAATTTCTGAAAATGAAATTCACAATTTTCTCTTAACAATTTCTTATTTGATTTTCTTGTTAACAGTGTTATTTAATCCATATTAATTAGTTTTCTATGATCCAATAGCATTAAATATATTCCACAATGACACAATATAATGCCTAGGCATTAGAATGTGCACACATATTAAATAAATTCATTAAAATTCTGGTAATATATAAATATAGGTCTATACAATTGAACATCAATTCATATTAACAGAATTATTTATTAAACCACTAAACATAACATGATCACTATTTCTTATGCTAGCACATAACTGTTATTAAAACAGGCAAAACTCTCTCCATACAATAGTGCCACTCAGTGCCAGCCAGAGTAAACAATGGATGCCAGAAGGTTTGTGCATAAAATCCCCATCATGTGATGTTTAATGGTTTAACATTAATCCTGCCTAATAGGATAGTGGTAGCTATGGTTGTTAAAGAGCTTAAATTGAAAATATTATTATGTTTTCATAGTTTTGTAGTTAAATAGAGATAAAAGGTGATGTGCTGGAGGGTTGCATTAGATCCTAAGATCTAGATGTAGTGCTCTCAGATCCAAACCTCACTGACAAAGGCCACAAGCCAGAAACTAGTCTGGGAATATTATGATGAGTAGGCACTAGATAGAGATTTTATGCATAGGCCTTCTGGCAACTATTGATTATTCTGGTTGTCACTGAGTGGCACTACTGTATTATGGAGAAAGTTTTGCCTGTTTTAAGAATTATTTATTGATATTAGACTTAGCAATGGTAGAGCAAGCAATATTTACTAACCAAATAAATTCAGATTGTGATAGTGTGAGTGAGGGAATTAGATATTCATGCACATGCATATGACTTTATTGTCAGTAAGCATAATTCTGTAATCTTAAAATACAAATTCCATAGCCATTAATAGTCTCTAGCTCATAGGCCATATAAATTATAGATTTCTCACATAAGTCTCTCATTTTGGAATATATATGAAATAGAAGTTTTTAAATCAAAACTATACTCATCTCATACCTACTTCCCCATATCATACTGTTTTATTTTTTTTTTTATATATATATATATATATATATATATATATATATATATATATATATATATATATATATATATATATATATATATATATATATATATATATATATATATATATATATATGAAAGACAATATGGTATAATGGTCTAATGTATCCTCTTTGTCATGCCTAATATGGAGTTTGAATACAGACCAGTTAAAATTTGAATTTTTTTTCAAATTATAGTCAGATTTAGGATTTTGCTTTCACATTATTGGTCTTCAACCAACTTAAATTTATAAATAGAAATCTAAAGTTTTTGTAAACAGGGAATAAAACAAGAAATTAAAATCCTCATACACTGACTTTAAAGATATTAACAAGTTTGCCAAGTACTATCAATTTACTGATATTCTGGGATTTGCTTTGTAATAGCATCTGCTCCACAGTAGGCCCTTACACATTGTTTTAATTTATATATATATCTTGCTTAACATTTTTAAAAATGTGAATTTTATGATTAATTGGATGCATTGCAGAAGTTTTTCTTCTCTTTTGTATCATTTATATGAAATTAATCTTTCGTTGTTTATTTTCAACAGAATAAGAGAAAACAGTTTTTGGAAGTAAATTTGTTAAACCACTAAGCATCACATGATCACTATCTCATACTAGCACAATAATTGTTATTAAACAATTCAAAACAAAACAACACTCTCCATACAGTAGTGCCATCTTGTGCTAACAAGAGCAATCAATGGATGCCAGAAGGCTTGTGCATAAAATCCCTATCTAGTGCCTACTCATCCAATATTCACTAGTTTCTGGCTTGTGGCCTTCATCAGTGAGGAGCCTTGGATCTGAGAGCACTGCACCTAGATCTTAGGATCTAATGCAACCACAAGATGGCACTACTGTATGGAGAGTGTTGTTTTGTTTTGAATTGTTTAATAACAATTATTGTGCTAGTATGAGATAGTGATCATGTGATGTTTAGTGGTTTAACACCAATCCTGCCTAATAGGATAGTGGTGGCTATGGTTGTTAAAGAGCCAAAGACACCAAAATGTATGGGTACTGAATTGAGTTCAGACCCATATGACTATATAAGCTATTGAGCTTGGATTGAAAATATTAAGTGTTTTCAATTTCATTCTCATAGTTTTGTAGTTAAATAGAGTTAAAAGGTGGGTGCTGGAGGGTTGCATTAGATCCTAAGATCTAGGTGCAGTGCTCTCAGATCCAAGGCTCCTCACTGATGAAGGCCACAAGCCAGAAATTAGTCTGGGGATATTGGATGAGTAGGCACTAGATAGGGATTTTATGCACAAGCCTTCTGGCATCCATTGATTGCTCTTGTTAGCACAAGATGGCACTACTGTATGGAGAGTGTTGTTTTGTTTTGAATTGTTTAAGTAAATTTGTTCTGAGAAGATTTACAGTTTTAATAAAATTTATAAAAAAAAAATTGTTTGAAGATTGAATACTTTTGATGTTTGTACAAGTTATATTAAATTCATATAATTTTTGATCTGAATACCTAACTAGAATTCTTGAAACAATTTATATATAAATATTCTAAGAATTTTTGATATGCATAATTTTAAAGAAAATATTTTTTTTATTTTATTAGTTATATTTATAGTCACATATACACACATGTATGTATATATATATTCGTTTCATTGGATGCACATTATAGCAGGAAAGAAGGAGGTATGGTTGATATAGTATTAGATTCAATACCAAAAAATAATAAATTGAATATCTATACCAAGTATATCTTGAAATCTATTATAAAAATGGGAAAAAATATCAGACTAGTCATGATCTATATTACCAAAGCTCATTAAAACAATATAATTATATGACCATTTGTCAGAAACAGATACTCAATTGGAGAAAAAAGTAAAGAATATATAAAACAGCAAACAAATAATATTTGACTATAAATATAAGAGATCAATACAGCCATTACTGAGATCTGCAATTTATTACAATAATATTTTTTTTATGATCAGGGTATTAACACTAATTGAACAAATTATTTTATTCATTGAAGTATAGTCTAAATGCATCTGTAGTGTGATGGTTGTCCTAACTTTGGGGATAGATGGATGGCTGTGATAAGATTGATGCCTTCATTAAAAAAAAATTAAATATATATTACAATGCAATTGGAGAACACCCATCCAGAAAATATTAAAAGTAATTGAAAACCAATTCCTACCTTATGTATAATTTGTATAGTGAATGCAATCGGAACCGTCAATATAGGCAGGTAACCCAGGTAATGACACCTCTATAACAGTGCAGACATATAACTTATTAAATGAGATATAAAGTAGTACAAATAATCTCTATTTTAAATAGTGAGTAATATTAATTATCATATTTATTTAAAGTAGATTGTGTTAATATTGTAAGTGCAAAAAGTTTGACACTTATAATCAAGCCATATTAATTTAGTACATATATATACTAAAAAGAAATAAAGATATGAGAAGAAATTATATAGGCTAACAGATGAGGTTGACTCAGCACACATCTTGGAAATCATTTAATTTTTTCACATCACAGGTTTCAGAAATGTGTTTTGAAATAGTATTTTGAATATATATATATATGATAAACAAAAATGCAAGTTAAAAAACTTGCTAACGCTTGTATTTATGTCCACAGATGGCGTTCTACCAAAAACGCCGATCAAGCGTATGTTTTGTTTACATAAACGTCAGAGTAGTTAGTATTCACTATCTCTAACTATAATTCCACTAGAAGATCATGATTTCAAGCTATTTGCTATCATCAGTGAAAGACAGGAATAAAGAAACTAGATCTAAATACAAACTCTGAGCGTTTACAAAACAATTTCTATTCAGCTTGCAAGCGTGAATTTTTTAGACACGTAATGTCTTCAAACTCAGCATAGCAAACCAGATAGCTATATGGGTCTGATCTCAGTTCAGCATCACCACATAGTAGAAGCCTCTGCAATCTATATCATTGCAAGAAAGACCTCAAAGGTACATTTATGATAAACAAAAATGCAAGTTAAAAAACTTGCTAACGGTTGTATTTATGTCCACAGATGGCGTTCTACCAAAAACACCGATCAAGCATATGTTTTGTTTACATAAACGTCAGAGTAGTTAGTATTCACTATCTCTAACTATAATTCCACTTTCAGATCATGATTTCAAGCTATTTGCTATCATCAGTGAAAGACAGGAATAAAGAAACTAGATCTAAATACAAACTCTGAGCATTTATGAAACAATTTCTATTCAGCTTGCAAGCGTGAATTTTTTAGACACGTAATGTCTTCAAACTCAGCATAGCAAACCAGATAGCTATACGGGTCTGATCTCAGTTCAGCATCACCACATAGTAGAAGCCTCTGCAATCTATATCATTGCAAGAAAGACCTCAAAGGTACATTTATGATAAACAAAAATGCAAGTTAAAAAACTTGATAATGCTTGTATTTATGTCCACAGATGGCGTTCTACCAAAAACGCCGATCAAGCGTATGTTTTATTTACATAAACGTCAGAGTACAAGCGTTAGCAAGTTTTTTAACTTGCATTTTTGTTTATCATAAATGTACCTTTGAGGTCTTTCTTGCAATGATATAGATTGCAGAGGCTTCTACTATGTGGTGATGCTGAACTGAGATCAGATCCATATAGCTATCTGGTTTGCTATGCTGAGTTTGAAGACATTACGTGTCTAAAAAATTCACGCTTGCAAGCTGAATAGAAATTGTTTCATAAACGCTCAGAGTTTGTATTTAGATCTAGTTTCTTTATTCCTGTCTTTCACTGATGATAGCAAATAGCTTGAAATCATGATCTGAAAGTGGAATTATAGTTAGAGATAGTGAATACTAACTACTCTGACGTTTATGTAAACAAAACATACGCTTGATCGGCGTTTTTGGTAGAACGCCATCTGTGGACATAAATACAAGCGTTAGCAAGTTTTTTAACTTGCATTTTTGTTTATCATAAATGTACCTTTGAGGTCTTTCTTGCAATGATATAGATTGCAGAGGCTTCTACTATGTGGTGATGCTGAACTGAGATCAGACCCATATAGCTATCTGGTTTGCTATGCTGAGTTTGAAGACATTATGTGTCTAAAAAATTCACACTTGCAAGCTGAATAGAAATTGTTTCATAAACGCTCAGAGTTTGTATTTAGATCTAGTTTCTTTATTCCTGTCTTTCACTGATGATAGCAAATAGCTTGAAATCATGATCTGAAAGTGGAATTATAGTGAGAGATAGTGAATACTAACTACTCTGACGTTTATGTAAACAAAACATACGCTTGATCGGCGTTTTTGGTAGAACGCCATCTGTGGACATAAATACAAGCGTTAGCAAGTTTTTTAACTTGCATTTTTGTTTATCATAAATGTACCTTTGAGGTCTTTCTTGCAATGATATAGATTGCAGAGGCTTCTACTATGTGGTGATGCTGAACTGAGATCAGACCCATATAGCTATCTGGTTTGCTATGCTGAGTTTGAAGACATTACGTGTCTAAAAAATTCACGCTTGCAAGCTGAATAGAAATTGTTTCATAAACGCTCAGAGTTTGTATTTAGATCTAGTTTCTTTATTCCTGTCTTTCACTGATGATAGCAAATAGCTTGAAATCATGATCTGAAAGTGGAATTATAGTTAGAGATAGTGAATACTAACTACTCTGACGTTTATGTAAACAAAACATACGCTTGATCGGCGTTTTTGGTAGAACGCCATCTGTGGATATATATATATACTGTAATGATAAAATAAAAGGCAAAGGGTTTTATTAATATTTTACATGTTGGATGCTAATTGTAATGGTACAAGATGGACAATGTTTGAATTAATCAAAATGTCCCTTGGATTGCAGCAAATTGAAATGGTAAAATAAAAGACAAAAAGCTTATTAACAACTACACATCAGAAATGGAAGCTAAACTGAAATAGAACATAAGTAATATAATTTATAATATAATAATAATTATATTATTATTATAATAATATAATAATTGGCTCATGCTTGAAGAGGCAGTAGGAATTTTATTTGTATAATTAACTGTTTTTAGATGAATTAGGGAATGAATGTGTTTATAGGAATTATGCCATTTATCTGATCTTAGTGATTTGTTTAGAAATATCCAGTAGGAATAAAATTTGGAGTAGCAATCTTTATATTAATGGCCTTTATCTTTTTTAAAAAAAATTAATTGCTTATATTTAAGATGGTGGCTAATAGAAAGAAAATTTAAAATTCTGAAAAGTTTATGCCTATACTATTGTTTTGAATTAAAAGTATACTAATTTGTTTAATGTGATGTATTGTTCCATATAATCTGGTTAAAATAAAATTTGTCTGTTTATAAGCTTATTTAAAATAGAGTAGCTATGTTTGTTAATGCATGCAATGTTATTATGGTCTAATTTATTTATTTCTTATTTTAAAAATATATCTGAATGACTTTATAATACTTTATTATCGTTATATTTATTATTTTTATTATGATTACAATTTTTTTATAATTAATGAACATTTCATTTATATTATATATTTTTATTTTTGTTATAGTATTTAATAAAAATTAAGGATATAATGCATATACTTATTTAGTCATAATCATTTAAGCTAATATTGCTTCAGACAAAATTTATTTTGATTCATTCATGTCATCCAATCATTGACAAAATGACCATTTTGGTAGCCTATAGTAGAAATTTACCAGAGACCAGATCATTATGTGAGAGTAATGAAATAAAATAAATATTTAGTGCATTGAGCTATTGGCTCAAAATCTACACATGCTTTCTAACACTGTGATAATATAATGAATTGTTTAATATTTTTGAATAAAATTTTGATTTAATAGGCAATTAATACTAGATATAATTTTCAATAAAAACATAAATTAACATATAATATTGTAAATGTATACACATGTAATTCCTGGTGTATATAATTATGATTTAATTTTCATATAATTAACTTTAATATCTTTTAGAATTGATATAATTTAAATAAATATTATATTTTATTAAACTATTAATAATTTAGCTATATAAAATTATTATTATGGCAATAATAACTTAAGATGGTTACTAAATAATATTTTGGAAGCATAGATTTTTATTATCAATAAAAATGTTTATTTGAAATATGCTTTATCTAATGTCAATAAATAATAATCTTTATCATTGTAAAGCACAAAAAAGTATTTATATATAAATAAATAAAAAGTCATTGGAAAAAACATATGCATGGGAAGTTTCAATTAGATTGAAAATTCAGAAGTGGATAAAATTAACTTTCAAAGTTTATTGGTAGCCAAGAGGTCAGCGTAGCTGCCTTGCAAGCAAGCAGTTGCTTGCAGACAGTTATTGCGGGTTCACTTCCCGGTCGATGCTTTGACATATGGGGGAAAAAAAGTTTTGATTTTTTGACATATTTTTTTCTACATTTTTTAGTAGAATAAAAACAATACTTGAACTAAAATAAAAGGATAATGGATTTTAGTATTCATGTAATTTTGTGAAACCATCTCCTAATTAGAGACATTAAAATAAATTGGGTTAAAAGCTGGGAAACATAGCAAACTGCTACAACTAATGGTCTAACATTATTACTTGATTGTAGCATTCGATTGCAAGTTATTTTATCTGCTTTTTCTATACAATATCAAAAATAATGACTAAATTAATTCTGAAATGTAAAAAAAATGCATTATCATTGAAAATATATGTGAATGCAAATTTAACAAGATTGCAAAAAATGAAGTGTATAAAAATTGCCTTACAAGATTTTTATTTTTGGAAAATTATTTTTTAGTTTTACATTTGTTTCAATTTTAGTAAATTTATGTGAATAAAAATGTTTCTGATGGTAACGCAGAAAAAATGCAGAATTTGATATAAAATTTAATTTTTTTTTTTCCACTTTTTTTTCTAAAATTATTTGCAATCATGAATACATATGTATACAAGATTCAAATAGATTGGAAATTGAAAATTGAGTGAAGATTGAGTTACACAATTTTATACACAAACAGATGGCCAAAAATGGAGATTAAATTAAATAAAATCATATAAATAATACAACTAAAAAAAGTTTAGATAAAATCAAATTTAAATATCAGAAAGTCTTACTAATTAATCCATTTTCTTCTTATGATTTTTTTTCAAGTACTTAAAAGTTTCTATTTTTTGATATTTCTTTTACATGGTCAATTTCACATCAAGTTTACTTTTTCGTGATAGAGAATTCATTGTAGTAGTAGTGGTAACAAATAAAAAATATATATTTGTCTTTATGAAGTTTGAAATGAGGATTTGTTTGGAATCTTAATAAGATATATATATATTGTTAAAAAATACTCATCATTAGAGACTCAATATTATAACTACAAATTTAAGTAAGCTCTTAATAAATTCTATTAAAAATATTAATGTTTTATTGAAATGTAGCTATGTTTCATTTTTCAGAATATTTATAGAAGAATGTTTAGTTTAAATATTATTTAGGATTAGTTAAAATATATTATCTCTTTAATAGAAGTACTTTTTTTATTTTGATGAATAAATTATTATTTTTATCACTGCACATCACATATATAAGTGTAGATATTAAAAATATATATAAGTGAATCTTAAGGTTAAAGTAACTCCCATGTGAGTGTGTAAATGTTAATAGATATATTTGATTATTAATAGGATTTAAATATGTCTTATATTAATATAAGTAATATTTTTATCTAATAAAAATTATTTTAGGATTATTTAGTCAAGTATAATTGAAGAATCTAGTTCCTATCAAAATGCATTTTGTTTACAATAAAATTGTTTTCATTATAATATATGGTATTTAATTAAAATCAAAATAATTCATATGCAGATTAATAAATTGACAAATATATATTGCATTCAATTGGATTTAATAAAAATGTTTTCAGAACATTTATGTGGCTATTTAGATTGTTGTATGATATAAGTACCTGCCAGAAAACCATGTTTGTAATTTAAGTTTATATAGTAAGCATTTTTAAGCTAGCGATACATAGTGTGAAATATGTAGAATGGTTATCAAATTAAATATTAAATATGTTTTTTTTATTAGTCAAACTGTTCCTTTTTTCATGTTGAATATTTTTTAAAGGATAACGGAACCAATTATAAGTAAAGATTTAAAAAAATATTTTCATAAAAAATAATAAATAAATAATAGAATGTTTTATTACTCAGGAATTTAAAAGAACCATTGCACCCAACAATGGAGGACAAACATTTTCATCAGTACTATAATTAAATTTTACTTTTAAAATAGCTTATACAGCACAATAATTAATAATTTTATAATTTTTATGCATTAAATGTTCTTATACTGAAGGTAATAAATTTATATTATTATTGTATATATATATTTTCATGTGTCAAAGCATCGGCTGGGAGGCAAACCCGACAATCCAGGACAACTGCTTGTCAGGCTGCTGTGCTGACCACTTGCCCACCAATGCTTGACTATTATTGTACATTAGCAATTTTAAACCCTATAAATGTACTTCCAAATGGAAAGAAAATCACTTCATAACGATATTTCTTTCTTCTATTTTATTTCCCTGTATTGCTTTGACATTTATTTATTTATTTATTTGACATCTATAATGAATTCTCTTAGCCCTATTGAGACCAAGTTATATTCTTCTATAATACAATAATATGAGTACAGCTTATTGTGTAAATGGCAACAGTGTTGATTTTTATAATAAAATTCATATCAACAAAGCTGTTGAATTGGAACACCTAATATTTTCCTATTTTAGTCAAGGAAATCTTGAATTTGTTTCATGCTAAAGTATGTTGGCATATTTTGGTTAATATTTATATCTAGTTCTCCAAGTTATTCATTAACCTAAATATTTTCTGATATATAATCACTATTAACATTTGTAGAGGTTATCATGCCAGTTTTTTGTCTAGCTGCAACATGAAACTTAAATAATTTGATAATGGGGCAAAGGTGAGAGATGCTTGTTGATAGCATTTAAATATCCAAGTAACATCATTTTAAATTTAAAACAATAATAAGCAAAATAAATTAAAGATTTTTGGATGCAACTTCAAATTAAAGCCAACATTATTAATTATGATATTTTAATTATGGATTACTTCATTTCTAATTAATAACAATAATATTTAATGATTCAAAATACATTTTCAAGTTAAAAAATAAACAATTGTTTTTTTTTAGATGCCATGAGATTATAGATTTTGAATTTGTATTAAATTCTGATTTTATTTAAAGATACTACTTAAGTGTTCATTTTTTTCTATGTTCAGTTATCAAATATGCCATTACCAGAATCTCTTCTTAATTGGAAGATGTAATTTACCCTATCTATGGATTTTTAATTGAATTATAAATATTCTGCACAGGAAGATATTATAAGTAGAATTTTTTTAGACATATCATCCATAGATTGAATAATTGTAAAATATGCCACATCATTTTTATTAAACCAATAAACATCACATGATCACCATTCCTTATGCTTGCTTATAACTATTATTAAAACAGGCAAAACTCTATATACATATTGCCACTCAGTGCAAGCCAGAGTAATCACTGGATGCCAGTAGGCTTGTGCATAAAATCCCCATCTAGTGCCTACTCATAGAATATTTCCAGACTAGTTTTTGGCTTGTGGTCTTCATCAGTGAGGAGCCTTGAATCAGAGAGCACTGTACCTAGATATAGTGCTCTCAAAGGCCACAAGCCAAAAACTAGTCTGGGAATATTGGATGAATAGGTACTACATGAGGATTTTATGCACAAGCCTTCTGGAATCCACTGATTACTCTGGTTTGCACTGAGTGGCAATACATATAGAAAGTTTTGCCTGTTTTAATAATCATTTTCATTATATATGATGTATATGCATTTCATATATAAATAGAACAAAGTAATAAATTATTTTGTGAAAGGTATCATTTTCTAAAATTACATTTAATGTTTAAATAAATGAGTGGATTTAAATAATTAAAGACAATATTAAATTTTAAAATTTCATTTTAAAATTCTATACTTCACTTTTTTTTTTACATAAAAGTAAAGATTACCTTTATGAGTGATAATTTTATTCTTTTAACCAATGTTTTATACTAAATTTCAAAGCTTTAAAAATAATTTATATTCGTTTGATTTCTTTCATTGTAAAAATTGACATTTTTCAATATCAGTTGTTTAAAAAAATCACAATCGTTAAAAAAAGATAATATTGCAGATTATATCTTATAACATATCTAATCAGATAAAAATGTATTCAATATACAAACAGATATATTAATACTGTGAGCTGATATTTTAAGTCAGCTCATATATGTATAAGCTCACATATTTATAATTTGGCATAAATATTTTTGAAGTTAAATAGTTTGTAAAATGAAAAAAAGAATTAATTAACAAATGGTTTTGATTTAATGGAAAGGGTAAAAATTTTGAACTTTTATTTTGAGATAAACAAATAAAATTGAATATAATTTATAAAAAAAAAAAAAAAATGTTAAAAGTGTTTAATTAAAAGGGAGAAAAATTCGAGAGATAAAAGGGTGGGGAAAAGAAAACAAAATTAGATTCTTGGTAGTAATTATACTCTATTGTTGAAACTTTCACAAAGTAAAAATATTTGGTTAGTAATTGCTATTACGCTAATTAAAAAAAAAAGATAAGAAAGAGTGGAGATAAGATCGCTTTTAGAGTTAGATCAGTTGACTTGACTTTTAGAGACCAGCAAGGACAATAAAGAAAGCAGCTGTGTTTCGAACAATAAAAATTATTATTATTGAAATTTAATTTTGCGGACTCTTGTCAAATGTATAGCGGCTAAAGTTATCACAACCTTCCCCTTTGGGGAATTGACCGCCACTCCATCTGAATGAAGCTATCCAGAGAGTTATGGAATGGAAGAAACGGATATTGCTAGCCGGACAACCAAAGGAACACTCATGGAATTCGCATATACAAGGACAAAGGCACGACCAATGGAATGTAAAACCTATGAAAATCAGGCCACTCCGCTCTGATCGATCAGGGTAATTATAAACTTTTCCATTAATGAGAACTCTAGTTAAAAGCGTAATAGAACTTTATCTTTAATTTAATTTTCATTTATTATGTTTATTACGAATGTTTCAACAATAGAGGGGGGGAAATAAATTTGTTTAATATTGTAATCTATTAATGTTAATTTTCGTTCAATATTTTTTATGAAATATTGGAATAACTGTATTTTAAATTATTTAATATCTATTCGATCTAGAGAGTAACAACAGGGTGGGGGTATAAAAGTGCATCGCCAAGTAACAGAGAACCTTGGGGCGTTACTCGTTTGTTAGTAGAAAATAAGGGAAGAATTGAAAGTATAAGAAAACGAAAGACACTTATACGTTCATTGTAAGATTTTTGCAATTTATTTATTTACCAAAGAAAGTGGAGTTTAAAAATAAACTTCAGGAAAGATTAAAAATACTATAAGTCATCTTATATACACGTCTGCTAGAATTCGCAGTATTAGTGTAGGCGCGAGTAAATCTATGGTAAATATTTGGGAAGCATAATTAGAAAGTAAACAGAGGGAAAATCAGAAATTGTAAGTCAGTTCTTTCTGGATCGGATAGAATTATAAGGTTATTAATAATAAATAGTAGTAAAAGAAATTAAAAGTTTTTTTTTGTCCAACGTATTCTTGAATTCTTGAATTATTTATAATAATTAGTTAGTGTTCTTAAAGGAAAACCCCTGTGAGATTATAATCAAAGTTTATAATCAGTGAATCGTCATTCGAAAATAAATAAAGACCAGGTTTATGTAAAGTTACGTGACCAGGTTCCAAGAGAGAAATCCTTGGTGGCGCCCTCGACGACGATTCTAATAACTAAAATTCAGTTAGTAGGGGAAGAAAGAAAGTTGTCGTGTCACAGAGGAGTGAGGGGGGAAAGTTAGAAAATAGCGCTTCCAACGTGTCGGGCTCGTTAACAAGAGAAACGCCCAGAGATTAGAGTTAAAAGAGAGAGTAAATTTTTTAGTAAGGGGGTGGATTTCAGATGGGATTACGGGGTCAGGACTCCATCGGGGGGAGTTAGTACTATAGGAAATAATTGAAAATATAACTCGAGTAAAAATGCAAGACGGAATAGAGATAATAATTTTCGAAGGGAAAAATGAGGAAACATTATTCGAACACATAGAAAGTTTAGAAGAGTGTTTTGATATATACAAAGTAGGAGAGAAGGTAAAAATAATCATAGCAAGTAGCTATCTGGAAGGCACAGCAAGAGAATGGTGGAGAACTATATATCAGAAGCCCGATAGTTTTAAACAGTACACTAAAGCTCTGATACGAAGATTTTGGAACATAGAAAGGCAAGAAAGATTACAAAGGGACGTAGAAACGGAAAAATATTCAAAAGAAAAGGGGATGGGGTATAGACAATTTTTCTTGAGACAAATGACGAAGTTAAGAAGAGTAATTGAATATCCGATTCCAGAATGCCAGATTATGAATATAATAAGCAGAAATATGCCAAGAAATATACAGAATAGGTTAAAGACGTGCATACACGAAGGGTTAGAAGAAGTCTTGGAAGCACTAACGGATGAGGAAAACATACAGCAACAAGAAGAGGGAGAAGAAACGCATCTCAAATTATTAAACGTTATTATAGAAGAAGAAGAAAAAATTCAGACAATGGCGGAGCAAACGTGCCCTGTAATTGCAGTAAAATTACAGGGGATTGAAGTACAAGCTCTGTTGGACTCGGGAAGTCAGGTCTCCATAATCTCGAACAAAATGCTCAATCAAATCAGAAGTCAGAAGGGATCACTGCATACGTTACCATTAAAGAAATCGGAAATAACTATGGCAAATGGGAAAAAAGTCAAACTCGACCCCGTGCAAGTATATGGAGAAATACAAGTGGGAAAAAAAAATATAATACAACATACGCTATTATCTATGCCAGGTTTAATAGAAGATATGATACTGGGGTCTGACTTTATGTATCAAACGGGGACAAAAATCAATTTTAATGAAAAGGTAGTAATAATAAAAAATGAAAAAGTACCCTTTAGTGATCGTAATAAACTAAGCAATAGGATAGCATGTGTGAGAGTAGATGATATTGATATGGAGATAGACGATAAAGTAAGCAAGTTAGAAAAGAATAATAGTGAAGGGAAAGACCAACTTAGAGAGATATTGCAGCGGCACAAACAAGTGTTTGCTACGAATCCTGGGATTATAAAGGGCTATACGCATCGTATCAAAGTAAAAACAGAGACTCACTTCCAGGGCAGGTCATACCCCATTCCAGTTAAATATAAAAGTGAAGTAGACAAACAAATACAACAGATGGAAAAATGGGGTATCATAAAAAAACAGCAATCCCCATATATAAATCCTCTGGTGATAGTAAAAAAAAAAAGACGGTTCAATGAGAGTGTGTTTAGACGCGCGTCAGTTAAACGCCATTACGATTCCTGATAGAGATGTGCCGCCGCGTATCACAGACTTACTATTGGAATTCCGAGAGAAGAAATATTTTTCGTCTTTCGATCTAACATCGAGTTATTGGCAGATGCCATTACATATAGAAGACCAAAAATACACCGCATTTAGATATGAGGGATATACATATGTGTTTCAGCGAGTGCCATTTGGGTTAGTTAACAGTGGGTCGGGGTTGCTTCGATGTTTGGACCAGGTGTTATCCGATAGGGTAAAACAACTTATTGTATATTATATGGATGACGTTGTTATAGCATCACGGTCACCTCAAGAACATTTGGAAAGTTTAAATATATTTTTTCAAGAATGCCAGCAGAAAAATATGACGATAAATCTAAAAAAAGTAATATATTGCAAAAAGAAATTTTGTTTTTAGGGCATCTCGTTTGTGCTCAAGGAGTGAGACCTCATCCTGATAAGATTGACGCTATAAGTCGTTTTCCTCAACCTAAGAATAAAAAACAAATTAGGTCATTCTTAGGCCTATGTGGTTTTTATCAGAGGTTTTACGAGAAATTTTCTGTAGACACGGAGGCACTTTTACAATTGCTTAGAAAAGAAAGCAGGTGGGAGTGGACTAAAAAACAAAGCGAGGCATTTAGCAAAATTAAAGAAAATTTTGAAAAAAACGTCATACTCGCATACCCGGATTTTAATAAACCTTTTATGCTCCAGACCGACAGCAGTAAAGTGGGGTTGGGGGCTGTATTATTTCAAGAGAATAAAGAAAAAAAACCGCAAGTCTTGTATTTTTTAAGTAGAAATTTAAACTCTGCAGAAAGAAATTATACGACTACAGAAAGAGAAGCACTGGCCATCATATGGGCGTTAAATAAACTTAAACATTTACTATTAGGATCCGAGATTATTATTATTACGGATCACAAGAGTCTAGAGTTTATAAATAAATGCTACTTAACAAACGATAGGCTTATAAGGTGGGCATTATATTTACAAAGATTTAACTACCGAGTGGTTCATTGCTCAGGGAAGGAAAATATCGTGCCGGACATATTGAGCCGAAATCCGGTACCGGATACAGGCCAAAATTTAACATTAGAGGGAGCACGGTTAACTCCACTTATAATAGATGCGGATATGTCGATGGAAAGGGACATGAAGAGGATAAAAATTTTTCAGTCATCCGATCCCACATGCAAAAAGATAATACAACGTTACAATGATACCGACCTACGCAAGCAAACCGACGCAAAAAAAAATAATAATAAAATAAATCGGTATAAAATGATAAACGGAACGTTGATGTTTCAGGTCAAAGAAGGAACCGATTACTGGAGAATAGTCATACCCAAAAGCTTAAGAATGCGCTTAATAAATTATGTACATAGGACATATGGACACTATGGCGCACTTAAAGTGAATAAAATTTTACAGAGGTGGTATTATTGGCCAAATATGTATAGGTCGATTATTAATACACTTCAGATGTGCCATGGATGCAGACAAAATAAACCGGCGAATAAAAATTATGCGGGAATATTGACTCCTATTATAGCCCAAAACCCAAATGAATTGTTGGCCATCGATTTTTATGGCCCATTACCTTCGTTTCGTCGATATAAATATATCTTGGTGACGTTCGATGTGTTTTCGAAGCTGGTACGGGCTTATCCATTGCAAAAAGCCGATACAAAAAATTCTATTGCTGTGTTAAAGAAGAAACAATTCGTTCAGGTGGGAAGACCACGTGCAATTTTGAGTGACCATGGGACGCCATTTATATCCAGGGAATGGAAAAGTTGGATAAAACAGGAAAACATACACCATATCTTAACCTCTATAAGAAATCCCCAATCTAACCCGTGTGAAAGGGTTATGAAGGAATTGGGAAACTTATTTCGGGCACATTTGAAGGAAAATCATAAACATTGGGTGAAAGTACTTCCTCAAATAGTGAAAATTATTAATTGCATGTACCACGAGTCTACGGGGTTTGCCCCTGAACGATTACATTACGGCCATCTGGAACCTTCTCTTCTCAAGTGTCGTTTGCCCCCCGAGAATGAAACAGTAGACATAGTGAAGGATCGAAGTTGCGCCAGAGAGAGATTTAAAAAAAAAGCTGAACACCGAAAGAAAAGAGGGAATAATAGTCCAGTACATTTTAAGATAGGAGATTGGGTTTATGTCAAAACCCAGCCTGTGAGTAAAATGAGCGAGAAGCAATATAAGAAATTTTTCCCTTTATTTGAAGGTCCGTATAAAATCATTCAAAAATGCGGTCCCAATGCATTCATGATTCTAGGAAAGAAAGGTAAGAAGGGAGCGTATAACGCAAGATCTTTAAAACCTTGTAAGGGGGAAGGGGACAAGTCACCGTGGGACAATTAAAGTTTTTTTTTTATTGTTTTTTATGACAAATGGGGCAATGAGCTGATATTTTAAGTCAGCTCATATATATATAAGCTCACATATTTATAATTTGGCATAAATATTTTTGAAGTTAAATAGTTTGTAAAATGAAAAAAAGAATTAATTAACAAATGGTTTTGATTTAATGGAAAGGGTAAAAATTTTGAACTTTTATTTTGAGATAAACAAATAAAATTGAATATAATTTATAAAAAAAAAAAAAAATGTTAAAAGTGTTTAATTAAAAGGGAGAAAAATTCGAGAGATAAAAGGGTGGGGAAAAGAAAACAAAATTAGATTCTTGGTAGTAATTATACTCTATTGTTGAAACTTTCACAAAGTAAAAATATTTGGTTAGTAATTGCTATTACGCTAATTAAAAAAAAAAGATAAGAAAGAGTGGAGATAAGATCGCTTTTAGAGTTAGATCAGTTGACTTGACTTTTAGAGACCAGCAAGGACAATAAAGAAAGCAGCTGTGTTTCGAACAATAAAAATTATTATTATTGAAATTTAATTTTGCGGACTCTTGTCAAATGTATAGCGGCTAAAGTTATCACAACCTTCCCCTTTGGGGAATTGACCGCCACTCCATCTGAATGAAGCTATCCAGAGAGTTATGGAATGGAAGAAATGGATATTGCTAGCCGGACAACCAAAGGAACACTCATGGAATTCGCATATACAAGGACAAAGGCACGACCAATGGAATGTAAAACCTATGAAAATCAGGCCACTCCGCTCTGATCGATCAGGGTAATTATAAACTTTTCCATTAATGAGAACTCTAGTTAAAAGCGTAATAGAACTTTATCTTTAATTTAATTTTCATTTATTATGTTTATTACGAATGTTTCAACAATAGAGGGGGGAAATAAATTTGTTTAATATTGTAATCTATTAATGTTAATTTTCGTTCAATATTTTTTATGAAATATTGGAATAACTGTATTTTAAATTATTTAATATCTATTCGATCTAGAGAGTAACAACAGGGTGGGGGTATAAAAGTGCATCGCCAAGTAACAGAGAACCTTGGGGCGTTACTCGTTTGTTAGTAGAAAATAAGGGAAGAATTGAAAGTATAAGAAAACGAAAGACACTTATACGTTCATTGTAAGATTTTTGCAATTTATTTATTTACCAAAGAAAGTGGAGTTTAAAAATAAACTTCAGGAAAGATTAAAAATACTATAAGTCGTCTTATATACACGTCTGCTAGAATTCACAGTATTAGTGTAGGCGCGAGTAAATCTATGGTAAATATTTGGGAAGCATAATTAGAAAGTAAACAGAGGGAAAATCAGAAATTGTAAGTCAGTTCTTTCTGGATCGGATAGAATTATAAGGTTATTAATAATAAATAGTAGTAAAAGAAATTAAAAGTTTTTTTTGTCCAACGTATTCTTGAATTCTTGAATTATTTATAATAATTAGTTAGTGTTCTTAAAGGAAAACCCCTGTGAGATTATAATCAAAGTTTATAATCAGTGAATCGTCGTTCGAAAATAAATAAAGACCAGGTTTATGTAAAGTTACGTGACCAGGTTCCAAGAGAGAAATCCTTGGTGGCACCCTCGACGACGATTTTAATAACTAAAATTCAGTTAGTAGGGAAGAAAGAAAGTTGTCGTGTCACAACTGATATGTAAGAATACATAAATTCTGAGATATATATGAACACAATATAATATGTTATCTCATCACAAGAACTATTTGGTATAGTTTATCAGATTTCAAATCTATGATTCCCTTAAACTTAGTTTTTATTGTGGCCTAAATTAAATGTACATTTTTGTTTCAGATTCAAAATAAACTTAGTATTTATCTTTATGTAACTGGCAAGAGACTATTTTTTAGGTACTTTAAAGTTGGACAGTATCTCATAGTTAGAAAATAACATAAAATGGAAAATCCCTAATCCTTTCACCACTAACTAACTAGTTTATTTGATGATTTGGGTGAAAATTTTGTCTCTAAAAACTTCTGGAATAGTCCTTTAAACTATGCACTGTAAAAAGGTATTTGCAGCATTTCTGACAAAAATCAGTGTTAGGAAGAATCATATTCTTAGAATTAACCAAACATTTTCATTATTATTTTTCTGAATGTTTGTGATGATAATATATTATATATTCATCATCTATCATTGAATGTTGAATGTATAAAAAAAATGTGAACGTTTTTTATTTAAACTTTTCAAATACAAACAATTTGTTAGTAATAACACATAATTAGACAACACACACTGGTGAAAATATTACAATAGGTGTGAAACTAACACCTTTAAATTCTTAATTATTGAATTTTAAGGTAGCATGCTAACTAACTGAGTTATTTTGATGACTGGCAATTCATTAACATTTGACAATTTCTTGAATTATTACTTCAAGATATTTTAGGTTTTGGAGAATATACTATTTCATCATCATTTGATTTTGTCAATAAAATTAAGAATATAAATATTGAGTTACATGATACAAGTTGTACTTTTGATATAAATGAAATGTATAGATCAATAGATTGAATGGAGTCAATTAATATTATTCATAATGCTCTTGTTTCAAAAAATGTAAAGTCTGATATTATAAATTTTATTATAAGAGTATTGCAGTTTATTAATAAAATATTTATGTTAATTTTAATAATGAATATTATAAAATGAGTTATGGCTGGCCAATGGGTCTACTTGCTGTTGCTCAAATTTGTAATTTTGTTATATCAACATATGAAAGTAAAATTTTAAAACAATTGAAATATCAATAAATTAAAGTTTATCATAGATATGTGGATGATGTTTTTATTTGTGGAAAACAAGATTTACTAATCAATTTATTTAATGAACTAAATCAGATTAAGGATATAAAGTGGATTATAACTGAAGAGAAATACAATTCCATAAAATTCTTGGATATTCAAGTTACATGTAATGATTACAGTTTGGATTATTTTATGTTAATTAAACCAATTGAAACTAGAGATTTTATTCCATATGAATCACATGTACCTATATGTCATAAGTTGTCTGGATTGAAATCATTTTTATTTTGAAATGAAAAATTGTGCAAATATTCTAGTGATAAAATAAAAAATGTACATTTATTTGTTAATGACTTGTTGAAAATTGGTTATTATAAAAATGCTATTACTAATATTATTAAAAAATGTAAAAGGAATCAACAATATAATAAAATTAAAAATCAAAATAATATCAAAATGAATTGGATTTCAATGCCATTTATATCGGATGAACAGGTCAAGTTTATTAGGAGAATTTATAATGGTTTGTGTCATATTGCTTTTTTCTCAGCAAATAATATAAATAGATTACTTAATAACTCTAAAATTCAAAATTCAAAGTTTAATCAAAATTCTATTATATATAAATTGATATGTGTATGTGGCTTACAATACATCAGTGAATCTAAGAGTACATTTGAGAAGAGAATAAAAGAGCATATGCTTTTATATAATAGAATTCAAAAGTGAAACAATCTGGAATAGATGTAAATAAACCTTCATCATCTGTTATATTTAATCATAATAAATCTTGTCAATATGGATTTAAATTTGATTATAAAAATATGAAAATTATTCAAATTGAACGTTGTCATAATAAATGTAAAATAAAAGAGGCTATGTTGATTTCAAGAAATCGTCAAATATTAATGAATCATCAGTCATCAAATGTTAAGATAACAGAATTATGAGAAATCTGAATTAAATTATGGGTATTGTTGAAGGTTGTCTCGTTTTGATTATTCAATGTTATATAGTTGATAAAAACTACACAATGTTTAGTCGGAAGTACTTCTAAAAATAATATAATTTATTTAAATTTTACTGTATTTTGATATATATATTGATTTGTATATTACATATATTGAGGAACGAATACAGATATCAAACTTAATTTATTATCATCATCATCATTATCAACCATTATCAATCCACTGCAGGATGAAGGTCTCTCCAAGTTTAATCCATCTTCTTCGATCTTTAGCTTCTCTTCTCCACATCACCCCTACACATTTTCTTATTTCATCCATCCATCTTACATGTTGTCTCCTTCTGGGTCTTTTACAGTCTCTTGGAATCCAGTTTAAAATTTCAATTGTCCATCTATTATCATCTCTTCTAGCAATATGTCCAGCCCAACTCCACTTCAATCTTTTAATTTTTTCAATGAGGTCAGTAACACCTGTTTGTTCTCTTACCCATACATTGCGTTTTCGATCTCTTCTTGTTACTCCCAACATACATCTCTCCACACTTCTTTGAGTGGTCTGAAGTCTCTGTATTGATCTTCTATTAAGTGTCCAAGTCTCAGATCCATAAGTAAGAACTGGTAAAACACATTTGTTTAACAAATGTGTTTTAATTTATTATATATATATTCTAAAAAAAATTAATATCTGTAACATATATTAGAATATAGTGACAAAGACAAGCGTGCGTGGAATATGTTTATGCTATAATTATGTTATTAGTAATGTTCAAAACATATATAAAGTTTAGCATTATAAGGGAGAGGGTATGATGTATTTCTGTTATAAAAATACATCCCGAATCTTATAAGTCTCCATTTCTGTGATATACTGGATTTTGTTTCATTACATTTATTATTATTATTATTTTACGTTTGATTTTTTTTAATTAACTGTAGTAAGCAATCAATTGGTTATAAAAGTTATTTTAAATGTAATCTTGAAAATAATTAACTGTCTAATGTTTTTAAATTTATATTTAAATGTGGAATTCAAAAGAAAGAAAAAGTCTAATTCAATTGAATGCTCTTAAAGGAAATAGAATGAGTATGTCTCATATTGAGAAGCAATTGATTTAAAAAAATTAATTTCCATTTATTATTTAAAGTTTTTAATTATTTATTGTTTTTTTTTTTGAAAAAAAAAAGATACCACATAATTTGCATAACATGCAAGCTGCCTGTTTTTTTTTCCAAAAGATATGAGAAAATAAGCATTTGAATATTACTTCTGTTTTACAAAGAAATATCTAATTTTAGCTTGTTATAAAATTATGCAATTCTAAAAATATATATATTTTTAACTAATCTACTGAGATAAAATTACAATAGATAAAAAGAATTGTATGTGAACATTCTTATGAAGCATAACTAAAAATAAGCATTGAAGCATTAAAACAATATATTGACCTTTGTCTGAAGATTTTGATGATGTCATTTTTCCATTACTTATGTGATAGATTATTCTCAACATTTAAATTATTTTGGGAAAAAATTTAAACTTAATTTAAACCTTTCAAATACATTCATCTATAAATAATGGCATGTGTAATAATATATTACACAATGTTTTGGGTATTATTATCAGTTCAGTGGTTAGAGTGTTGTGTTAAAATTAAATATCACAATCTAAAAGGCTAGGTTCAACTCCCATGCCAGTATTGTCACTCATTATAACAGCAAAACTCAAAGAAGAGAGGAGAATAATACCTCATAAAATTTTGTTTTATATACTAACAAGAAGTATTTTGTGGATTAAAATGGGAAGCTAAAGGAGTGAAAGTAAATGGAGATTATTTAAGTCATTTAGATTTTGCAGATGATGTAGTTGTTTTTGCAAATAATGCTTTAAAGCTACAGGAAATGTTGCAGGAGTTATCAGATGAAAGTAGGAAAATAGGACTAAAGATAAATGTTAAAAAGACTAAAGTAATGTTTAATAGATTTTCTCAAAATATGAAAATAAAGATTGATTATGATGAGTTAGAAGAAGTTAACAGTTACAAATACTTGGTCAGATTATTAATACAGATGGAAATATAATGATGAAATTAATCATAGAATTAAACTTGGTTGGAGTGCTTTTGGTAGAAATAACTTGATACTAAAAGGAAATATGCCTATGTGTTTGAAAAGGAAGGTTTTTAATAAATGTGTTTTGCCAGTTCTTACTTATGGATCTGAGACTTGGACACTTAATAGAAAAGCAATATAGAGACTTCAGACCACTCAAAGAAGTATGGAGAGATGCATGTTGGAAGTAACAAGAATGGATCGAAAGCGCAATGTATGGGTAAGAGAACAAACAGGTGTTACTGACCTCATTGAAAAAATTAAAAGACTGAAGTGGAGTTGGGTTGGACATATTGTTAGAAGAGATGATAACAGATGGACAATTAAAATTTTAAACTGGATTCCAAGAGATTGTAAAAGACCCAGAAAGAGACTACATGTGAGATGGATGGATGAAATAAGAAAGTGTGCAGGGGTGATATGGAGAAGAGAAGCTAAAGATAGGAAAAGATGGATTGAACTTGGAGAGACCTTCATCCTGCAGTGGATTGATAATGGTTGATGATGATAATGATGATGATGATGCTATTACTATGGTTGAATGTATATGGAAACTTTAAATACATTTAAATATTTTTCTAAGATATAATTTAACATATAATTAATATGCTGGCATATTTCTTTATATAATTTTCATATTTCAATGGAAAGTTTTTTGTCATGACTTTTATTTTATAATTTTCTATGATTCCACATTTGTTTACCAATATAAAAATTTTAAAATCTGCCACTGTAATATGAGAGTATTAAATTAACATAAAGAAAAGGAAATATTATTTTAATATTTCATTGTATGTTTGATTCGGTAATAGTTCTTGTATTCAAGTAATGGTAGAGTAACAAGTATTTTGAAGCTTAAAATCCATGGATTGTGGTTCATCTCTATTTAAACTTCTTAAGAATTCCTGAAGAATAAACCATTAAATTATGTAAACATAAGGTAATAGTGATGTGTTTTAATATATCAAGAGATTATAAAAAGTTTTCACAGTTTCCATGATCAGTTACATTTTAGAAAACAAATTCATTATTGATAATTGATCAATTTATTACTACCATTTCTTTAACTTTTTTTAAGAAAAGTGAATTTAGTATAAGATTTAACAGCGAATGTGTGATACAGTTTTAGTGATAACCCATAAATGACAGCATGTTTATTAATAAAAATGTGAAGTTAATGTTAAAAACAACCCAAGATTAACTAAATATAAAATAAAGTGAATTAAATATAAATCTAGAATCATAAGAGAAATAATTAAATTCATAAAAAACATATATTTGATATCTCTGCATTCAATTAAACATCAAAAAATGTATATTCTAAAAGGTTTTTCACTCATTTAAGGGTGGTTTGAAAGTATGCAGTGAATATCAATAATTGCATATTTTTACCATTTCTCTTTTTATTTTATTGGAATAAAAATAATAATCCTAAAGTTATACCCATAGTAAAAATATATAATTGAAGATAAAATAGATAGAAATTATCATCTTTTTTTTAATCCTTTCTTAATTATTTTTATAATTCAAAAATAAATTAATGATCAATATCATATAAATGTACTCTACTAATTTTGAGTCATTATGATTAATTTGGTTATTGTAAAGAATAACTAAAATCCAGGAAAAAAATCATAATGTTGTTGTATAATATACACTGACTGATATATTATTATATTTTAAAGTTTAATGTAATTTAATAACATGTATAATAATATTAAATTGTCAGAATAATTGTGGGTTTGTTTAATTTTAAACAAGCCTTAGATTAAGACTATAGTGGATACTTATTATTTCTTTAAACGAGGTTCTTGTTGTTTTTTATGTACAATTGCTATCATTAGCACTTATACTAAATTCTCACTTTATATTTAGTCACTGGCTTTATGACATTTAATATGAGTTAAATAATATTTTTGTTGTGACTCAGAATATTTTGGAATGCAATGGAAATGAAGAACAATTTCCTTTCATGCAAATTCATTTTTTATTTAATTCTCAAGATTAATTATTACATTTTATTATTCATTAATAAGCATTATTTATTACTGGTTGTCATAATATATAATAAACCAATAACTTTTATAATTTCTGTATATACAATTTGATTCAATGCATTTATCTAGATAAGTTTATTTAAACTAAGGGAAATTCAATATTTTTTTCTCCTTCTTATTAAAAGGTGTAGTTTTCTTATTGCTTCTTTGGTGAAATTTTTATTGATGTCTTTTCATATTCAGGACTAATCAGTGATTTTTTTCATCTTCAGCTGGTGCATCTTTGGTCTGGTCTGCCTCTTAAATATTGATTGTGGGAAGTAGAATTTGCTGATTTTTTTACATGGCTGAGTAGATTCAGTACTCAATGTTTCTGCCCACTGATGTAGACCTGTAATTGGTATCTGAGTAGTAAGACTTCAGTACTCAATGTTTCTGCCCACTGATGTAGACCTATAATTGGTATCTGAGTAGTAAGAGTTTTTCTGATTTTACTATTAGAAGGTGCAAAAACATCTAAAGTAATAGTATGTGGTAAGCAGGTAATTTTTGTGAAAACTGGCAGCTTAAAATCTTTTCCTTATTTGTAAGTAGCTATTATTTGGTGTTTTATGATGTTTATTTTGTGCACTAGGTTTAAGACAGGATAATTTGTTTCTTAATGTGTGACTAATCAACATTTCTTTTATTATTTGATTATAGAAAGTTGATCATCTTATTTAATGTATCAATAATATAAACACATACCCTCATTTATTAATTACTATTTTTGTAAAGTTTTTGTTTATCATTTATTCAACTTGTTTAGATTTGTGTTTCTGAATTGTATAATGCTGTGAAGATATGTTTAAATCATTTTTTTACATAAATATTTTAATGCTGTTCATATGTAAAAGCTATTCCATTATTGAAAACTGTAGCTATAGAATGACTATGTTTAGATAATAATTTTTTATTTTCTCTAATTGTTACTAATGGGTAGACAGTAAGACCTCTGCTATCTTTAGCCAATTAGAAATGGCATTATTGATAATAAAATATTGTCTTTACTTTAATATATGTTGTCTATATAGAGCCTTTCTCAATGCCTAGTTTTTGAGGCTAAGGCATGGCTCTTGTTTTATTAGCCATGTTTTGATTTAATTAACATGTCTGGCATTGAAAGTCCTGTGATTTAATGACCTATGATTTAAATGACTGAATCTAAACCAGGTCAATATGCATATGATCTATTCAGAAATATTATTGTGACCATACATGGTCAATCACACTGTGGCAAACTTAGAAATTGATTTCTGAATGGAATAGTAACTTTTGATCTCTCATAATACTCATTGCAATGGATAGGCCATGTCTTCTAGCCCCAAAAGGTTTGTGGAAGTTTGATGTCTTGTTAACTGACCATTAAGATTATATCTATTTAATCACAAGTTGTTAATCTAGGTTATTTGTCAATTTTGGTTATTATTTACCTATCTATTATTATAAAGTGCTGAAAATCTTGAAATCATTAGATCAGAAGTCGAACTCCAATAATGTGTGATTACTTAAGTTATTATAAATCTCCGTTCACTTACACATCAATAAGAGTTTAAAAAACAAGTGAATCAGTTAAGTTTATAGCACATTTCTATAAATACACCAACTTTCACTAACCATGCTAAATCAAGGCTTGAGTCTATTGTGTGCCTGATGTTATAATCAAATTTTGAATTGTACAAATCTATGTAACCTATCGTAGGAGAAAGATAGTATCTCTTTTTTAACCATCCACAATCAGACAAACACGACTTATAAATATAAATCTATTATTATAAAGTGCTGATAATCTTGAAATCATTAGATCGGAAGTTGAACTCTGATAATGCACTATTACTTTAGATATTTATAAATCTCCACACATGCACACATCAGTAAGAGTTTAAAAAACTTAAGTGAATCACTTAAATTTAGAGTGCATTTCTATAAAGACATCAGACATACAATAGACTCAAGTCCTGATTTAGCATGGTCAGTGAAAGTTAGAGTAATGTTTAGCTTTATTACTGCCTATCATGCTTTCAATTTATTTTTACTATATCATATTTATGGAATATAGTAGTGTAATTAAATGGTTCTTTATATTAATGTTTAATTAACTGTTTACTTATTCAATTATTTAAAATTTAAATTTTAATATTTAACTAGCCCATTTTCTAAAAAAGGAGACACTTGGTTCTTTTTTGTTAATAGAAAAACAATCTCCAGTTATTGCACATAGTTTAATCTTCCAATTTCTAACCTCTGTGTGTGTGTGTGTGTGTGTGTGTGTGTGTGTGTGTGTGTGCAATATCACTGCTTTTGTTATCTCAAAACTATGACAGGTTTTCTGTTCATGGTCTGTAAATATTGAAATGTATTCTTTGTCTCTGATGTGTTTATCCAAAGAAATGGGCTATTTAAATATTCAAATTTAAACTTTAAATTAAAATTGACTACGTGAACAATTAATTAAATATTGCTATCAAGAATCATTTAATCACACCACTATATGCCATGAATATGATATAGTTAAGATGTATTAAAGAATGCTAGCCAATAATATAACTAAATATTATTTAAAAATACATTTTTGTGAGCATTTTTATTTTAACAGATATTACATTGGTTCAGAAATAATAAAAAAATAATAACAATTGAATTACAAAAATATTATTAATAAAAATAATGACTTCTTTTTTTTTTAAAAATCTGACATAAATTCAAAGACAATTTCAGTCTGGTTTTCAGCAGATTTCCCAGATGATAATTGTTGACAAAATAAGAAAGCAAAGATTACAAAAGAAAGTTAGTCTCTGTTAAATTTTTAATGCTTCTAAATAAAATGTCTATTGTTCACAAAACTTGTTTTGAAGGCATTATAGGTAAATGTAAAAAAATTGAGATTTTTTAGAACTGTTGACAAATTATTAATTAGTCTATGAAATAACATTCTCCCATTGGATATTTTTAAAATGTAACTTCTCTAATGATTAGATTTAGAAAAGAAAATAGATTTCCTTTTTGGTTAGATAGACTGTTATTGTTAATTCAGGCTTTTATTTTATTTTAATATTTTACCACAGAGATTTAGCAGTAATTATGCCATTGAAATGAAGGTTTCATAAGCACTGCTGTGTTACTTTTATTTAGCCAATTATCCTGATTAATGATTTTATTACTATTGTCTTTGTTTAAAAACTATATTGACAAAAATCTAGATAGGGCCAAAGTTTTTTTAGCAAGTACTAAGTTTTTTTATTAAGTATAAACCACTCCCTCACTTGAAAATTAATAGTGTCTGAATTGCTATGGTTATCTTATGGAAACCACATCATGGTAAAAGTTTCCCAATGTTTTTGGTAAATACTCACATTTACACCTTGAATATTTGTTTATGAATGCTTTGCATTTAACTACTAATAATAACTTTAATATTAACAAAAATAATAAAAATATAACTTAAATAATTAAACTTCTTAGATAAGTTTATTAAATTTAAATTGGTTCTTTGGTATTTGCCAACCAATGATGTATTACCCTGAAGCCATATTAGTCTGATCTTCAGATCTTTAAGATAACGTCTCCAAGTGATTTGCGGACAAATGCAATTGCTAAAATTTGTCTGCAAATCACATGGACCCGGCACATTAAAGATCGCAAGATTAGACTGATATGGCTTCAGGGTAATACATCATCAGTTGGAAAAAATAAAATAAAAAGTACAAAAAAGTACATGCAGGCATCAAAATAATTTAGAAATTAAAAGTAATTAAGTGTAATCTTGATAATTTAGAAATTGAAAGTAACTAAGTGTAAATTTTATAATTGTACTTTTTTTTTGTAAATTTAAAATAAATAGACAAATAAAGAACACTTTTCCTGATTATCTGGCATTATTAATGGTGACCTGGATAACATACTCTATATTATGAATTTTTATAACAAAAAAAAAAATTCAAAAAAATGTACTGCACTAAAAATTATCTAATCTTTACAACATTTCCGATGGTATTTAACTCAATTATTCATGTTAAAAATATATAAAACAAACAATTTAAAAATATGTCTCATTTTTTGACTGAAAATTAGAAAAGTCAGCATGTAGCACTGTAATGGTGGAGTGGGGCTTTTTTTGTTTTTGACGGGCTGAAGGCACATCCAATATTATGCTCGATTATAAAATACAAAACCACTGACAACACCAGACATTGTATTACTCTCATAGCTGTAATTTTTATAATTGGGGATGAATTTAAAAAAATAATAATTTCTGTATAATATAATTCAGAAATTAAAAATAAAATTAATTAATTGTACTTTTTATAATTGCAGAAGAATTTACAAAATTATATACATCAAAATGACATTATTTATTAGAAACAAAAATGAAAATTACTTACAAATAGCGTCCACTGCGGTGGTGGACTAGTAGCAAAAGACAGACAAATGACATAATTTCCCAAAGCTCTCTCCTATTTTTAAATCTCGCAGGTCAAAAAAATCCAAAAATTGGAATAATCATGTCAGTTGACATGACAACATTGTCATGTTATCATTGACAATGTTTGCCTGAAGGAAAATCAGTAAGTATAAAACATCATTGGTTGAATAATACTAAAGTACCTTTAAATTTTACTTCTCCCTTGTTCTTTTAAATATATATCAACACACATATAATCTTTGATCAATATTAAAAGTACAATAATTGCCTACAATATTTCAATCATCATTTTTTAATTTACTTAAAAATAATATTTAACTTAAATGTGAATAAAAGATTTTATTTTCAACAACTTTGTAAAACAAAATACACCAACTTTACAGATGAAAAAAATAGACACAGTAGTTCAAGTTATTTTAAAATAAAATTTATGACTGCAATTATATATGATTAAAAATGAAATCTTTATTTTTTTAAATATTATGGGTTTTTTTTTTTTTAAATTTACAACAAGGGCTAATTACTATATTCTTCTTCTGTTATAAAAATTTTAGAAAAAAATATAAGTCAATGAAATGAACGATAATAGGAAAAAATCTATAGCAAATGATATTATTTTAGAGAATTAAAACATTTCACTACAAAAAGTAAGTTATTTTTAATATTAACTTAATTACTATTTTCTCTATTTTTATTTATAATAAACAAATATATAAATTGTCAAAATAAGAGTCATAGATCACATGACCTATACTCTTAAGGTTGTAAGTTATAAACAATGAGGATTGCCAATTCATCAACAAGCTTTGTCATAAATGCTTAGCTAGATAAAGCATTTAAAATATCTCTGTCAGGACCTCCCCCCAAACCTCTGACCATGGTTTCATGCTCTGGCACTCCTCATAGAGGTGCTAGTGTAGGTTTAGACACTCAATCTAAAAACACTAACCCAAAGCCAAGCATTTAACTAAAAGTTATCTATTGAGTAAAAAATCTGAAATTTTCAGACACCTACATGTCTTCAAACCCAGCTATCCAACTCAGATAGCTATATGGGGCTGAGAGATCTTCAGCCATACCATATATTAGTTGTCTTAGCAATATAACATTGCATAAGACTTAAGGCAAAGACTATAAATAGTCAAAATAAGAGTCATAGATTACATGACCCTGTACTATTAAGCTTCTAAGTTATAAACAATGAGGATTGCCAATTCATTTTATTTCATTTTAAGACACAATGATTTAATGAACATTACCTTGGCATTTGAATGCTTTCTAAATACTGATTAATGCTGCATGATATAATATTTAAAAAAAAAACAATAAAGAAGTTTGTTGGTCTTGTTTAATTTTCATTTCACTTGATCTATGGATAATGGAGGTGTTGAAGTATTAATATTAAGCAGGTAACTATGGCAACTATACTATTCAAACAACATTCTTATTTATTATTAATATTTAGCATCAATTTATGAATCTGTTGTGTAAATTTCAGGAAAAATATAAATCAGTTAATAAATAAATGGATTTTGGAAATAATTAAGTGAACTACAGAAAGATCACTTAAATTTCTATTACCACAATCACCATAGCAACACATTACACAATTAAATGTTTTATGTTTCTTATATGTGTTTATAAATTAGTTATTAAATATATATATATATTATTGAAAACATATATATATATATTGTAATGGGATGGGGTGGGTGATATAGGTAGAGTAAATGAAAAAGATTTTTGAACTGGGTGATGGCAAATCACATCACTCCCAGTCCATTTAAAATGAAATACAAATATCAATAATTTGACAAAGTATATATAAATAAGATAGTATTGAGATATTTAATAATAAAATGAGATTAAATATCTCTGAAAACATTGAGAGATCAGAAGCTAACTCAGAAGAGCAACTAAAGCATAATTATTATCAACCAGCATTATAATAAGTCAAAGTAAGTATAAGTAAATATTAAGATAATCATCATCATTGATGGGAATAAACAAATCAGTACAATAAAACATATAAATCAACAGTCAACCTTGTGACTGGATTGGAAATGGGTCTTCTGTAGACCAGGCTAACTACTGAGCCTTTTGCCAGCTTGAGCAATTATATAAACATGACTTGGATGCACCAGCTTAGTGCCCATCCATTAAAATACACAATAATTAGAAATCAAAACAATAATGCTGGGACATTTAAAACATGCTGATCATCATCAATGCTCAGGCCACTTGTACTGGCCAACTATAAACTGAAATTTTTAATAAGACTAAAGTAAAATAAAAAAATAATAGTGCATGGGCTTTAAAGAGTATCCTCTTTTGCACCAACCAGGATAATGATTGATCATCACTGGATGCCCAAAGCACTAAACACATCCCCATTTATCCATGTCCGAAATCTAGCTCAGAGAACATGGGCTCTATTACTGTATGTGAACAAGAGATGATGGGATACAATTTTAACAATGAAATAAGTTTATTAATAACAATAAAAAAATAAATAAGATCTTATAAGGGTTCTGATTTTGAATGATATACAATATTATATACACAATTAAAGTTATTATATAGATTTACAATATTTCTTAATAAGTTTCTACAAACGCATATATATATATTTGTACACAGACGTGCGTTTTATAATATACAAGGAATACATTTCAATTAAACAAAATCATTATATAAAAAAAAATTGATTAAAATTTACATATGTGTTACAATTGACAACATACGCACATATATATGTGTGTGCGTGAAATAACCTATTTGACTTGTTACAAAATAATTATCAAACTCTTAAATTATATGAAATACCATAAATGATTGAAGTTTCAGTTAAATGAAATACATTTTACATACTAGGTTTACTGAAACACGTATATATAATTTGCACAGACATATGAAACATTAATTTAGCTACAATAAAATTATGAAAGATTATTTTCGCAATTTAATCTTGAATATAGTCCTTTTCTTTAAAATAAGAACTATCAAATTTTTGACAGTTAATTGATTTAAAATGTCTTTCTTTTTCCTAGTCTAAAAGATTTTTGGAAATCACTTTCTTGACTATTAATTATAACTTTGTTTGTAGTTTTTTTTTTTTTCTTTAATAAACGATTTTAAACTAATATCGTTTTATATATTTCTATCAGTTATAAAAATGTCATTTTACTAAGGAAATTGTTTAAAACTTCCTTATCATATATAATGCTACTCACCACCAGCTGTATATACGTTTATCCATGTTCCTTTGCCTTTATCTGATGCAATATAGTGTAATTAATTCTTCAGCAAGCTGGAAGATTTTTCTTGATGAGTTTGGTTTTAGTGATTGTCATAATCAGGAAAAATGTAATCCATGTAAAATGTTGATCTTCCTTTCAGTCTAGGATTGTTCCAGACAAGCAGCTCTCTTGGTTTGATAGATTTCAGGCAATCAACCATCCTCTGCACGTTTAAGGCTATGAATTTCAGCACAAAGAAGTGGGTCATTTTCTCCAAGTGAATTTCAAACTCCTGCAAGGAAATATTGGTAGCTCCTGAATCTAATGTTCTGCCTTCAGCCACATAACTTCATAGTAGCTATTTTGCCAACTCTCCGGTCAACTAAAACCAATTGCTGCAAACTTCATCAAGTTGCAACAAAATATTATAACCAACTTTTCAGACTGCTCTCTTATAAATCATTATCCAGACTATGCAATGGCCCAGTTGGCCACTGCTTAAAATATTACAACCAGACTCCTCTGGTCAACTCTTACAAACTACAAGCCAAAACTATTAATCAGACTAGAGCTAATCCTGTTATCAGCCCTTTTATAGATAGACTCATCTGAGGTGTTATAACAACACCTTGATTAAAAACAGAATTTTATCTTTATCTCTTTAATCTATTGGAATCTATATACATGTTTTTACTTAGGAGATTCTTAATAGATAAAAAAATTGTTTAATTAATAAAAAAAATTTCAAAAACAAGTATTGTGTTTTTACATTTCACAATCAGAATAGTAATAATAATAACAATACAATATTTATATTTATTAAGACCTTTTTTAAAATATTAATTTCATAATGAAATTTTATTTTAAACCCAGAGTTATTTAACCCTTTACTTGTTATTATTTTATTTTAGAAAATATAGAAAAATATCTACAAAAATTTATTCTGTGTTTATTTCTACTTTTTCTTTATTTTACATATATATTCACATACACTACATTAGTGTGTGTGATGTAACCCAACTGGTTACAATATATATATATTAGTTTTAAAAATATTGGAAATGTAATAGGAATTCTTTATTTAGGTTTACAATGAAAAATAATATTGAACTTGTAAAACAATATTTTATTTTCACTGGATACAATTGTTTTAAAATCTCCATTTCACTTATTAATTGGAGGCAAATTTTATTAATTTTTTTATATCATTGAGTTAAATTTGAGCAATATTCATTAGTTGCCTGGATAACATAAGCATCATCAAGAGTATGTTATAAATAAAACAAAGATGCTATAATTTGACTTATAATTTTGTTGCTAGAAAGGAAGCATTTAGATCTGTCTTTAAAAATGTATTAAATTTTATTGTTTAAATGATTAATTTATAAAACTATGGAAAAATAAAGATTTTAACTCTCTGCCTGTTAAATTGAGGGCAGCTTGGTTATGAAATTCCAGGGGAAATAGCAAAAATGCGAAAGAAAGAAAGAACCCATCAAAATGCAATGTATTTCAAGTAAGCTATATAAATATATTCTATTTATAAAAATCCAGAATGTTACCTATTTATTTGTGATGGATATAAATGCCATTGTGTGTCTAGGGATATCAAATTTCAGATCAAGGAATTTTACAAGATTGATTAACTCCACTTATGTCTGATATTAAATAATTTAAACTTCACTTTCATAATTCAGAAAGGAAAGCTAGTATTTATTCTTCACTTGGTTATAACTTGATTATGTCATTAAAGGAACTCTCTTTGCACATTATTGTCAATGAACAAACAAAATTAAAACCAGTGATGCACAATTTTGCATTGACTAAGTATCTATTGTTTTTAAAAGCTGGATATTTATATACTTAAAAAGAAAATATTGGAAATTAAATGCAAAAGGAATGGAATTTGAATCTGTGTTAGTTACTACTCACGCTTGTCTGCTCTACTTAAAGGAAATTCATCTCTTCACCTTAGGATCAGAAATAAAAAAACAGAAGCTACAATAGATCTGTGGATAATGAGTGAAACTGGACAGACTTTCAACTAGATATATGATCTCTATGTATATATATATATGTTTAAAAAAAGAATATTTACATTTTATTTTAAAAACATAGGTAAATAGTATATATATATGGGGATAGAATTCACACAATAAAAAGATCCAAGAGATTCATTTTTGTTATTATTTAAATTCATATCTAATGATAGCAGTTAATATGATGTGATGTTTTCAAATATTTAATTTTTTTTGTATGTTCGAGATTTAACTTGGGGATATTTGGATAGAAAAGATTTTAAATATAACATATTTTTTATGTTTGTTTAATTATTTAGAAATTACATTAATAAATAAATAGAAATCAATTGTTATTTGATCACATTTTTGTTTATCATTGTATATGCTATTTAAAATCTCAGGAAGATATTTAAAGTCTCTTCTTCCATTTTATATAAAGTATTATTGTCTTGCAATACATTTTTGGAATTTCATACACATAGATTTTATTATTATTTTTATTGATTTTAGTCTTTTGCAAACATTGATTATTTGTTCTGTTATATTTTTATTATTACTGTTATAAATTTTTATTATAAACCAATAAATTTAGAGTTGAAATAAAAATTCGGAATATGTCTGATTATGTTTTTTTAATGTAGAAGGTAAATTTTGTATTTGACGTTTGATCCAAGTTCAATCCCATCTTGGTAAGTGAAATAGAATTAGATATATGTATATTTTATAAATCATTGTTAAATCTGATTAGATATAAACATGATAATAATGATTATATTGAAATATCTGTTTACTTATCTAAGTCAATATTACTGGTAGAAATAATTTTATTAGTTCAGAGTTGATTATTTATTTGCTTATCTTGTCCAGTTACAAAAATCATAATAGATTTTATTCTGTCATTAGTCAGAATGATCTGTCTTAATTATTCTGAAACACCTTTGAAGTGGAATTATACATTTTATTGACTAGCATAACATAATATTATCTTTGGCTTAGATAACAGACAATTATTGTCAAATATAGTTTAATTGTTATCCATTTTTATAATCGATTGATTGGGAGATTTGGTTTGATGAATAATATCAGTGATTGTAATTAAGTAAATATCCAATAGGAACCTATGGTATATTGTATATAATGTGATTGGATACTGTAAAATGTGAAATTGTCTAATAGAATTTACTGATAATAAATTCTTGTGGAGTGCTTCATTTTAGAATATAACTGAAGCAATAATTGCATGACGATCTAAAGTAGAGTATGAATGAAATGTTTATATTATATTTAACATTTTATTAAGATAGATATAAAACTGAGTAAAAGTTTATTTATTTAAACATTATAAATGTTGTGAAGTTTATAAAAAATGTTCTCAAAATGTAATTATATTTATTTAGAAATTAGTTGATTTAAATAGAATGTCATTAAAGATTAAAGTAAATCTGCATTACTATAAATAATATTAAATTAGTAAAGTATGTAGAATTTAATTAATTATTAATTCGAATTTAGTTTTATTCAGTTCTCATTAGAATATATATCTTGGGCATACATCATTGTTTAGGACAGTAATATATAACTTCACTGCTTATTATAGCTTACTTTGGAATTGTGAATAGAATTGTTGATGTTTGAGGTGATGATCTCATTTGCTTTATTTCATTTTAAATATTATCTGGAAAAATTAGATTTTAATAGAGATTGTTAGTATTATATGATAGTGTAGTGGACAAAGTAAATAATTATTTATTGGAAATATTGTTATTGCCTAGTATTATTAATAACTGAACTAGATAATTTTATATTGGTTCTGACAGTGTTACTATTTCTTAATACATGTTTTGCTCTGTGATAAGTAATATAAATCTTAAGGACATTTCCTTATGACAAATGTTGACTGAACAAATGTAGAGTGGTAGTGAGATGGTCTGCAGACTGGTGCTGGGCTGCAGAAGTTTTTACCAGTCCATGGTAAACTGGCAAGAAAGTTTGTAATAACAAAATAATAAGAGTTTAAACTTTTAATTAATATAAACAATTTTTATTTATTTTTTTCATCTCATTTTTACCCAATTAAAAATAAAGAAACAGAATGAAAACAAAATCTAATCAATCATACATACATTAATTTGTTTTTATTTTTAGTTATCACAAATGTTTTTTGGGGGGAGGGGATAGAATTAAATTTTTTATTACTTTTCTAAAAAAATTCAAAATTAAAAAAAAAAGTTTTTTATTATACAAACTCCATATATATATATAATTTCATCTCGTATATTTAACATCATTGTTTTGATCAGTTATAACAATTATGCTCATCTAAGACTAAACAGTTTACATCTTTAAGAAAATTTATCTCAAGACTTTTGCCGGTCCACAAAACCTTATTCTTTTTTTTGCCAGTCCATGAAACCTTATCATTATTTTTACCAGTCCGCAGGTGTGAAAAAGTTAAAGACCACTGAGATAGATAGTCTATTATTATTGTAACAAAGTAGCTATCCAATGCTAGCTGATGATCAGGTATAAGTGGCAATTATTACAAAATGCCAAATCAATTTTAAGGCTGTTAGAAAATAACATTCCACATTTAGTATAGAATTATTTTGTTATGAATGATGTCTCAATTATGAGACATAGTAAAGTTTTTTTTATATTATCATCCCATATTATAATGAATAGTTTATGACAAAATGGTGACCAATGATTGGGCTATGTTTTGTTCACATTGTATTGAGCATTTACATGGCATAATCATTTTTATCACATTACAATATATATATATATATATTACAAAGAAATCAAGTCATATGTCAAATGACCTAATTTAACAAGTTTGTATTACAAATGTTATATATAGAGTTTGCAAATAAGCTCTTAACAAGCTTTGCAGAACATCCCCAACCCCAGACCAGCTTTTTCTACTGGATTCCTCAGTGAGGTGCTTGGATATTCATGCATTAGAGAGCTCACAAATAAGCTCTTAACAAGCTTTGAAGAATATCCCCAACACCAGATTGGTTTCTGCTACTGGCTTTCTCATCCTAGCAGCTCACTGAGAAATCCAGTAGCAGAAACCAGTTTGAGCTTGAGGATATTCTGCAAAGCTTGTTAAGAGCTTATTTGCGAGCTCTATATATAACATATGTATACACAGACACAAATGTTTTTTTCCAAAACAAAAATGCAATTACTTTGATAATAACAATATTGTATGCTTTAACAAAAATAATGCCACTCTATTTTAACTAATCTTATGCACAGATAAATCTTATTTGAACTAGTCTTGTATTGAATAATAAATCAAATTAAGCAAAATATATCATTTTAATTCATAACATTGCAAGAAGCATCAACCTTCCAAATCATAAGATCTCTTTCTATAAACTAAGATCTTAAATATAAGCAGGTAATTTTTAAAAAGAATAAAGGTTATGAGTACAAAGATTGCCACTCAAAATTTTATTCTTACCAGATATTTATAAAATAAATCAAGAATATTATGTAAATTACATAAAAATTGATTTACACATTTAAATTTGAGCCAATTTAAGAATTCAGATTCCTGATACCAAACAACTGATATTAATTCTCCATTTGTTTATTCCTCAATATTATATTGTACTCTAATTTCATTCAAATAAGATATTTATAAAACAAGTCACTAGGTTTATATAAATGGAATAAGTTTCTACTGACACATTTATTTCTTAATTTATCTAAACACAGAGATTCTTTATACCAAATAAAGTCTATATGATCTCCCTAACCATGAACCAAATATTTTTGATTATCTCCAAATTTATCTTACACATTTTAATGTTTTCTGACAAATTATACTTTCAAAATTTGTAATGTTAAAAATTAAATACATCACAATCATCCTTCCAACATTACATAGAAAAAGTTAATAGCTAAATCTTTTTGTAATACACTGCTTCTTAAATAATTTCTCACTGTTGTATATTTTGATATAGAATCTTTTATACTTAAATTCTTACAATGTCTATTATTCACAAACTCTTTATAAAACTCTACTTCACATAGTACACCTAAGTATTCATCAGCTTTAACATTCCTAAATTCCACTCATAAGATTTTATTATTTATATACAAATTGTGTTCATAGGATTTTACATTCCTTCATAGATTTTTTAATTTTTATTTAAATTTTGTATTTTTAGGTGAACTTGTTCTTGAGATTCATTCATATCTTTGATGTTGAAGTGAGAATCCCAATTTTAGACTCATCCTTCAACAATAAATCTTCAGCTTTAACTTCATTCAATTTAGCATTCGATGAAGGACTAAACTCAGTTTAATTTCAGTTCTAGCCTCATAAAATCTGGTAGTTATACTTGGTTTATTTTCAGCTTTAACTTTATGCAATTTAGCATTCAAACTATTACTTAATTCTTTTTGTCAGCTTTAGCTTTACTTCTAGCCCTATCAAATGTAGCATTCAATGTATTAATTAAATTAACACTTAACTCTTGAAACAATCTTTATTTCTGCCATGCTAATAATTTTTAGACTATCTTCCCAATACCTCAGTGAAAATATCAATCAAATTAGTTAAACATTCAAGCAAAGGACAAGAGAAAAATGTTTTTAAATAAACATTTCTGCAATATAAAATATATTTACCAATACACAGTAATAATCTGAGGCTTGTTACTTTTCATTGCTGTGTAAAAACATCTAACAAAAGCACAAAAACAATCTACTTATCTTTGATTGTTGATCATTTCTTTGAAATAAAATTTTCTCCAAGTCTTTCCCTCATCAAACATGATAATTTATATTAAAGTTGATATAACTATTACACATAAATTAAATAATCATTGTCATCACAAAATATTATTATTAGAATAAGGCCAAATAAATCACTTATCACACAAAAAAATAAGAAAAATGAAATTATAACTATAACAAATGTTTATTGAGTCCCCACATTGGCAGCCAAAATTGTAACAATAAACAATGTGGGAAATTGATTCCTCAAATATTTCATGTATTTGGGGTATAAAACTCTACAGTATGTGTAAATATAAAGGGGAGTGAGGTCGGTTTATTAATTTAATATTCCTTATGAACTGATCAAACCAAAAACTATAATTATAAATAATAAATCAATAATAAGAAATCTCTCACTTCTGGTTACCTAAATTTATAAAAGGTAAACATATTCATATCTAAGACTATTACATATGTGCATATTTCAAATAAATATATATCAAAATCAAAGGGGTATTGTATTGTTCTCAAAATATATTTGCAATAAGTAAACAAATAATCCTAGAGTGTCTTTTAATGCAAACATCATCCTTCTTCTTTTATATTACAATGTTATAAGATCTAATGACAATTAATATTATTAGGCAAAGAAAATATTAGTATAGGTGTATTTAATATTTCAGGGTAAATATCAAAATCCCATAGTGAATCTGATACATATGACCATAAATCAAAGATATGTGAAAACCTCATAATGAAAAACACCAAAACAAAATGTAATGGAAACATATATACATTTTATTGACATTCAAGTGATTTTATATTATTACTAATAATAAACATATTTTTACAGTTACTAAAGCTTAAGTCTTATAATGTCATTTCAATTTTTTATTAGATTAATCTTTTATATTGCTCATCCAATGATCCAGGCACGCACAAACACTCATTCATATTATATTTTATGCACATTTAACTTAGTCCCATAAGTATTCTTGTTCATTGTCTCTCCCTGATGCTAAACTGTGGGCCAGGGTTATAAAATAATTTATGCATGTCTTGGATATGTTTCTAGTTCATGGTTAGACTCAAAAATAGATGAATAGGGCAGAGGCCTTAGTATTCTTGGTTTTTATAGCTCAGATATGAGTGGCCTTGAGGTACTTTTGCCTAGTATTTGAACTGGGTTAAACCAATATACATCATCCAACCCACACACCAGGGTTATATAAAGAATATTATAATTATTAATTAATAAAATAAATAACTAATGTAGAATATAATTCCTATACAAACTACTTAGGATCATAAGTAATGGCTTATTTAATAAGTGACAAAAGTAAAGTGAATATATTATTATATATATTTATGAACCTACTCAATTAATATATTTCAAAAAGAATTGAACATATTTTACATAAAAAAATATCTAAGCAATGAGAGGAATTCGCCATCTCTCACATAAAACTTTGTCATAAAATAAATTCATCATCTGTTGTACAAATAATAAAAATATATAATCCATAAGACAATGTCAAGTATATGAAGGCCACTATTCAAATCATTTATTTAAAAAGTTAAATTTAACAATGTCTTCCTTCTAATATTTATATCCTGAATGCCTCATTAAACATCATCACAATTCTTTTCACCCTGAAATGATGTGTTATAAAACAAAAAATATTTTTAAATATTACCTTTGTTGTTTTATAAGAATGTATCTTTGGGAGATGTATAAAAATTTATAGCAAACATAATAATATTATTATTAATGAAAATCATATCTTTATTTCTTCCTTTCCTTTCTTTAAAAATCTACAGGTTTAAATTCAAAGTTCAAGTCCAATCTTATTAGATTACAAAAGAAAGTTAATTTGGAATAAATTTTTAAAAGTTTGAGATAAAAAGTCTATTAAAAACAGGCAAAACTCATTATACTTATTGTCACACACAGCAAGCTAGAGTAATCAATGGATGCCAGAAGGCTTGTGCATAAAATTCCCATCTAGTGCCTACTCATCCAATATCCCCAGATTAGTTTCTGGCTTGTGGCCTTTGTCAGTAAGGAGCCTTGGATCAGAGTTCACTGGTGTGGCAATACATATAGTCAGTTTTGCCTGTTTAAAAACAGTTATACACAAGCATAAGAAGTGGTGGTCATGTGATGTTTATTGGCTTAAAAAGTCTATTGTTCACAAAACTTGCTTTGAAGTCATTTACAATTGGATGTAAAAACCTAAGAATTCTTGAAACTGTTGACAAACTATTAATGATTCATGCAATAACATTTTCTATCTGGATATCTTTTAAATACAACTTCTTGAATGATTAGATGTAGACTAAATATATTTCCTTTTTGATTTTATAGGATTTTATTTTAATTTCGGCCTTCATTTTATTTTAAAATTTTACTACAGTGTTGACAGTAATGTAGGCAACTGGAATGAATAATTCACAAGCCCATCAGATTAATTTTATTTAGCTCATCCTCCTGGCTAATAAATTTACTACTATTGCTATTTTTTAAAACCTTAAAAGCAAATAATCTAGTTTGATCAAAAGTTTTTTATCAAATATACCAAGTTTTTTTTTATTACTGAAATCAGTCACTCTTTACTGCAAAATTAATGATGTTTGACTCACTATGGTTATCTCCTAAAAAACACTCCATGGTAAAAAATACCCATTGTTCTTAGTAAATGCCCGCCCACACTCCTTGAATATTTGTTTCTGATCTCTTTGCGTTCAACCACTTCTAAAAATAACTTTAATATTAACAAAAATAATAAAAATATAATTTAAATAATTAAACTTTTTACACAATTTTATTAAATGTAAATCTTACATCTCTCTTGTTCTTTTAAATACATATCAACACACATATTCTTTGACAATTATTAAAATAACAATAATTGCCTGTAATATTTCAATAGTTTTTTTTTTATATTTTAATTTAAAAGAATCTTTCACTTAAACGCGAATAAAATATTTTATTTCCAACAACTGTCTGAAGACAAAATAAATGGTTTAAAAAACAAGTTTAAATGCTAAACAAAATAGACACAACAGTTAATTTTATATTACAAAGAGATTTATGACCGCAATTATATACAATTAAAAATGAAATCTTTATTCTCTTAAAGATTTAACTTTTTAAATTTCATAGCAAGTTTTAACTACTACAATATATATATATATACAAAGCATGTAAAAGAAGTAATATATTAAATAGAATTATTATACTTTTTCAGTACAATTGTTATGTTAAATATATAAATATTAGGACATTTAACCCAGAAAAGTTAGTTATATGTTTATAATTTTTAGCTTTCTTTCATACTAAGTATGCTTAGAATATATTTAATATTATAATCATAGCTCCTTAAGATTATTATGGATTGTTTTTATGTGTACTTGCTAGCTATTTTTGTATTTAACTTAATTTAAATTATTTTTTTGTTATTCAAATATATGTAAAGATCTTCAGAGAAACCACTTTTTTGTCAGAGGAATGCTGGAATTTTTTTATCATTAACTATTATACAAGCCTTCTTGCTCTTTGTTTTTTTATCCTGCCTTTCAGTGCAAAGATATTCACTTTTGAGAGATAAAAATTTATGACTAAAAGCAGTAATAAATACCCATCTATATTCTTAGAACATGAAGAGCAATCACTTCATAAATTTGGTCACTCAAAAGTGGATATCATTTGCAGTGAAATTAAAAATAAATAAAAAAACAATCAAAGAAGCTTGGACAATAACCATGTATGAATTTGTTATAAATAAATAAAAAACCAGCATCTTTCTGTCAAAAAAGTGAATTCACTGAAGATCTTTACATACATTCGAATAAAAAACAATAAATTGAAATTAGTTTAAGTACAAAAATAGCTAGCAGTAAACATAAAACAATCACTAATAATTTTAAAAGAACTGTGATTATAATACCAATGTACTGAAAGCTTGCTTAGCATGAACAAAAGTAAACAAAATATAAACATATTTAACAATAAAAGAAGTAATATTATTTCTTTTTTTTTCCAAGTGTCATAGCATCGGCCGGGACATGAACCCACAACTTGGGCAACTGCTTGTAAGGCAGTCGTGCTTACCTCTCGACCACCAATGCAAGACAATATTATTTCCTTTTAAAAAAGTATCAATGTTATTACTAATCCCTTTGTACAAAGACAAAATTATCTTTATCTCTGGGTTATCAAAGTCCTTGTTATTAATTACATGGGAATGCCTTATTACTAATACTGTGGGAAAACTATTGGGAATCAAAATTTTTTTAGTATTGAATATGCAACTATAAAAAGATTTCTAACACTGTTTTAGCAACAAAAATTAATTGATCTGGATGATGACCAAAAAAAAAAACACTAAGTATTTTCTATGTGTGTTTATGTTTTTTGTCGAATATGAGATAAAGAACACTCTAATTTCTTTTAATTAAAACAACCAAAAGAATATATATATATTATTCTCATAATGAATTTGATATTACTATAAAAATTGATCAAAAATAAAAAATATATTAAAAGCAGACTTACTGTAGGCAAACAAAAATATTAGTAAATCTTTGTGGCATATTTATTTTTTTATAAAAATTGAAAATAATAATCTTATTTTTAAAGTTTTTAATAAAAAAAAATAGCCTATTAAAAATAAATTTGTGAGCCTATAGCTAATTCTGATCATTGTTTATAAATCTGGAACAATAAAAACATACCAAAATATTGTCAATTAAATAATATATCTGATATAATGTTAAAAATGTATTGATATGAAAACAAAGATTATACTAAAATTGAATGTAAATATTTTAGTTATCCTACTCCAGCATTAATCCAGGTTTTTAACAACATATTAAAAATATTTTTTATTAATTTGGAATAATATTTGGATTAAATATAGGCTCACAAATTTCTCCTGTGTTCGTCCACATTTATTTTATATTGAAATTTTAGAAGAAAAAGTTTCAACTACTAAAGGCCCTTAATCATTTTTACATGATTATTATTATAGTCTCAATAAATATATTAAACAAAAAAAAACAATATGTTATATACCTCTACATATATTAGCTTTATTCTAATAATTCTTTACATCTATCATGATGCTGTGATGTTTTTATAAATTCAGAATCAACCCTCTATCTTGTCAATCAAGATGGTATCATTTGGAACAAATTTACAATACTATGGGTATGAAGAGATAAAACTTCTTGAAAATGCTCAGCCATTTAATATTACAAGTCATAATGGCTTTACAATTAACTGTGTTCCAGTGCCCTTAGACATATTGCTTGTTTAATTGGCAGTCTACATTGCTTTCATTATTACAAATGTCTTCTGTAATTCAATAAAATGCACAAAAAATCTTATATTCAATTTTTTTTCTGAAGAAACCACTCTTCTCTGAACTTCTTTCAAAATCAAAAATTATATTAACCATTGCCTGAGTATAAATTGTACTATTCTTAATAGAATGTTATGTTCAAGTAATCATTTACATGCATTTTGTTTTGTAATAAAAGTTTTAGCTGACAGTTTACTATTAAATATTGAATAATTATCTAGATTAGTTATAGTCACCTGAAGAAAAAAATTCTAAAACTCTTGAAAAGAATTTCTTTTGGCAAAAATTCAAACTTCATATCATAGGCATAATATGAAATATTCTACTTCTGCGTGGCAAGATTTTTTTTTAACATAAGCTTCATAAAATGTTTTTTAAAAAGTTTTTTGGAAATTACTACTGAGTTAATTAAAATATCAACAATAATTTTAATAAATTATCCTGTTTTCTACATCCCAGCCACTAATAATTATCTTCTTTTTTTTTTCAAAACATCAATTATTGTTATTATAGATATTTTGTACTTTGATAACAACATATTTATTTAATATTATCATACATATTACTAATAAGAATTATAGAAAATAATTTTAAAATTTAAAAACATTTATTAATATCCAAAACAAAAAAAATATTGTCACAAAATTAAAATAATAAATAAAACATTTATTAATGTACAGGTACACATTATATATATATTAATAATAAGCACATTAGTATATGTATTGAGAAATAGTTCTATTTGGAAAATATTATGAAGTATTTTATTAAAACCTTGTGCATATTTCAATTAAAAATATGAATATCATTAATTCCTGGTTTATTTTGTGATGTGATGAACTTATTCTTGTTATGAAGTTTGTCTCTTTTTATGTAAGAATATTTAATCAATATCTTGTTTATTTCTTATGCGAAATTCAAAAATAAAATATTTATCTCCAAGCTATTAGTATTTTTAAAAATATTGTCTTTATTTTATTAATATTTTAATATTATATATTTATATACTTTACATAATTCTTAATTATAATATTTTACAATACATTTCAGAAAATAGATGTTAATTTTTTTTTCAGGTTTTATGCATAAAAATTGGGAAAAACATTAAATAGAAACATTAAAATTTAAGACAAATATTGCACTTTCCATTTTGATTTTTAATAAAAATAAGGGTTTGAATACAGACTTTTAAACTTCTTTATCTATCTACTCTATCTCATACAATCAATATACATGACCACACATACTTAAGATCAACATGGGCATGACAATAATATTGGAATCAACATAGGCTTTGGGCATTCCATCAACAGATTTCAATGGTGTGAATGGTTGGAGAGTGAAGTAGGTTAAGACCTATCTATTAAAGTTGGAAAATTTGCTATCTTAATATAAACTGAGCACTGCTTATATATGTGTGGGGAAAATGATCTGGACCAACTGATGGGTGCTGGTGTTGTGCAGTAGTTGAGTTAATTAAATTAATTTTACCATGAGAATAAAGTTATATTATAGAACAATAATGATTTAGAGATATTAAATAATTATATTTAGTTCTTTGTTTGATATCACTCAGATTTAAAAAAATATTTCCTTTGCAAGTCTAATTAGCTGTTTTTAATTGTAAACTTGAGAGCAGACTATTAAAGTATTGAGAAAGATAATAAAGTTTGATTTATTTAGTTTTAAGTTGTCATTTCCAAAGCTAGCCTATTATTATATCAACTGCCTATAAAGTTGAAAAAATAGCTGAGAAAGCTTCTTGTTCTATATTTGTTTATTATAAATAACAGCCACTTTTCTGTAATGATGATCTCGATGTATGTAAATTTAAAGGGCATTTTAAGTAAAGAACTTTTATATAGGATTTAAAGAATTTAAATTACTCATTCTCTCTCATTCCTAGTTATATACTATTTTAGTTTGAAGTACTAATTTTCTTGTTTTCATATTACTATGTATAAGTGGACATTAGCAAACTGGATTGTTTCAATTTTGTAGTACCATTACAATTTGCCAACAAAATTTTTGGGATATAATACAGATTACATCATTATGATCCTATGATCTGTTTCAATTTATGTTTCAAAGGATAAACTTTATTGAGACTCAAAAAGGGTTACATAAGTTACATTTGAAAACATGAGGTCTTAAATACAAATTGATTCTTGATACTACAAATTTAATAGAGGTTTACAATCTTGATAGGAAAGAAAACATGATTTACAGTAATTAAAAGAAAAAAAATACATAACAAGATAATATCAAATTAGATTTACATAACTTTTTTTTTAAATTTGATATTGAGAAAAATACATGGAAACACATGATAGTATAAATCAAAAAATATGGAGGGGTTTAAGTTGGTATTAGATTGACCTATGGTTCCATAAAAATTGAGCTCATTTGCTGCTGAGAGTACTATAACATAGCTCAATCTTATTGTTCAATTGTTACATAATTTCCATGTGAAAAGAAATTGAAAAATACTAGTCAGTATGAATTGAAAAATGGAAAAATACTCATTTAGCATGAATTGCATCTTGGAATAATGGAAAAATATTAATCAGCATGAATTGCATCTTTAAAAAATGGAAAAATACAAGTTAGCATGCATTGCATTTTGTGAAAATGGAAAAATACTAATTCGGCATGAATTCCATATTGGAAAAATGAAAAAATAGTAATCAGCCAGAACTGAATCTCGAGAAAACGGAAAAATACTAGTCAGTATAAATTGCATCTATGGAAAAAATACTAGTTCAGCATAAATTGCATCTTGGAAAAATTGAAAAATAGTAATCAACCAGAATTGAATACTTGGAAAATGGGAAAATACTAGTTAGCATGAAAAGCATTTTGGAAAAATAGAAGAATACTAGTTCAGTATAAATTGCATCTTAAGAAAATGAAAAAAATACTAGTCTGCATAAATTGCATCTTGGGAAAGGGAGAAATATTAGTTATTATGAATTGCATTTTGGGAAAATGGAAAAATACTAGTTCAGCATGAATTGCATCTTGTGAAAATAAAAAATACTAATTCAAAATGAATTCATTTTGGGAAAATGGAAAAATACTAAGCATGAATTGCATCTTGGGAAACTTAAAAAAAATATTACTCTGCATAAATTGGATCTTGGGGAAAATGAAAATAATACTAATTCAGAATGAATTCCATCTTGGAAAAATGGAAAAATACTAATAAACAGAAATCAGATCTTGGGAAAATGGAAAAAGTACTAGTTCAGCATGAATTACATCTTGGGAAAATGGAAAAAACTAGTTCAGTATAAATTGCATCTTGAAAAAAAATCTCATAAACTTATAATAGCTCTTTTACTATTGGTCTTTTATTGAAGTAAAAGGGGCACTCTTTTACTTCAAACCCAATTTCTTATATGGATTTATCCCAGAAAGCTATTTTTATAGGTGTGAGAATATGAAAAAATAATATCTTTCTTGACAATTTGAAAATAATATTTTTTAACTTTTCCAGATATTTTTATATGTTTATTTAAATATTTCTATGAATTGTTGTTATAATAATGAATAGAAATGAATAAAATTGCATTTTGGGTTTAAATACATGTAAGAACTTGGGTTTGAAGTAAAAGTAAACCCCTTTCACTTCATCAAAAGTATCCCAGCAAAAGAGATAGTTTGGGCTTATGAGAGAAACTTACTTGGCCTCAAGAATTGTTAATTACTAGTAATTGATAATTTCTTGGTAACGTCAAAGTTCATCTTTTTGTAATGAATATAACCTCATTTCCATTCATTATTATAAAAACAATTTCTAGAGTCATTTAATTGAACATATACAACTTTCTGGGGAAGTTAAAAATATTATTTGCTAAATGTCAAGAAAGGTGCATTTGTTCACATTCTCACACCTCTAACAAAGCCTTTTGGGTTTTAATCCATATAAGAATTAGGGTTTGAAGTAAAAGAGGGCTCATTTTACTTTAAGAAAGATCCCCAACAAAAGAGCCATTATAGGTTTATGACAGAAACTCACTTGGCTTCAGGAATTGTTAATTATAAGGCAGTGATAATTTCTTGGTAAAATCAAAAGTCAATGTTTATCTCTATTTAATGGATATTATCTCATTATTTTTGATTATTATTATAACAGTCCATAGAAACATTTAATTCAATATATGGTTAAATGGATATTTCATTTCTATTTTTCTTTTCCCCATGAGGTGAGTTATGAGACTGTTATGTAACTCATGGCATATAACAACAACACACACACACACATATATATATATATTGAACCAGATGCTTCATCCACTTCAAAATTATCATCATGAGATTAAAACTAACATTTATATTTAGAAAGTTTTTAAAAGAAAAGTGTATGTTAAAAGTTTTGTACTTTATTTTTTTATTTTTTAAGAGTACTTGCAAAAATGCACATATTCGTTTATAATTTAAAATTCTGTAAATTTTAGTTTAAAATAATTTTTTTTTGACACTTGTTTTTTCTTCTTCATTACAATAATTAAAAACAAACAAAGATTCTTTTTATTTTGTTGGTTTTAATTTTTTTTTTTAAATGCTGAAACATATTTTCTTTTTTTTTTTCCTAATTAATTTTGAGACCTGGTCAGTTGTTATTTCTTTTAATTAAGATTAAATGGGAGATAGAGATTTACCCTGGTCAAAAACTATTAATTAAATATTAGGTGGGTGATGAGTTCACATAAATAGTCACAGGTTTCTGACTTATGATTCTTCAGTGATTATTATTAATCTGTTTGTTATGATTCTGCTTCTTATTTGGAGTAATTCTAGTTTTTCATATTTGCTAAATGTTCAATGTGGATCACTGAAGTTGGATTTATGCAGACTGCTAATAATACCACTATTTGCTGTGATAGTAGCAGTCATCCAGTCACCATGTCAAAAATATATGCTGTGAGAAATCTAAACAACATGCTGTGCTAAATCAACCCAAAGAAAAACCTCAGAGCTTCATAATTGTGATTTCAAGAACATGACCTAATTGTCTAATTTGTACACTGATCCTAAAAATTGCCTTGGATGGTACAGTTAGATTACTAGTGACCAAACATTGTATCATTGTGATGTACTCTAGTTATAAAAAATATTGTGTAACCTGCAGAAATATTTCTATGGACTATCTAAAACCTGAATGGTAACTGAACTTTTGTATAATGAAACCAAGGCTTAAATCTCTTATTTAAATCTATGTTAAAAGTCTCATCTTAATCTTAAAAGAAACTTATCTCTATAATAAATATTGCATATTTAATTTAAATATCTCTAATTATTTTATTATGTATTTTATTTATAGTGAGTGTTGGAGTTTTAGTTTAAAGATTTTCTATTTTTGATTTATTTATCTGGGAGTGTATTGTGAATTTCTATTTTATATGCTTAGTATTTTCCTTTTTTATATTACTAACCCTTGATAAATGCTTTGACAGATATTCATAATTTTCTTTTAACTCCCCTGTCCTCACATTATAATTAATTAAGTCAATCTTGGCTTGCATTTCCTGCAGACTGAAAATCTTTTGGCTAACGGTTTATTGCGTATATTGTTCTGTTTTTCATAGTAGAGATTTAAGTTTTCCAATGTTTTCAATTATGTAATACCATAATTTTTTTTCTTGTATCTGAGTCAACACTGATGATCTTGAATGTGGTCATTCATAGGCTGTTTGGCTGACATTTGACATTCTTAATCCTAATGTTTTTTTCCAGGTTAAGGAAAGGTCATCTGCACTGTTTCATTGTATTCCATCCAAGACCATTTTGTCTTGAAATCTGTAAATAAGGAAACTGGAATTTGTTTTTTTTATATATAAATTTCTAGCAGAATGATATCATAAATTTCTTTTAAATCATAGGTGAGAAATTGAACTTATCTGTCATGTTGTTTAATGCCAATACTCTCATACACTCTCTGATAAATCTGCTGTGAAATTTAAGTCAAACTTTCATATTTTTTTGTTTGCTTGAGTTTTATTTTTTGAATTTAATAAACTTTAAAAATTGTTTATAATTATTTTGGCTAATGTTTGTCTTTGTATTTTTTACTCAATTGTCTGAAAAGTGTTAAAAATATCTTTCTCTCCCTGCATCTAGCTGGTATCATTCATCATCATCAACTTTTAGATCACTGTAAATTAAATTTTCTAGATTGATAGTGGCCTAATAGCACTCTTAATGATTAACAGAAGATTAAAATGACCAATACAATATATATATATATTGAAATGATCCGGAAAAAGAGAGCTTACTGACATCTGCACTACAGGGTGCCATCTAGGCATTTGAACCTAGAAAAATTTATAAAGTAAGCAGATACGTAAGTCAAAAAAAAAATTATTTTTTTTTTTTTTAAATTTTGATTCTGGTCGTTAGCCCAAGTCACTAGCTCAGGGAGTAGCAGAGATTTAATAATATAATATCTTATCTAATTATATTTCAATATTAAAAAAATAAATAAAATAAGCCACTGCCAGTAATTCACATACAAAAAGTTATTTATGCACATATATATATATATAAGATTTAACATTATTATTTTAATATGTTTACTTTAACATTTATCATTATTTTTACTTTTATTTTAGATTTTTAATTTACATTTTAAATTTTATACTATTATTAGTTCACACAGATTTGTTTAAAAATGTTGAGTATAGATCGGTTACATAGATTCCACAGTCAAAAACATTTCAAAATAAACATAAACGATCAAAATACAAAATCATTGGTACCGTCAATTGCAGAGGGAAATTTATAAGTAACCCAATAGCATTCACCATAAGATGCTTGCATTGTCACCAATAACTTAAAAGACATCCGAATAAATACATTTTAGATACTCACCGTAAGGTATCAGTATTTACCGAATGTCTATATATATTTTGATCGAATATGAAAACCAAAACATAATTAGCCGGTAACGAATCCATGCAAGCATCTATAAACGACTTAAATTTAATGCATTTTTATTTAGTGTCGAGTATGAATAGACTACATAGATTTTCATTCGAAGATAAAATATTCTATCCACATTTAACCCTAGGCTAAAAGTTCGCAGTCAACCTGGTGTCAATCCATCTGATATATCGATGTATTCAATGTAATACGAATACGGCAACACAAAATAGGTTAAGATAAGACATTGACTCTCATTAGATAGGAATATTACATCTATCTAATGAGAAGAACAATAAAAAAACTCTATAGAAACAGACTGCGGTCATTTTGCCTACTTACGATCGCATTCCCTAGGCAAGAGGAAGTGTGTGGCATACCAAGTGATTCTGCCCATAGCGAATCTTGCATTACAATTACTAACTACATCAATATATCCAATCCATTGACCCAATTCAACAATGACACGAATAACCTAAGATTACCCTCCCCTAATATAACTTTACAAATCTATACAGCCATTCACACCTGACTTAAGTTTATCATTGATATATTTTAATTTATCGGAAAACAGAAATCATAATAAAACTTAAAGAACAAAAAAATATAAATGGAAATGATTTTACAAAAGAAATACATCAAATAACATTTTAACTACTTTAGTCAGATAGGAAATTCTTATATTTATAAATATTGAAAAGTTTAGTATTTAGAGTTCTTTTGTTTAGAAATGTTCATAAATTATTTATATTTAAAGCTGAGAGTTCAAAAAGTTCTTACGATTTCAAAACGTTCCCTTTATCCGTTGCTTGATGTTTGGAATCCATATTAAATTCCCTGATGATCCTGTTGTCCTCAGTATAAGAAAAGCGATGTTTCATTTCTTTTTTTTCTTTTTTTTAATAACTGAACGGATTGAAGAGTGCGTCTTTTCAATCCCTTCTCCTTCAACTCCGCACTAACACATATAGTCACATCTCCTCCTTCTAATTAATTAAACAAATCCCTTTTTATTTCCATTTTTTTTTCTTTTTATACATAACTTTAGGATCCAATGGACGTTACATCATCGTTGATGATTATCCTTCCGTTGAGGTCTGATTTCCCTGATGGATTTCTTTCATTGGCCATTCTGTTCCTATTGTTTTCATATCTGACCATTGCTTATACATTTTAGATGCCCAAGGCTAGTTTACTAATTAAAATAATCATTTCTATTTTACAAAAGATTAATTAATCTGTTTTCAAACTTAAACATATATTTTTATCTCTAAATCTTTTCTGAAAATTTAGTTTTAAAATACTTTTTCTTTAATAAAGTTTTATTTTAATAATTATTTATCTGTGCGATTTTATATATATGTGAGTTTAAGATGATTTTTTTTTATTTTTAATTCTTAAAAAAAAAAGTTTTTATTGGCGAACTTTTATTCTTTTAATGTTTACTAATAAAAAACAATGTAACGTACATATGTGCCCGTTACAATATATATATAAAGCTGAAAGGAAAATAGAATAAAGACAGACAAAAATTTTTGTAGATATTTTCTATATTGCATTGGAATCAGTTATAGATTAAATAATTTTGAATTTAAAAAAAATGTTAGAAATTAAACATTTAAAAACATCTAATAAATATTTATTCATTTTGATTTTGAAATTAAAACAAACATGTGTTTATGTTTCAATAGATATACTGGTAATTATAAAATTCCATTATCTATTTTGATTAGCTTTTTTTTAGTTAATGCTTGTATAATATATTTTGATAAAATTCCACATAATTGTTTTCCAAAGGATTGAGGAGATAGATTGAAAAGTGTCATTATTTTTTTTCAATCAAGATAAAAAAACTTATTTTTAATTGCTGCATTTTTTCCCACCCTGACTGTAAATGATTGGAAAAAAGATTAGGGATTTTTTTTACCATTTTACAAATGATGAAAACAAGATTAATAATACCATGAAGATAACTGAAGACAAGATAGGGGACCCAGCTGCAGCCCTACTGCAACAAGGGTAGACTTTGAATTTACATGAAAGCAAAGAGCCTGTTTTCTGTGTTTTCCATATATATGTGTGTGTGTTAGACAGCATAGAGGTTGGTGGTCAACATTTAACTGGATTATTCCTTTCCCAATGTCAGAAGGGACCAGCATACCCAGTGTGCCAGTCAGCTTGCTGAAGAATTAGTTTATATGTATACTATGTTATCTATAAACAGATAAAGATAATGCATCATATATATAAAATACACCTAATGAGCTGTGTTATATATATATATATATTGAGAACAATAGTGTTTTTAATAATTTCTTGAAATGATATTTAAAATTTTTAATTAACAAATTTTAACAGTAAATGACTTTTTTCAACTAAAAATAATTAAATAATTTTTTGCTTGATTTAAAAATCTAAAAAAACAAAGAATTAGTTCGTAGACAATTTTATTTTGAAAAAAAGTAAACTCCAAAAATCTTTTTAGATTGAAAGATAAAAGATGTGTTGGATATTTTTTAAAAAAAATTTTTATAATTAATCAAGAGTAACCTTTAAAAAAAAAAAAAAACTTTTATAAATGACTGTCAAAGAATTAATACTAATTTTGAAAAAAAAGAAACCCCCTTTTTGTTTACCATTAGATAAGGAATAAACTGATTCATATATACACTCATATAGGTGAATTTATGTATACTTTTAATATGGAATTAATTTTGAAAAATATATTTTTAATAATTTTATTATTTTGGCAAATTTCAAATATATGATATATAAACACCAGTGTGTGCACACACATATATGTTAAATTTATCATTATTTATGTGTCATTAAAATGTGATAACTTATTTCTTTCTTATTATTATATGACACTTTTTACATATGTTTCAGAAAGTCAAGTGGACACATATAGGTTAAAATTAATCATATTTTTTATTATTATATAACAAATCAAATATGTTCATTTTATATTATGCAGGCATGTCTGTGCTGATAAATATAAGTGTTTTTATATAAACTTATTGAGGTATTTGTATATTACAATGTGATAGCTAATTGTATATTTATCAAAATCAGAAAGACAAATTTATATTTATGGCAAACTCAGCAGTCCTTAATAAGTTTTTAAAGAAAAAAAACATATTGAATCAAGTAGTAACAATATTGAGTATGAGGTAGATAGTGATATTAGTCATGAAACTGTTGAATATTCAGAATATGTGGATTAAGAAAATGTTTATTTTCTTCAGTTTTATCATTAATTAAGTTCAAGTTCATATTAAAAGAAAAGTAAAATAAATGGTCTCCATAAGGCTAGAAGACATTGTGCTTCATCAGCTTTATTTAAACAAGTTGGTCTTTTTAATCTTTAATAAACTCCCTAATGGTTTAGCAATTATTTTAACAGTATTAAAATCAGTTTTGTAATCAATTTTTGAAAAATTTGAAGCATTGGTAGGTAGTACAAATAATACACAATGTAATCCCAAACAAACTTTGTTTATATATATATAAAAATACACACATATACATATATATATATAGTTCCTCATAATTGGGAAGTACTGACCTCTTCATAATTTTTTGATGTAAAAAGTCAATATTTTTCAATTGCCATTGTTGCCATTTAAAAAATAGATAAAATAGTACCATAGATAGTTGTAGGATGGAGTAGAAAGTAATCTCCAAAAGCATCTTCTGTAAACAAAAATATTTGGATGAAGTTATCAACAATTTTATCACATGACTTTTATGCTACCATCCTCAGATTTCTATATTCTACTCTGAAACTGTATATTATTAATTTAAGTAATTACTAGACACAAGTTTGTCTTCCCATTGTCAGACTAAGGTTTAGCTTTTATCTTCATTACTGAGTACTAGGATTCAAATAATATTTGATCATTTTAATTTGTATAAACTGCCCTACTATAAATATTTTTTTCTTCATAAAGAAATCTATTATTTTTTTTATAAAAATGTTATTACGTTTTCATCATTCTCTTCTTCCAATGTAAAATTTAAATGTTTTTGTATGTATTTTATTAGTAATCAAGTAACAAAATTTTACAAAAATTCTCCCACAATCACAGTCTTATCTATTACCAAATAGATCTTCTTAAGTGAAATTCAACAAGAAACATACAACATATCTATAGAAGACAAAATAGCCTTACCATCATTCACTTCAAAAACCAACTTACTTTATTATCAAAGAATATACTCATGAGAGTTATGGTCTTAGATTGAAAAAACATTATCATCAGATTTCATTTTAGTATTCTCTTTATTTCACTTTTTTCATAAAAGATAACCTCTGCATTGTTAAATAATATTTTATGATTTGTATGTAGTTTATGGAAATGTAAAGCTGAGTTATGGCATCTATTTTTAATTCAACTTTTATGAATTATAATTCTTTCATTAAGAGTTAATTTATTTTGATATATATATTACAACTTATAAACCATACCAGGAATAGATTTGATATCAAATGACTATTTTGAACTATTAAATAATTAATTTAAGTCAATCTTTTTTTCACCGACCACTGTCATATCATCCAATAAAAAAACTATTGTTAAAAGTTTTTATAAACCATAAACTAAATGGCAATGAAAAAAACAACTCTTAATTCTCACTAACAATTAAATATTTATTATTAACAGATTTAAAGATAATTTTATGAAATATAATATTTTTAATAAATTCATGATAGTCAGAAGCAAATTAACTCCTGTGAATATAACTATTATTTTCAAAATTATTAAATCTTCTATTCCCATAACTAAAATGCATTAATGTTTTTTGTGAGTAAAATATTGATAACTATCTGGATTTATCATACTCTTAGAATATTTTTGTTTAATAAAATACTGCAAACTAAAACATCAACTTTATCATTACTTAAATTCAGAAATTTTAACTAAAAAATTTAAAACTACCTCTCCCTAAATAGCAATTTTAACATTAAAATCAAAAGCATTCAGTCCATAAAAAAAAAAAAAATCCTTCAATTTTTGTTCATGAATAACAAACAACTATCAACAAACCTAACAAGTTTTAAACAAAGAGAAAAATGATTACTCTCTGAAAAATCAATATAGACAGATCACCTTACAGGAAAAGTAATGTAATCAAGATTAATGAGGAATGGATTATTGGTTATGTTATATCTCATTTAATGTGCGTGTCTATATTGATTATTTAGTGAATAGTGTTATCAATCATTTTTCTGTTTCTTTAAAATTATTTGTTAGGTGTATTGATAATTGTTTGTTATTGATAAATTGAAGGATTTATTTTATAGATTGAATGCTTTTGACTCTAGTATTAAATTTACTATTGAGGGGGATATCTTTGAATTTGTTTAGTTAAAGTTTCTTGAACTAAGTGTTGATAAAGTTGATAATGTTTTAGTTTGCAGTCATTATATTAAACAAAAAAAATAAGAAATATAATAAGGCAAGATAGTTATCAACTTTCTATTCATAAGAAACTTTATTAATTATTTGTTATAGGACTAGATGATTAATCATTTTGAAAATAATAGTTGCTTCTAATTATATTGAAGTAGGTTATAACCATATATTTGTTAGAAATAGTATATTTAATAAAAAATATGTCTGGAAAAGAACAATGGTTCAAAATAATCATTTTGATAGCAAATCTATTCCTGGATTAGTTTATAAAAATCCTTGCAGTTGTCATGGTAAATTAAATCTTAATAAAATAATTATTTTTTATAAAATTAGAATTAAAAATAGATATCATAATTCAGCATTGTATATTCATGAACTAAATTCTATAAATTATGAAAAAAGTGAAATTAAAATAAGAGTAAAAGAAATTCTAATGATAAATTTTCTCAAATATGAGCCCATCAATGACATGAATATATCCTTTGATATTAAAGGAAGATAGTTTATGATGTGAATAGTGGGAAAAATAATTTGTTTTGATAATAAGGTGATATTGGAATTGCCTAAATATTGACAGATTTTAATGATTATTCATAATCCCATTTAGCCTTGAACATTATGACATTTATTATTTAAGTAATACTTTGGGTGCAACTTGAAAATAATTATTGCAGTTTGGATTGTTATAATTGACTATCTATTAGTATGCATTCAAAGTAGGTTACATTTACCTTGTTTAGAAGGTTTGTTTAAATCTCTTTGTATCAATAATTTTAGTCTTTGTGGGCAACCTGCAATCTTTAGTGTCTATATAAAATATTCAACTACAAATAAAGGCTGTGATTCTACCTTTATTGTCAAAAGGATGTTGCCATGAAAACAGTTGAGATTGTTGAATATTATTGATATTATGATTGTCTAAGTGTGGACTAATTTTAATGATTATATACATATATTGTTTGTATTGTGTAGAATTTCACTTGAAAAGGCCTTTTTGTTAATAGCTGAAACCATAAATGTGGAAGAACTTCAGTAAAATTGTGTTGTTTTGGCTATTATTCTAAAATTATATGATTTTCTATTTTATTTATAATTACTAAAATAATGATAGGCAATATTTAATTTATATAAATTTATGTAACCCATTTTTAAATGGCAAATATAAATTAGTAAAGTAAGTAAAATTCAGATATATTTTAATATTATTTAAATATTTAAGTAAATAAGCTATAATGTGATTATGGCATAAACAATATGTAATATTTTTGGTAACCTTGCTAATATATAAATTTTAACAATATCTCCATGTACTCATTAAGGTATAAATCATGACCCTTATTCCCAGGAGGTTGTAAAGTCATCAACCAAGGCAGCGGTTGGTGGCCAAAGGTGGAGGGTGCTAAGAAAGCCCTGATTGTGGACTCAAGCTGCCATTTGATGATGACTTTTTTATTTAGGTACTTACAACTGCAGATCACTTTCAAGTGAAGGAATATTGCAAGAATTAGAAGAACTGTCTTATATTAAATGGGACATTATTGGACTTTGTGAAGTTAGAAGAAAAGATGAAGAAACAATTGATTTAAAAAGTGGACCTATACTCTACTATAAAGGCACAGATATTGGAAATACAAATAGAGTAGGATTAATTATAAATACAAAATGGAAGAATAACATTGTGAAGATTGATGGTGTATCAGACAGAGTGACAAGATTAGTTTTACGACTTAATAGCAGATACCAAATGCAGATAATTCAGGTTTATGCCCCAACAAGTTCTCATAGTGATGAAGTTATAGAAAATTTTTATATGGCTGTACAAAAGGCTTTTGATCAGACTAAACAACATTTTAAAATTGTTATGGCAGACTTTAATGCTAGAATTGGTAAACAAATGAAAGATGAAAATGCTGTAGGTAATTTTGGTTATGGTGATAGAAATGAGAGAGGACATAGACTTGTGGAGTTTGCAGAAAAAAACAACTTTATATTATGAATTCTTTTTTTGAGAAAAATGTTAAAAGAAAATGGACATGGAAGAATCCAAATAAAGATACAGCAGAATTGGATTATATTTTGACTAACAGAAAATACAATATTTCAAGATTGTAATGTTCTTAATAAATTTAACACAGGAAGTGATCAACTATTAGTAAGATGTAAGATACATGTTAATGCAAAACTAGAGAGACAAAAATTATTAAGAAAAACAATATTTACAGTTGATATTCCTAATCTTTAAAAACATTCTAATGAATTTGAATTAGAACTTACAAATCGGTTTTAAATATTAGTAGATTTTGAACATGATTCAGATTTGAATGACATTACTAGGAAAATAAGTGATACACTTTAAAACTGCAACAAAGATAGGTGGTAGAAAAAAGCAGCAATTGAGCAATAAATTTTTTACTGAGACTAGAGAATTTATGAAGAAAAGAAGAAATATGAGGATATGCAACAATGATGCATTAAAAAAGATTGAATATCTTGAATTTTGTAAAATGGTGTAGAAAAGAGTTGAAAATGATATAAGAAAGTATAATTGTGAACTAGCAAGAAAAGCTATAGAAGAGAATAAAAGTCTAAAGAGTGTTAAACAACATTTTGGTATTGGTAAAAAATTTATATGTGCAATAGGAAAAAAAGATGGGATTATTACTAAAAAGAGAGATGGCATCATGAAATGTGTAGAAGACTTCTATCAAGAATTATATAGTAATAAAGAACAAGTGCCTCATATGCCTATTATATCTTCTGAATTGCACAGAATTTTGAATGAGGAAGTGAGACATGCAATTGAATTTATAAAGAAAGGGAAGGATCCAGGTAATGATGGAATTATAATTGATATATTAAAAGAAGCAGGCGAAGAAATAGAATTTTTTTTAGCAAAGTTATATACCAAATGTCTAAATGATAAAGATGTACCAGATGATTGGAAGAATGCAGTATTAATATTAATATTTAAAAAAGATGATAAAGATGATATTATAAATTACAGACCTATCAGTCTTTTATCAGTTTTATACAAAATTTTTACTAAGATAATTACAACTCATCTACAGAAAACACTGGATTTTCACCAACCAAGAAAACAAGCTGGATTTAAAAGTGGTTTTAGTACAGGAGATCATATCCTGGTATTGAGAGAAATTATAGCAAGGACAAATGAATATGAGTTGCCATTATGCTTAGAATTTGTAGATTATGAAAAGGCATTTGATTCTATAAACATTTCTTCAGTGATTAAAGCATTGGATCATCAAGGTGTAGATCCAGGATATTGTCATATTTTAAAGAATATTTATAAAAATGCAACATCAACAATTAGATTACATAATGATAGTAAGAAAATCAACATTGAAAAGGGTGTAAGACAGGGTGACTCCATATCTCCAAAAATTTTACAGCAGTGCTGCAAGAAGTATTTTGTGGATTAAAATGGGAAGCTAAAGGAGTGAAAGTAAATGGAGATTATTTAAGTCATTTAGATTTTGCAGATGATGTAATTGTTTTTTACAAATAATGCTTTATAGCTATGTTGCAGGAGTTATCAGATGAAAGTAGGAAAATAGGACTAAAGATAAATATTAAAAAGACTAGAGTAATGTTTAGTAGATTTTCTCAAAATATGAAAATAAAGATTGATTATGATGAGTTAGAAGAAGTTAACAGTTACAAATACTTTGCTCAGATTATTAATACAGATTGAAATATAATGGATGAAATTAATCATAGAATTAAACTTGATTGGAGTGCTTTTGGTAGAAATATCTTGATACTAAACAAAAATATGCCTATGTGTTTGAAAAGGAAGGTTTTTAATAAATATGTTTTGCCAGTTCTTACTTATGGTTCTGAAACTTGGACACTTAATAGAAGAGCAATACAGAGACTTCAGACTACTCAAAGAAATATGAAGAGATGCATGTTGGGAGTAACAAGAAAGAATCAAAAATGCAATATATGGGTAAGAGAACAAACAGGTGTTACCGACCTCATTGAAAAAATTAAAAGACTGAAGTGGAGTTGGGCTGGACATATTGTTAGAAGAGCTGATAATAGATGGACAATTGAAATTTTAAACTGGATTCCAAGAGATTGTAAAAGACCCAGAAAGAGACTACATGTGAGATGGACAGATGAAATAAGAAAGTGTGCAGAAGTGATGTGGAGAGGAGAAGCTAAAGATAGAAAAAGATGGATTGAACTTAGAGAGACCTTCATTCTGCAGTGGATTGATAATGGTTGATGATGATGATGATGACTCATTAAGGTTTTAAATAATATTTTAATTTGCGAAGCACAGACAGTTGAAACTGAAATTAAATTAAAAGACTGGAAATCTCACTCCACTCATTATAATGCTTATCTGACAGCCAATCAGATGTTACAATGGCTGTGTGAATGAGGATCAAACCAAAAATACAAATAAATATAGTGAACAAATAGAAAATAAATATTCATAGCTAATATTAATTGTTTTTTTTTGTTTGAGAAAGTGAATGTTTTCCAATAATTGATTAATGATTCTGTCATGTTACAGCATCCCTGCCTTCTGAATCCACACAAATTGCAATGGAATTTTTAGATAATGTTTTTATATATTTTTTATTTCTAATAGCTTGTTTATTCTTCAGTAGTATCTTAATTAACGTTTTCTGTTTTGTTTTGTACCACTTTGTAATTTAGCTTAAATTTTACGTCCAGCATCGTTACAATCATCTTTACTTTTATAAGTTTTATTTTTATTTATGATTTTGTCACAATATCCAATCATGTACCATTTTATTAATTTATAGATGATCAAACTGATGCTTCTTAAAGATAAATGAATAAAATATAAATCATATCATTCACATCTTTGCTGATCAGCAATAAACTTAAAGAATTGATTACTCATTACATTTATTCAATTTATTTTATGTTTATATTATATATATAGAACCCAATTGATAAATGTCATAATAAATGCAGCATAAAATGTTAGTGCATATTTTAAACCTGTCAGTACACTGTTATGAGCTTATTGAGTTACTGTTAATGATTATTACAACCAGTGGCTGAACTATTTATAATATATTATGTTTTTTGATAAAATGACAAAATAAAAAGATGTCTATCTTTTATTATTCTTACTAACCTTTATTATAATTGATTAATCTCACTGTCCTAGTAACTTCTAATTTTTTTTTTCTAACATTAAAATTAATGTCTGTATTTTTTTGCTCAACTTCGTTTTAGAATAAGAAAGATATTTTGGCCTATAGCCATCTCTATTAGTGATATTACACTGTTTACTTATAATCTTTAAACTCTTAATAAAAAATATTTTGAGAGCTAATTGCTGCTTTTTATGTTGATTAGCTATTATAATGTGGCCAATATATGAGATTGTAAACAAGAAATTACCTTATAGGATGATTATTATTGCATTTGTTATACAGTGTTTTATGTTTACAGGTTTTATCTCTCTTCCTCTACATATAGATAAAATTTATTTGTGATATCATTTTATTGCATTTCTTGCTTATTTAAATTTTAGAAATAGAATTTTTAATATTGATGCTTAATCAGTAGATGACTTAGACAAAATTGTTGGGATAGTAAAAGCTTAACCATAAATTATGATCATCATCATCAACATCAATCATTATCACTCTACTGCAGGATGAAGATCTCTCTAAGTTCAAGCCATCTTCTCTGATCTTTAGCTTCTCTTCTTTACATCACCCCTGCATACTTTCTTGTTTCATCCATCCATCTCACATGTGGTCTCTTTCTGGATCTTTTACAATCTCTTAGAATCCAGTTTCAGATTTCAATTGTCCATCTATTATATCTCTACTAGTAATATGTCCAGCCCATTTCAGTTTTTTAATTTTTTCAATGAGGTCAGTAAGACCTGTTTGTTCTCCTACCCATATATTGTGTTTTCGATCTCTTCTTGTTACTCCCAACATGCATCTCCTATTACTTCTTTGGGTGGTCTGAAGTCTCTGTATTGCTCTTCTTCTAAGTGTCCAAGTCTCAGATCCATAAGTAAAAACTGGCAAAACACGTTTATTAAAAACCTTTCTATTTAAACACATAGGCATATTTCCTTTTAGTATCAAGTTATTGCTACCAAAAGCACTGCAATCAAGTTTAATTCTTTGATTAATTTCATTCATTATGTTTTCATCTGTATTAATAATCTGACCAAGGTATTTGTAACTATTAACTTTCTAATTCATCATAATCAATCTTTATTTTTATATTTTGAAAAAAAAAACATTAAACATTATTTTAGTCTTTTTAACATTTATCTTTAATCCTACTTTTCTACTTTCATCTGATAACTTCTGCAACATTTCCTGCAGCTCTAAAGCATTATTTTCAAAAACAACTGCATCATCTACAAGATCTATATGACTTAAATAATCTCCATTTACTTTCACTCCTTTAGCTTCCCATTTTAACCAACATAATACTTCTTGCAGCATTGCTGTAAAACATTTTGGAGACATGGAGTCACTTTGTCTTACATCCTTCTCAATGTTGATTATCCTAGTATCATTATGTAATATAACTGTTGCTGTTGCATTTTTATAAATATTCTTTAAAATATGACAATATTTTAGATCTACATCTTGATAATCACTGAAGAAATGTTTATAGAATCAAATGCCGTTTCAAAATCTACAAATCCAAAGCATAATGGCAACTTATATTCATTTGTCCTTTCCATAACTTCTCTCAATACTTGAATAAGATCTACTGTACTAAAACCACTTTTAAATCCATCTTGTTCTCTTGGTTGGTAAAATCCAATGTTCTTTGTTGACGACTTGTAATTATATTGGTAAAAATTTTGTATAAAACTGATAAAAGGCTAATAGTTCTGTAATTTCTAATATCTTTTGTATCATCTTTTTAAATATTAATATTAATACTGCATTCTTCCAACCATCTGGTACAGTTTAACATTTAGATATTTGGTATATATTTTTGCTAAAAAAAATTATATCTCTTCATCAACTTCTTTTAATATATCAATTATAATTCCATTGTTACCTGGAGCCTTTTCTTTCTTCATAAACTTAATTGCACATCTCATTTATTCAATTAAATTTCTGGGCAATTTGGAAGATATAATAGATATAGGAGATACTTGTTCTTTATTACTATGTAATTTTTGATAGAAGTCTTCTAGCCATTTCATGATGTCATCTCCTTTTTTTAGTAATAATTCCATCTTTTTTTCTTATTGCAGATATAAATTTTTACCAATACCAAATTGTTGTTTTACACTCTTGAGACATAATTTCTTATATCATTTTCAATTCTTGTCTGTAAGATATTCAATCCTTTTTAATGCATCATCTATTTATATCTTCATACTCCTCCTTTTCTTCATAAATTCTCTATGTCTCAATAAAAATTTTATTTGTCAATTGCTCTTTTTTACCAATTATCTTTGATGCAGTTTTTAAAGATGTATCAATTATTTTCATATTAATCTCATTCAAATCTGAATCATTTTCAAAATCTACTAATACTTTAAACCAAATTGTAAGTTCTAATTTAAATGCATTAGAATGTTTCTGAAGTCTAGAACTATCAATTGTAAATATTGTTTTTCTTAATAATTTTTGTCTTTCTAGTTTTACATTAACATTATCTTACATCTTACTAATCGATGATCACTTCCTGTGTTAAATTTTTAAGAACATTACTATCTTGAAATGTGTATTTTCTGTTAGTCAAAATATAATTGAATTCTGTTGTATCTTCAATTGGATGCTTCCATGTCCATTTCTTTTTAACATTTTTTTTTCAAAAAAAGGATTGATAATATAAAGTTTTTATTTTTCTGCAAATTCCACAAGTCTATGTCTTCTCTCATTTCTTATACCATAACCAAAATTACATACAACACTTTCACTTTTCATTTGTTTACCAAATCTAGCATCATAGTCTCCCATAACAATTTTAAAATGTTGTTTACTCTGATCAAAAGCTTTCTGTACATCCATATAAAAATTTTCTACTACTTCTTAATTACAAAAACTTGTTGGGGCATAAACCTGAATTATCTGCATTTGGTATCTGTTATTAAGTTGTACAATCAACCTTGCCACACTTTTTGATACACCATTCATCTCCACAATGTTGTACTTTCACTTTTTATTTATAATGAATCCTACTCCATTTGTATTTTCAATATTTGTGCCTTTATAGTAGAGTGTATGTCCACTTTTTAAATCAATTGTCTCTTCAGTTTTTCTTCTAACTTCACAAAGTCCAATGAGGTCCCATTTAATATAAGACAGTTCTTCTTCTAATTTTTGCAATCTTCCTTCACTTAAAAGTGATCTGCAATTGTAGGTACATAAGTAAAAAGTGATCATTAAATGGAAACCTGGGTCCATAATTTGGGGATACTTATTACCCAACACTTTCATCCACCAACTGCTGTCTTGGTTGGTGACTTTACACCCTCGAGGGAATAAGAGCCATAATTTATTTCTGTCTGCCATGATTGCATATATCTATTGTAAAAATATCATTTACACATACATTCATTCTGCCTTATCAGGCAACTGAGAAGAAATACCATGGTGTTTCTTGATCTTAAACTGAGAGGTAAAAAGCCAATAAACTCACCACACTGCATAATGCATGTTGGTGTGCAGCCCAACTATGTTTGCATACTAAATGAATAATCACATAGTAATAACAGCTACAAAGACAAGAACATATGGAATGGACATTAGGAATTTGCTCTTATCAGTTTTTTTAAGGCCTCCAAGAGGAATCAAAGAGTCTCCTTTCCATTAATAGAAAACTCCTTTCTGCAGCCTAATTATGATATGTTATACTATATATAAAATATCATTCGACAATATTATCTAAGAACTCTCAAAATCAAGCTAATGTTTATATTGTAACATTTGTGATATAATCATCTTATGTTCAATAAAATTAAAAAATTATTTTTGCATAAATGTCAGAGATTTAAAGATAAATAAGATTTTAATAAAAATTCACATATTTTCTCAAAAATCAGCATTTATCATGAAAGGAAGTTACTTAAAATATCAAATCTCTATAAATTGTTGTTCAATACACATTTGTCAAAAATGAAAATTTTAAGTAAGTTAAATTTGTTAATCTGAAATAAACTATATTATTTCAAAACATATTAATCTAATTTTCAGAACAATGAGAATCATATTCTTCAGTTGATCTTATTTTAAATATTACTTGAAATCTTGAGTGAATGTGATTTTAATGCTATTTTAAAATTTAAATATTCTGCTATTGAGCAAATTTTAATAAAAAATTTACAAGGAAATATATACAAAGAAAATTAAATTACTATTTTGATATATAATACATAAGATCAAAAAAAAAAATAACATAATTAAAATTAAACAAAATTAAAAAAGGAAAATTATAAATCTTTGCTTGTAACTAATATAAATATTTAAGTATTATAATCACCAAGTGCCAAATAATATTAATATAAATGCAAATAAGATATATTTTTGTAATATTATTTGATTACATGGGTAAATTAAGTTATAACAATGATTGTTGTGTAATTAATTTACAGTATTTATTATTATCATATTTGTAATCAATTTACAGCAACACTATCTATCAGCAACAATATCTTTTTTAGTTAGTCTTCATATAGAATCAGTCCAAATACTGACTGGTTATAAAGTGATCAGTTAGCCATTTAACTAACTTATAACAAAACAATTTGCTTATTTTGTATAACTAAGACATCTTAAGATTGGATAGACCTTTAAGATGTTTTTCTTTGAAATCAATTAAAATTCAATAAACTTTTCACATTTTTATTCTATAAAATATAATTTCTAGTTTTAACCTTTTCTACTATGTAGCCATTTAGTATTTCAGTTAGTGGATAAAATATTAGTTAGTTTTACATATGAATAAGCAACAATTGTATATATATATATCGTTAAAAGAAGGTTGCCTTGACAACAGTTTGAAATTGTTGATAATTATTAATATTGGAATTGTCCAAGTGTTGACTGCTTTCTAATGGTATATATATATATTGAAGCGGTTGGATCTAAGTTCGATCCTAGTTTCATGATATCTTACTTGTAACTCACTTCAAACCCTAGCATTAACCGTAAATTCCGAATGCAATGGGGCCTTATACATTCAATACATGCTAGTTTCAATTAAAACAGTATTATATAAACATGTATTAAAAACAACTACTTTCACATTTAATCTAATCAATATTAATAATATTTTCTTGATAAAATTATTCATGAAAATATTCATATATTACAACTGCATGGATTGAGTGTATATGTTTATGAATAGTTAAATATATATATTCGTTATAAAGTTTCATTGCATTGGAATGTTTTATTTTTACTTTTACCATTTTGTCTAAATTTCAGTGATTAAAAACTACATTCTTTCGATAAGCTTTCAAATTTCCCACTCCCAAAGACAATGGGGAATTTTTATTAATTAGCAAAAAAAAAAAAAAAATTAAAATGTAAAGACAGTGCCTAATTAAATTCATTCAAAGTTAATACGTTTGAAAGCCTTATCGAAGGAATGTACCTGAAATTAATTAACAAAAATTGTAAATTTTGATAATGTATGAAGCTTTAGCCTGAAGGCATCAAGAGTTAAACTAGGCGGGAAACCAGAGAACAGGTATAAATACCTCGGAAATATTTCAAAAGAAGGAAACCATATTGCTCTAAGAGAACTTGCTTCTAGAAGTGACATCTGTAGAATTTATGAATCTTTATAGTGTTTCCATCATGACTTGTGGCTAACTTCAGGGATCTGATTGCTGGATCCCTGAAGTTCCCAGAATATCTTCAAATGTAGCTGCAAAGAAAAACTTGTCCATTACCAATCGTGAACTGTCAAGATCTGAAATAATTTAATCCAAATGCTATCCGTATAAGTTAAAATGCACACCTACATTTCAATCCAATTGGACTCTGCTGTGCAAACTAAAGAACCAACCATGGAAGGAATGGTAATATCTTTCTTTAATGAACTGTAACTTTCTGGCCAGTTTCCAAACTTTAATTTACACTACCTTTTAAAGTTACTTTTAAAAGCTCTTCTCATTTCATAATGCCTTAATCTGTATAAATAATTCTCTTTTTATATCTCTAATCTTTAAAATTAATACTTTGTTAAATTTTCCTTTCTCACAATGGCAGTTCATTTAACAAACTTATTATATATATTTATTAAATAATTATTAATGTCATTTATTTTTATTATATGCCAATAATACTTCAACTTGATAACAATCCCTTTTGTTACATTCGCCTTATGAAAATAATATAGTATTAAGTTTTATAGTAATTCTTGCCCATTAGAACTTGATTAATACAGGTCTATTAATTATCGAGTTGAAGGAGTTATTAAATGCTTGCTATTTCACTGATGGCTGATAATGACTATTAGCCATTTTCTAACCTATGCTCCTGGCTATTTTATTGAGTTCATAATAATTATTTATTCATATTAATAATATTAAAATGTTTTATTAAAGGTCGATAAAGAAAAGTAAATGAATATATTCTAATTTAAATTTTATACTTTCTATTAATATTCAGGGAGGGCATGATATTTAGAGTATAATTAGCATAATTTTATAATTGCATTAAATACTTTTAATTAAAGCATGTTCGTCTTTAACTCAACTTGATCAGGTCATTGCATAGAACATTCTTTGTATAAAATGGGTTTTATTATTTAAACACAATGACTATCAAGTCATCATTTTCCCAAATACCTTTATCCACCTTTGTTTGCTTGTTGAGGCATAGGCATATATTTCTCATATAATTACGTTTTAATTATTAGCATAAGCACGACTGCCATTACTTGTTGTGTATTGTAACTCCTGTTTCTTAAAGACTAGAGGTAATATATATATATATATATATGATATCAATCATAAACAAATTAAACATCAATATTTATTCTTATTAAACATTTTATATAACACATTTGGTTTTTAACTTTATTATTCAATAACTATTTTAATATTAATGTTCACTGTCTGTATTGGCAACCCAAACATACATATATGAATTGAATTATAAACATCCTTAGTTATTTTATTGTACGTTAGTAGAGTCAGATCAGGGGTATTTAATCATCATCATCTATTGAGCTAGTTTCTTGGTGCATAACCATGTGCCACCGTCATATGTCAGCCATTGATTCTATCTGAGCTCGTGAGTTGGGTTAGAATTCAGTTTGGTCTTGGGTTTAATCCTTTGGTTTGACTGGGTTTGAATATGAAATTCGGGTTTAGGTTGGTGATGTGGGTGTGACCAATACAATATATATATGTATGGGTGTTTGTGTGGAGGGGTGCATGTGTATGTTATGAGTTTACATACACATTTGTTTATCAAAGATGTATGCATTTGCATAAAATATTAAAGAATTATATAAATTGAAACATTAAAATGTTAAAAAGTTATATTAAGCATTCAATATGTTGTGTATATATTGAATTCTCAAAAAAAAAAAAAAAATTACATACGAAATTTATTACCTAAATTTATTTTTTATTTTAATTCTTAGAGTGAACACTTCTATTTTTCATCCATATCTTTTCCAACTTTTGTTTTGTTTGTTTGTATAAAGAAAATTAATATTTTCTTGAAATATCAGAAGAGTTTTTTCGTTTTCTTTTTTTTTTTTTTAAGTGTGTAATAAATAAATTTTTTTTTTTTTTTTTTTTTACTTTATTTTTTATAATATGGAGAAAAAAAATTTATTTATATAAAAAATTTAAAAAACCCCCGGTGTGTTGTAGATTATATGCTGATTTGAGTTTTCATCATCAGATTTTCAATGATATGGATGGCTGAAAAGTTGGAGGTTGCAGTGAATTGAAGCCTATCCATTAAAGTATGAAGATTTGCTATCTTAATATAAACTGAGCATTGATTATATATATGTATGAGAGATGATAGTCTGGACCAACTGATGAGTGCTGGTTTAGCATGAAATACGTATATTGGTGATTATTAATCTTTTCTACATGTGTGTGGTCATGTGTATCAGTTGTATGAGATAGTGTGGATAGTTGAAAGGTGCTTGAAAATCTGAGTTCAAATCCTCTATACTTATATATATATATATATATGACAAATGATCTCTAATATATGTAGTTCATGCTGAATCTCAGCTTGAAATATATATATATTAGAAATCATTTATATTTCTCTCATGTATGTGGTCCTATGTATCAATCATATAAGATCTATTGGATAGCTGTGGAGAGTTTGAAAGTCTAAGTTCAAGTCCCTTATAATTATATTAAGTTTAGTATAAAAAATATACTGTACTGAATATTATATATATATATAATTATATTTAATATATAAAACATAGAAATAAATTTATCATATTTATTAAAATTAAATTTTTACATTATTTTACTAAATATTAATTTATATAAAAACACAAACCTTTCAAAAAGATATTAATGTATTATAAATTTAAAATTAATGATTCCATTAAAATAAGTTTTAAAATATCTTTAAAAAAAACAAATAACAACAAAAATGCTAACCATTGAAATTCTAAATACATATGCCTGTCTATACATATACGCAGAGCAGATTTAAATTTTAATATCATTTATCATTATCTAGCATAAAGTAAATAGACTGAATGCTCAAACTGCAAACATTTTACTTATAAAACTATGCTAAAGGTCTAAACAACTGTCAACTGTATCAGATTAATGGTCAAATATTTTTATATAGATTAATGCTAGCTATTTAATTTTGAAATGTGACTATATAACATGAGAATTTTTTTTTAATATTTAAACTTATTGTGAAGATTAAAATCTTTACTAAACAACATTTTATGTATATTGACCACTATCACAAATGCTAAATTAGAAATTAAATATTAATAACTGAATTTAAAATATTTTTATAAATTCAATTCTTGTTGGTTTAAGTATTTTTAGTACACCTTTTAATCTATATATATATTTAAATTATAATAACGGTAAATAATATTATATTGTGATAGTATCCCCATAGACTCAACAGTAGAAATAATCAGCTTTCTTTTTGTAATAATTGTAATTTTTAATTTATGTTATATTTATATGAATATAGTGTTGCTAGGGGATATCCAAGATGGCGAACATAGTTTAAAACAAGTCTAAAATAGTGTATCGAAATTGTAAAATCACGGTTAATTTCAAAATGTATAAAAAAAAACATTCATTAGCAAAATTAAGTTACCGATCGTACATTACACTGAGGAACATTTTATTGTTAAATGTCCTTTATTAAAATGAAGAAGTCGATCGCAACATATTCATAAATTCAGTGATTAATATCTGACTTAAAATCACTTGTAAACAAACTTCACCTATATATAATATTTAAATGTGCATCTGTGTGTTTTTTAAATGTGTAGTTATAATAAAATAATGTGTTTTAGATGTTAAAAAATATGTTTAGTATAAAGATAAAGGAAGAATAGGAAATCCTATATGATATGAGAACTGTCAATTAAAAGGTTAAATTTTATTTATTTTTAAAATATTAATATATTATTTCACTTCAAAATAAGGGTAAATAATTGAATATTTATTTTTAGAAAATTTTACTTTAAAATGTTTATGTATGTAAAATGTAGTATAATATGGCTGACTTTGCTATGCAGCAAGCAACAAAGGCAGCTTTATCATCTGCATGTAATTTGTTGCTGTGCCAACATGATAAAAATTTTGCACACAAATTGTAATTTGAGTGAAAGAAGAGAATCTATAATATTTTTCAATCACATAATCTACATTATAAATGCAAACACTCAATGAAATTTGAAGATATCTGCATGAAAAGTTTATATGGTAAACTTTATGTCTTATTTATTTAATTCACCATTATAACAACTTGAAGACAAATATGTCCAGTTTGAGTGAAACCATTGAACATTCACTTTTGGAGGAGTCAAACTTTTGTAATCATTATAATCAAAAATAATTCAATAATAACAGAATAATTAATTGCTTATTTGATAATGCCAATAGAAATTTTAACTGAATAAATTCACACTTTAAACAATGAATTATTTAAATATAGTCAAACATGTTCAAACCTTCAAATAGTTCTGGAATTATCAAGTTTGCTATGCTAAGTAGATCAGACTACGATATTTTTATTTTCTAAGAATAGTTCATGTGAAGTACTGATTTAACTTAATGGTTGTGTTTTTAGTTTATTTTATAAAAACTAATCTTGCAGGAGAACAAAGTAGAATAACATCCTTCACTTCTTAAAATGATAATTATCTTCAGAATGGATTTAAAAATTGTAATAAACAATGCTTTTATTGCTCTGCAAAAATAAAAACCCATGCCATAAGTGGATAAATATCAATGAAAGAACCTTATCTCACCTGTCAATATTTTTGTTTGTAAAATTAATGATAATGAACTAGCCTTACATTATAACATGGACTTTTAAATATATGAAAATAATGACTTTGTTAATGAAACCTACAAAAAATGTGCACATAAAGGAAATAAATTAAACTATTCATAAATTTCCATGGATAATGATGGTTTTATAATATGTTTCTTTACTAAGTTCTTGGTGCAATTTTTTAATTGGGTGTGTTAATTTACCAATGTTCTTATAAGTTAGAAGACCAGATAGTATGGTTTTAATATTTAAATTGATATAAGATGTTTGCATATATTATTGTATTACAAAAAAGTTGTTACAGTTATTATAATAATATATTTACTTTCTCTTATTGATTATAAGATGCTCTTTTCTTATAGATCTCATATTTTGTTTTGTCATATATTTATATGATATTAATGGTATTGTAGTATAAATATGTTTATTTAAATGAATAAATAATGCTTTAAAATGTACTTGTAGTAAAACGATTACAATATAAGAAATAAAGTATTAGTCTATGGCTATAGATCATATATAGAATGTATCATTTAGGACTTTAATTCTATATAAATTGGTCTTGCTGACATTATATTTATTTAGAAATAAATAAATTTTGTATCTAGATAAAAGGATAAATAAAGAAGATACCATTTTGATAGTGTATATCAATAGTGGAAATGTTTAAGATCTGTAAGATCTAGATAAATCTCTTATTTTAATTTAGATTTTATGATAATAAGAATATAATTAAACCCTGTCTATTTTTATTAGCAATACATATATCTACACACCATTGCATCAACCTGAGGTCTTTTTCTTTTTATAACAATGCTTACAAACAAGTTCATTTATTTAGAGAATGTTATCAAAGATATTGATTTAGTTATCTTATACATATTTATTCCCATATTTATTCATTCTTATTTTATTAATAATATTATTTAATTCTTGTTTTAAAATAATGATTTTGCATTTTATTTATTATTATTATCATTTGATTCCTAATGTGGTCACATAAATTTAATTACAATCATCTAATTTTCATTGTGTTTTAAATAAATTAGTTAAATAAATATTATTTTCTTGCACAGTTCAAATGAGTTCATCCACACTTTTCTATAGTTTTATTTATATGCTATGAGATATGAAATGGATAGAATCACAAAATGTCCATTTGTGTTCAGTCATATCCTAAGAATTTATTATAAAAATGTACGAGTCTTTATGATGTTAAAATCGATGAGAAAAATACAAATTAAAGTATTTGTTAATTGTGACATTATGCTAGCCATAAATATAAAGGTTTTAGGAAAAGTTATTTACTTATTAGCATATAGAATAACAGAAGTGCTATAAGAAAACCCCCGATATTCATTAGAAATATTAATGTTCACATAAGATAGTGTAATAATGGGTATCATTCACATGAAAGTTGTTTTGCTTATCAATTATTTTAAAAAAAGTTCAGCTAAGATTTGGGTATTCACCTGTTGGATAATAATCAAGAGTTGGTATTGCGTACCTAATTCTAGTTTAGATTGAAAGTCTTTCATTTACATTATAAAAAATAGTATTAAGGAAAGTAACCTTGTTATTGTATCTCCTATGCCTTTTGGCTTCTTGGTTTATTTATAGATACTCATATAACAACCTCAGTTTCTCTCCACTTTATAATACAATATAAATTAAGAAGTACTCTGAATAACATCATTGAATGTACTTCTGCATAATTTATATATTGTTGTTATTTATTCTTACAATCTAAATTTAAATATAGTATATTTTAAAGAGTGACTTCTTAATATGTATAATTATAAAAGTGTCTGATAAATATTAGTAACTCATCAAATCTTTCAGTTTACAATTTATTCTACCATGTTTGCAACAAATATTGAAATATTATTCAGTGTAAAATTCTTCAGATCATTTTCTATCACTAGACATCTATTTTAGGAAAACGGTCTTATATATCCATTGTTCTAGACAACTTGAAACACCTTACACATTCATACAGAAATAGTAGGCAGTCTTTCTATATTTTGATCAATTTGATTTTAAAGATTTAATATTTTTAGCAATTTGTTGCTATACATATAAGATATTTAACCCATCAATTATTATCCAATATTTATTGCTCTTATTAAATGTAAATTATATATATATATAATTGTTAAATTTTTTTATTAGATTATATTAAATAAATTTCCTTCTTAATGTTAAATCATAAAGTCTTAGCTAAATGTTTTAATATTATGGATTGAAGTAATTTACTCAGAATATTTAAATATTAGTTGCTTAAGACCTACTAATTAGATTATTTAATGTTTGATTAAAAATTTCCAAATTAATAACTTAGATCTAAACAAGAATTAGTTTAAAGTCTGTTATGTTTTAGGCATAGGCAATTAATAAATTGTTTCATTCTGTATCAAAATATGTTTTTTATTTTTATTTTGTTAAGATCTTTGGTTGTTAGTTTTAAAACAAATGGTTTTAAAATAATAATTGATTAAATGTTAATTCATATAAAAATTGTTTAAAGTTAAAATTTAGATATGTTAAGTTTAAACCTAATTAATAGGAAGAAGTTTCAACTTGAATAAATGTTAATAATTACCCTAGCTTCATTTGTTTTAAAATCTTGGCTATATTTAGTATACATGTGAATGTATGGATATGTGTGCATACATTTGAATGAATGGAATGTTTAAAATGTTATTAAAAGTAATAATATTTATAAAAAAAATACATTGAATAATTACATATTAAAATTTTTTTAAAAAGGTAGAATAAAGAGTATATTTTGAGTTAAAGTTGTGAAATATAAAAATATAAATAAATATGTTTAAATTAGTTAAATATAGAGGATTTAAACTCAGACTTTTAAGTACCCATCAACTATCCACACTATAAAACAGGCAAAACTCACTATATGTATGCCACACACAGCAAGCTAGAGTAATCAATGGATGCCAGAAGGCTTGTGCATAAAATCCCCATCTATTGCCTACTCATCCAATATCCCCAGACTAGTTACTGGCTTGTGGCCTTCGTCAGTGAGGAGCCTTGGATCTGAGAGCACTGCATCTAGATCTTAGGATCTAATGCAACCCTCCCGCAACCAACTTTTATCTCCATTTAACTACAAAACTATGAGTCTTAAACCGAAAACACCTTAATGTTTCCAATTCAAGCCCATCAGCTTATATAGTTATATGGGTCTGAACCCAGTTCAGTTCCCATACATTTTGGTGTCTTTGGTTCTTTAATAACCATAGCCACCAATATCCTATTAGGCAGGGTTGGTTTTAAGCCAATAAACATCACATGACAACCATCTCTTATGCTTGTGTATAACTGTTGTTAAAACAGGCAAAACTCACTATACATATGCCACACACAGCAAGCTAGAGTAATCAATGGATGCCAGAAGGCTTATGCATAAAATCCCCATCTAGTGCCTACTCATCCAATATCCTCAGACTAAATAGGCACTAGATGGGGATTTTATGCACAAGCCTTCTGGCATCCATTGATTACTCTAGCTTGCTGGGTGTTGCATACGTATAGTGAGTTTTGCCTGTTTTAACAACAGTTATACACAAGCATAAGAGATGGTGGTCATGTGATGTTTATTGGCTTATCCACACTATCTCATACCACAGATACACATGACCACACACATGTGTATCACTGGTATGAGATATTGTGGATAATTGATGGATACTTGAACGTCTGAATTCAAATTCCCTATATTTACAATTAGCCTCTAGGTATGTGAAGAGTTTCTATATTTCAAATATTTAAATTAGTTAAATAAATCATTTATTAAATAACTAAATTGTTATTAATAGGATCATTATCTGTCTAGATATCACATGAAAGATAGATATTCTGAATTTAAAAAATTTCAAGGTGAACTTAATTAATTATGAAAGTTAAAAGTATGCTAATAATTTACATATCCCACTGAAATACTCAAATTGGATTGGCCTAGGTTTCATTACAAGCAATGCAGTAGAAATCTTATCATGTGTGTATAAAAGAAACCCACACATTATTATTAAACATTTTAGTTTAATTAATTGATTGGATTTTATTTTGATTAGAATTTTTATATTTTATTTTGAATCAATTTAAAAGAATTAAGTTGATTTGTTTTAATCATTTCAAATGTCTGAATAGAAAATTTAAAAAATATTTAGCAATATTATTCTAAAGTATATAATTGACCAGCTTGTCAGACAGAAAATCAAAGGAAGGTGCTATATATCATATTAATCTTTTAAAGAAAGTCAAATGAATACATTGGAAATCATAAGTGTATTTGATCATTATTGTAAAAGATATTAGTATAATTCGAACTCTTGGTTATAAATAACTGTCTTAACATTTTGAAGATGTTAGTTTTAATTCATTATTAATATTAACCTTAGTTATTAATGAAGTATTTCTTACAAACTCTGACTTAAAGATCAATAATTTAGAAAAAAATTGTGAAAGATAATCGCTCTTAATTTGTTTTCAGAGATACATAAATAAGTTATTATATTTATGATTATTAAAACTATAATAATTATGACTTATAAAAACCAACTGTCTTAAGAATTTAAGAAATTTCAATGGTTTGGGAATCATAATTTTTTAAAAAAAAGAAAGGTCATAAAAATCAGCCTTTTCAGTATTTTGAAGGAAATATTTTCTTCATTGATTTTATTACTAATACAGATAAACTAACATTGAACAGATCTAATTATCATTTCAAGTTCATCTGTCTATTCATTTAAAATATTTTCAAATTGCTTATTTATTTATTTTTTTATATTACTTTACATGAAAGAAAGAAGAAATGATTTAAACTTATACTAATATTATTAAAGTATGGGAACTTCAAATGTGTGATTTAATTGTAAACATTATTGGAGCCTGGCATATATATTTTAAATCTGCCAAAATGAAAGACTATACTGCCATATTTTTTAAAGAAGCTACAAAAGTGACTTGAATGAAAAGGGATCATTTTTTATTATAAGATGGAAAAAGAACTTAAAATTCATAATCTAAACTAATAAAACAAAATTACTTAACACACACACACACACCTATATATATATATATATATATAATAGTATGCATATGTGAACAAAGGTGTAAAACAAATATTAGTTTAAAGGGTTTATTTTATAAGTTGTTTTTTTTATTATTCAGAGTTCTCATATTTGTTGTTTCAGCCAAAATGTATTATTTTACCCATGGTATAACAGCTTTTTTATATGTATTTGATATAAGGGCTCATTAAAAAAAAGTGTTGTGAATGTTGGTCTATGTGAGAATTGAAATAGCTTATAAAACTGAATAGATGAACTGTATACCTTTGTGTCTGTTCTAATCATTTAATTATTTAATAATAATAATAATTGTTATTATTATTATTATTATTATCATCATCATCATCATCAAATTCATGCCTTGTGCTGCTATTAGTATCCATTTAGGTAATCTTATATCGAAAGTATATTGCTTTTATATACATTCAGCCCTTCCATGAATAAGAGATTGGCTTGATTATTTATTGGCATTTCCTGCACATAGTTACTAAATGCCTATTCATATTTTATTTATTCATAATTTTTATTATCCACTTTGACTGGAATTTAATATTTAATGTAAATTTTGATATAATATCTGAAGGCATGTTTATCTTTGCATTTATACTATTAGCTTAACTCTAATTTATATTTCGAGTATATTCCAAGTATTGAGCATAATTATTTTTCCCACTCTATCATAGTTATTATTATTATGATAGTCATGTTACTAATTTGCATAATATTTTTGCTATTTTTGTAAATCAACAAAAATGGTCTCCACACTGGTTTTCAAACCTAGTTTCAATATGTAAAGTATATAATACATTACTGGTGGCTGGAATATAGGCATATAGGTGTATTGTTTACTCTGCATGTATAATATTTAAAGAAAGACTACATTAAATAAAAGTGAGAACTTTTGAGTGATAATTGCTTGTATTGTAAATTCTTTAGGAATCCTTTATGGAAAGGGATATTTATGTGTAAAATTTATTAATATTTTTGTTAATCTAATTTATTGAATTTAAAAATGATGCTTATTGTAAATAAATATTTCATTGTATATGTTTTATCTCATAGTGCAAATAAATATTTTTTTATTATTAATTAAATACATTTCTGTTTCATTGCCATTATTATGTGATCACCTTCATTAATCAAAAAATCTTACTTAATAAAATTTTATTATTAATTATTTAAAGGGAGTACATTGCAAATGATCTCATAGAATTTATTTATCAGTTTTACTTATTATTCATTTTTACCAGCACATTAGAATTTGTTTGTTTACTTTGTTTATTGTTCATTTCTACCTACATTATAAAAAGATAAATACTATGGTTTGTTTTAAATGCACTTGTTATATAGCTGGTCCTATAAAATATGCCTTCCCTAATTGATGTATTATCTCATGCTAGTACTTGTTGAAAGTTGTATCAGATGGTATAAAATTTTATAAATGTCTATAGGTGGTAAAAATGAAATAGTTACACATAAAGAACTTTAAAATACTTATAAATGTCTTAATTTGCTAGCAATATGTTATTTAAGTATTGAAATATTTTCTTATTGTGTGTTCTTATTTGTGTCTTCTTAAAATACAAATGTTTGATAACAAAGCTAAGAAAAGAATATAAATGTTTAGAATGTAACTAAAATAAATGACACATTTTAGAGATTTAAAGTATATTACCATTATCATTGTTCTTGTCCCAAGTGCATTTCCTATTATAAAAAAATATGAACACTATTACATAATCTCTCTTCACTGTCAAATACTTAATTTTTCATACATTATTCATTCCCTCTTTCTCTACTAATGCATAATATATTATGTGAAATATACTATTTCTAAACCATATGTATTATCTCTCACAAATATTTGATAAATTCACAATGCTCAAATGCACTCTCTGGCAAAAATACTTTAAAAGCTGTCCATTCTTGTTATCTACATCAGCTATGAATATTGTTTCATCATAACAAATGCTGCTATTAAAAAAACAAACAAAGTTAAATTAAAAGACAAATATTCTATATAATACTTCTTAAACTTCATGCCCTTAATTTATAGAGTAATATAGTTAAACATCATCAATTTCTTCAATATGCCCATTCATATCCCCTATAACCATAATTCTCTTCCCCCTTTTCTTGAAACACTGTATATCTTTAACAAGACATTCATATATGCTACTGTTCCACTTCATTATCATTTGACTATCTTCAATGCCTATATATACTATAACCTCCATCCAGTCTTGTCTTCCTAACTTTATCTCAAACCACAAATGTTCTTGACATTTAACAGTATTTAAATATTTTTTGACATAACTTCTATATCACCACCCCTTTTTTTATTTTATTTTCTATTTATATCCTGCCATACCAAGTCTTCCAGCATAGGTTCTTTTTTTATTATTATATGTGTTTCCACTAGTCAGGCTCTTCATTTTTAACTGCTTTGTTTAATTCCAGCTACTTTTTTAGTTTCTTACCACCTTGCATATTCAAATATCCAATTTTAATAATTTCTTCTTTCTTAACTACTCTTTAAAAATTCTTTCGACTCTTTCTTCTCCATTACATTTATAAATAATTTGTTTACTATTAATTCTATAAACCTATTCCCTCTTCACATCTACATTTATATCTAATTCAGCTACCATTTGTTTATTTCTTACATCCTGTCCATTCTTCTTTTTTTTGATAACACTACAATTTAACCCCACCCTATTCCCTTTATAAGGTTCCTGAACTATATTTTTTATAAATCAAACTCCCAAAAACTTTCTTGTTTTTTAAAATTATCTTATACTTTAGCCCCCTCTGTTACATATTATTTAAATTAACTATATTTATAATCACTATAGCACTTTATATATATACACTTTAACTTTTATTATAATTATTATATAATTCTCTCTTATAAATTTATATTTTACTGTTTTATGTGTAAAAAAAAATTTTTTTTAATTACTTCTATGTGAGCATTTTTTCTTTTTACAACCCATACTTCATTAATAAGTATTTTTCTTTTTATATATTTCCCCCTTTAAATCTTTTTTAAGAACTATATCTAAACCAATGACATCCTAATCCCAGAATCCCTATTGATTTTTTGTTTTTTCTTTCTTATTAGTTTAAACTTTAAAGTAATATATATTAAAGCTACAACTTTAAAACTATGCATCTGAAAAAAATGACAGTAGGGACCTCTGCAAATCTTTAATACAAGATTTATACTCTCAAATCAAAATGCTTTAGATTCTCTTATTTATTTGAAAAAGTAGGTTAGATAAGAGTGGCCACTTTTGTCTTTTAAATAAATCTTGTGTTAAAGATTTGCAGAGGTCCCTATTGTCGTTTTTTCAGGTATATAGTTTTAAGGTTGTAGCCTTAATATATATTACTTTAAAGTAATGAGTATGCACTTTATAAATATAATTATTACAACCTTCTTATTAGTATTGTTTCTTTTATTTTCCTTTGTTTAACATTGTATGTATATAACATCATTTTTATTGAACTTTGTATAAATTTGTATCCTGTGTCCCTCATATATATATATATTCGTGAATTATTATCTGACATATGTTGTTTTAATCTTGATTTTATAGAATTTTTAATTTTTCTCCCATATTTGTTATCAATCCCACTATCTAAACATTGTTGCATTTTATCAGATATACTCCATTAATTATTTCCTTATTATCTTTAGAATATCCAATGTACTTGTTATCCATTAAATTTAATAGGTTTTCTCATTTTTATTAACTATTTTTGTATTAATTATTCTTTTGCATTTTTTATTAATCTTTTTTATAATTTATTAAACTTATTCACTATAATATTATTTGTTTTTATTCCTATATATCTATTTTTGCTTTTCTTCTTTCCTTTTCTCCTTTCATTTTTATTTATTTTATACTCTATTTCTTCAATACTTTTTTTAATTATATGTACAGGGAAATCACTGATTTTTTAAATCACAGATATTAAATCTTTTTGTTTAATGTACACTACTTTTTTAAACAATAAATTACAGCCCTGAATATTCTTGAATATTTACAACTAGTTTTGTATTTTCTATTGATGTTGGAGAACCAACCAGTTATATTATTACCAATATTGTTTTATAAATATTTGTTTGAATATACCATTTTTTATCTATCAATTTCTTTTCGAACATTATATCCAGATGGGCAATTTTATTATTTTCTTGGTTTTCAACTGTAAATTTTATATTCTCTTCCACCTTCTTAATATCATTAATAAATTAGTTTATATATCTTTGGAATTTTTATTAAAAAATCATCAAATAATCATCAACATAACTGTTAAAAAACAAAAAAGCATTTTTATTTTTTGTTATATTTTTATCAAATTCGTTTATATAAAGATTGCTTAAAATTGCATTTAGGGTTCCTCCCATTAATAATCCTTCTTTTTTCTTGTAAAATTTCCTATTATATTCAAAAGTTACATCCTTACAATATAATTCCATTAAATCTATTAATATATGAATAAGAAATTTTATTTTTTTATTTTTAATATATTTTCCTATAGTTAAATTTATTGCTTTTTCTGTATTTAAATTTAGATACATTGATATAATGTCCATTTTTATAAATGTTAAATTTCTGTATTCATATTTTTTAAATATGTCATTAATTTTGTTTATTAAAATGTTATTATTTTTAATTCTGGAATTTTCTTTACTCTTTAGCATATTTTTTAAAAATTTCATTCAATAACCATTTTGAAACTTTTTTTAAATAAGATCTCTTACAATCAGTGGTTTATTTTCTTTGTTAATTTCTGGAGCCCTATATAATTCTAGTTGTTTTACATTATTTATTCACTGTTTTTTTTTAATGTTGACCTGTCTATTAAACCCTCTCTATAAATATATTTAATTAATGTATATTTTATTTTTTTATTTTTTGAATCATTGTCATTCTTCTTCACTTTTTTGAATACTTTATCATTCAGCATAACCTTAATTTTTTCTAATTAATCCTTTTTATCTAATATCACTAATTTAGTTCCTTTATCTGACTTTAAAAAAAACTATTATTTCTTTATACTTAGATTTAATATTTGGGACTTCTTTCTTTCCTATTAACTATTTATTTTTCTTTATATTTCCCTTACTTCTATTTTCAAAATTTTTATTTTTTATATCAAATTAACTCTTTCTTTCTTAAATTCATCAAACTGTATTTTCTCCATTATTTATCAATTTTGTAATATCTTTCTCATCATAATTATCTTCATATTTTTCTTTTATAAAATCTTGTGCTATTTTTTCAATCTATCTCTACAACATCTTTTTTAATTTCATTTTTAATTGGCACATATTTAATTCCTTTATTCAATAGATTTTCTTCTTCTTCTGTAAAGTCTATTTTTGAAAGATTCTGTATATTATCCATTTTGTCATCTGTTGTAATTCATTGTTTTATTTTCTGTTTTTCTATCAATATTTAAAATTTTTTAACATGTCTCTCATTTGATTTCTCATTTATAATACTTTTTTTATTTCACATAAGACTCTAAATTTGTCTTCTTCATCCTTTGTTATTTTATCTTTTAATATAAATTCTATATTATTTATTTTTTTAAATAAATCTTTATATATATATATATGAAATATACAAACCATTATACAATTACAAATATCCAGTAACGCCCTCTGTTTAAAGATCTATATCTCAATAATAGCAAACCTTAAATGTTATATATATATAAATGTTATATATATATGTATATATAACAACTTCTAATATACTTCTTTAATATATTCTTTTCCATATTCTTTATAAATATTTAATTATTGGTTAGTGCTCTTCTTAATTTATCCATCTTAATGAGTTTAGGTATTATATCACTATCATGTTTTTTATATATTTTATATTATTATTATTATGATGATGATGATGATTATTATTATTATTATTTATATAAATGATATCTTTAATTTATCTTTGAATTCAAAGATTTATGGTTTTGCTGATGATATTGCTTTATTTTGTGATGCTGTTTCATATAGTATTCTGGAGCAATTGATTAAGAAAGATCTAGAATAAATAAGTAATTGGCTTATGATAAATTATTTAACTGTAAATTGTAATAAAACCAGAGGTATTCTGTTCTCTTATAAACACTGCATACATTCAATTAGTATTAGGATTTGTGATCAGTATAATGTTCATTCAAAAAGTATTTGTACATGTTGTAAGGGATTAGTTTTGTTGATAATTACTGCTATTTAGGCATCTAGATTCAAGGTTATCTTGATCTAAGCACATTGTCTACTTATATTCTCAATTACATAAAATTATTTATTTATTTTATTATCTGGCAAAATTCATACCTACTTTGATGACTATATATTTTGCTTGTTATCAGAGTATATTGTTATAATATTTCAATTTGAGATGGCTCTACTGATTACTCACTATCTCAATTATTATTAATTATAATCCTATTAAAGTAATAATAACAAAAGATAGGTATACATTAAAATGATAATATAAAGTTATTAAATAATTTAACTTAAAGTTAATGATTATAAATGTTTTATTATATTTATTGAAATATTAGTGTTAGTCATAGGAAGATTTAGATACTTAACAAGGACGAGTATCTTTGTATTCTTATGCCATTGACCAAATACTTTGGTATTTTGTTTAATGTTAAAGGGTATATGATCTTGTTGAATAGGATAGGTGAGTCTTATAAATTACTGGTATAATTTAAACATAATTTAAAAATAATTAAGGGTATAAAATTGTATCTAGATAAAATAGAAGTATAGCCTAATGTAGGAACGTCATGATTTTTAGAAGTCATTGCCCTATTGGTAGGGTTCAATATATATATATATATATGTGTGTGTGTGTGTGAGTGTCTAGATGCTGCAAGAAAATATTTTCTGGTTAATAATAAATGAAATACAACTAAAGTATTTCAAAACATTTATTGCAACTCTTTTTAGTGATAATAAATTTATAATAGGTAAAAATGTTTACCACCCATTACAATTGGTGACAAATATAATTTGTATCCAGCTGCTTTCCAATTTAAATCTATGCATGCTTGACTGTTTTCTATAAATAGTGATCAATATGCATTTTTGTCTGAATAATTACTATTCTGAACATGTATATACAACATTTACACCTGCACTTTCTTCACTTAAAGGGATTTCAGTTTTGTAATAAGATCCCTACTTTATTGGTCAAATCATATTCACTGGGTAATTATGTGTTTGGTTCATTTATCCATTAAATATTTACGTTATTTTTTTTTTTTTTTTTGGTCAGCTATATTGCATTCTGAATCTATTCTAGATGACTTCATATTTTGGATAAATTCATTATTGAGGATTAATTTAAAATGACTCTTAGCATACTTCCTCCATTTGGCTTATTTAGTTTTGAAGTATGTACTTTTTGAGAGAAGGTGGTTTCGAAACAGCAAATAAAGCATATTAAATAAAAGAAGTTTTACAAATTTTATTTTTTAAATTTGTGTGTATACATTTGCATAAATATATTTAATATGTTTTTTTTTTCATTAAAATTTATTGAATACCTTTAGATTTTTTTAACACTTACCTTTTATACGTTTTTCCACCCAATATTTTACTGAAAGTTAATTTTACAAAGACTCAGCAAAAATATTTTTACATCATTTTGATCGATATATAAAACAAGTTAATAAGATTGCTAGGAAAAAAAAATATTTCAAATAAAATTTCTTGCAAACTAATTTTCTTCTTCATCATAATAATAATCTTATTTAGAAATAATAGGAATTTTTATCCACATAAAACTCTTGAGGGGAAAGAATGAAAAAGAAATTCAAATACTCTGATTAAGTTTGCTTTTATATATACTCATTTGTGTATATAAAGTCAAATTGTATCAAATCAAAATCATTTTGATCTTAAAAACTGACATGAATTTTTAGATATATAAAAAGTGACACTAACTAAATGTTGATTTAAATTCGTATTTACAAATAAGATTTTCATAGAGTCACAAATATTATATATAAAATATTTATAAATGAAAAAAATGTCAGGATTTAACATTACGAAAGCACTCATAATTATTTTTAGGAAAAAACTTTAACGTCACTATGTAAGATTTAGTATTTATTTATTTTATTTACTGCATGTATATATAAAATTGCTGGCAATTGTTTATATAGAAAATGCGCACGTTACTAAAAGCTAGCTTAATTTATAATATTCAATCTTATTTAAATCCTCTCAATAAATGCAGTAACAGACTTAAAAGCTAATATCTCATATAAAAAATTAACCTAGTACTTCAGTGCTCTGTTCTTTCAGGGCTGGAATCTTTTCATCTATGTGTATGTCAATAATCAAATGAAGTACATCACATTTTCAATCCCACTAAAAACACCAATATATATATATATATAATTAAGAGAAATGAATACACTCTAGTTTTATATATGAAAAATAATTTATATATTTTTAGACTTTACAACCAAACACTGTAAAACTATTTAAATTAATATATGTGTGGGGTATGCAGTCAATTTATTTTACAGCATTTCTGGGTTATGTCCATAGTTTATTAATCTAGTAAAATTGGTAGCAAACTGATTTCTGCTCATAATATATGCAAAATAAATCTTTGATAGCACTTTGGCTTTATATTTTAAATAAATTCATATTTTCTGTCTAATATATTACACCTTATAAAATATGATTGTAAATAGTAATCACTACACTGGAAAAAAATTTATTACTATTCATATTAATTCATAATATTCCTGATTTTGATTTTATAATCAAGTAAACTAATGACTTAATGAAAAACAGATTAAACAGTTATATATATGCACAATTTACAAAATAATATTTAATCCTCAAATAAAATAGTTTAAATCATTGAATATATATATATGGGTGTATGTGATGATTGGATATTTTAATCAAGTTTTAGATTTTACAGTAACATCCTTCAATAAAATTCATCATATTATAAATTATCAACATTAAAATTTTTAGACAAATATTCTCATTTTATACATATTTCAAAAATTATTTTCTATTGCCACATAATTACAGACCTGAAGCGTCTGAATATTTATCCCAGAATTGATAGTCTAATTTATATAAAAATATCAAGATTATGATTTGTTTGATATTAAAACTTATATTTACTCATAATGACATTTGTACAGCTTTCAACCTACTATTACAAGACTACTAAAAGTGGAAAAAAATTATAGATACATTGCAACACCTAATGAAAAATCACAGTGTAATGCATATATATAAAATAGTTGACAATTCTGCTTATAGCCAACCAATATTTTAAATTTATAGTGCACTTTTTAAATAAAATTTACTATATCATAATCTATTTTTTGGTATACAAATTTCCAGACAAATTCTTTTACAAACATGTTTAAAGAAGAATATTTTATCATAAGATAATTTGTAATCGTGATCAGTATACCAAAATTGACAGTGTAATCTGTATATAACTTAGATATTTAAATACAAATATATTATCTATATTGAATTTAATGTAATTAGAAGGGACTTGAACTCAGATTTTCAAACTCTGTATAACTGTCCACTTCATCTTATACAACTGACTTGTATAATATGGAATGGATAGTTATAGAAATATTGAAGTCTGATTTCACATCTCTTCTAAGCAAATAACTTAGATGTATATATATATGGAAAAAACATTTTGTATATTTATAGAAAGATATATAAAATTACAGATTTTGATGGGCTTTATCATATAAAAATTACAATGCAAATTTTCTTATGTTTATCTAGAAAAATAGCAGCTATAATGAATTAATAACTGCTCTGCAGGCTAAAATTATTTTATCTAGAAATAGTATTTTTTGCATGCTGTTTTTTAAAGAATGCAATAACCATTTTAATTGTTTATTTTCCTGGTTTCATCACAGTCAAAATATTTTTAAAGGAACACATAAATCTTTATTATAATTATGTATTGATGTAATTCCATCTTCTAATATTAATTGTTAAATGATTTTAGAAAAATTCAAGAATTTATTTAAACTTATCAAATACATTAAACTGTTGGTTATATAACACATTACTATATAACACAATAGTAATATTAGTAATTAAGCCAATGCACATGCACTTTAAAGATAAATTATAAATGAATACTCAATTTTTCCAGACACGAGATATAGTATTTTAGAAAAAATGGAATGAATCACCCATTCTTTTGACCCAAATGTTTATGTATGGGCAAATCTTAAGTGTGTGGAAATAAGAGTGTGAGGTGTTACACAATCACTTTAAATTAATTTGTTATGTTTTAATGAATGACACTTTGCAAATACTATATCTTGTGTCTGGAAAAATTGAGTGTTCATTTATAATTTATCTTTAAAGTGCATGTGCATTGGCTTAATAGCTAATATTACTATTACATAAAAAAATCATAGCACTATATAAAATAATATCTCATTATATATGTTTAATTTTAACTAAAGGTGACAGTTTGTAAATTGTAAAGATTTTGCAAAGTGTCATTCGTTCAAACATAACAAATGTAATTTAAAGTGATCGTGTAACACCTCACGCTCTTATTTCCACGCACTTAAGATTTGCACATACATAAACATTTGGGTCAAAAGAATGGGTGATTCATTCCATTCTTTCTAAAATACTATATCTCGTGTCTGGAAAAATTGAGTATTCATTTATAATTTATCTTTAAAGCGCATGTGCACTGGCTTAATTGCTAATATTACTATTACATAAAAAACATAGCACTATATAAAATAATATCTCATTATATAACACAATGTTTCAGTTTTAACATTATTCTCTTTTTTTCATCAGGTGTTTTTGCCTTGACCAGTGATAGTACTAGCTAGTGAATCAAGCCTGGAAATTTTTAGTTTCATGAATGCTGAATTTAAGGCAATTATTTAATGTTTGCTTGTTTTTTTTAATAAATTAAAATATTTTTAAAGATATAAGTAAATGAAAAGATGAAAGTTACTGTGCACTGAAAATACCTTTTTCTAAAAGAGAATTAAATAAAACTATTCTATATGTAGTCAGAAAATTGAAGAAAAATTATAAAAACAGATATTAAATATTGCAAAAGTATTGAAAACTCCCAGCAAGCTATATGTAAACTAACTGTCAGTAAATGTAAAATATAGAATGAGACCACCTACACTTTAATTTTGATCATATATCAGCATGCCATTTATTTACATATACACAAATTATGATTTATATATACTAATGTAATTGCAAGACAATTATATGCTATTCTAAAATCACTATAACTAATCATAGCAAAAGAATGAACCTTATATTTAACAATCCTTAATATTAAATTAATAAATGTGAATATATAAAATTTTACCGACTCTCATATAGATAAAATAACAAGAAAGTAATAAAAACTCTCATCAAGCTAAATGTAAACTAACTGTCTACATATACATTAATTTTGATCATATATAAGCATACCATTTATTGACATATTTATATGCAAAGTGTGATTTTTATATACTAATGTAGTACTATAATCTATTCTGAAATCACTATATGTAATGAGAGGAAAAGACTGAATCTTATATTTAACAACTTCTTAAATATTAAATTAATCTTCAGCTAATAGAATAAATTGCATTAATAAATATAAATATAGCACTGCATGTAATTATATCAATAAATAGTATGCTTATATAAAATCAAAGCTAAAGTCTAGATGGACCCATTCTACATTTTCCATTTCCTGTCATATAATTTACTTTTAGATTGCTGGAATTTTTCAGAACTTCCACAGTATTTCATCTATATTCAAACTAGATATTCCCTCTGATTAATTATAGTGAATTCAGAAGAACTTACATTGTCTTAAATATATATATAAATCACACTCTGCATGTAAGTATGACAGTAAATTGTATGTTTATATATAATCAAACCTAATGTGTAGGTGGGCTTACTTTACATTTGATATTTATTGACAAGTTTACAAGACCACTGGGGTTATTCAGTACTTCCACATTATTTTATCTATATTTGGTCTAGTAAAAGGTTATAGAAAACAAATATTATGGATAATATTCCAAAAAGCAATTTGTATAAGAGATCATGTTATAAGAATGCAAGGCCAAAAAAATTATATAAATAATTTTATATTATTAAAGGTATGAGAAATATGAAAAAAATAAAAATAAAGTTGGCATTAAGGTAAATGCTCTTTTATAAGTTGAAATATGAAAAGTGAGAATAGTAATGTTACTAGTTGGGGAGCATTGACTATCATAATCATAATAAATGATGACACAAATTTTAGAAATTTATCAACATTGATTAGAGAATTACTTCTATTGTTCTAAGTACAGCCTATAAATTAAAATATTTTGAATGTTAGCATTAGTTTGATTGAAACATCTTGAAAGCTACTAAAACGATTAATCCACAGATGATGAATCAATACATTTATAAATAATAAATATCCTGAATAGAAGTTTTGGCTTTTGTCTTCTATGGTTTTAGCTATTAGTAATTATGAAAACTAATAAACAATTGGCATTAAATATTCCAGCATTGATATTTATGCTATTTCAAAATTTTCCATAAAATATTTGTCTTTTTACCATATTTTTATATCATAAGACAATATTCAGTAGATACTGCTATGTAATAACTTTAAAGTCACATTCTGCTTTTAGAACTATAAAGTATGGCTTTCATGTGTTATTAATTTGCAATTAATATATATTAACTAACAAGAAAGTAGTTGGGCTATCAGCCACCATTTCATGAATACTAAAATTAATTATGACATCCATTCACTGGTTATTTTTCCATTGATGCAGATCTATTTTCTAGTTTTAAAAAATGTCCACATTTAATGATATTTAAATTTTTCTAATTAATTCTCTAACCGCACTTATCCATTAAGAGCTTGATTGAGTCATTGGTACACTCTCTATATTACATGTTTGTAAACACAAGCTTATAAAGCAATGTCACATTATATATGAGTTGCTTTTTTGATTACTAATTAATTAATGAAACTAATTTCTTAAATGAGCATTTGTTCATTTTACTAAAACTTTTTTTCATTATTTAAAAAGATCATTGTGAGTGAATGTAAAAGTTCAAAAAAGATGATTTACAATAACTACTTAACATTATTTTTATTATTATGATAATAATAATAATGAAATTATTTTTGTAGTAGCAAATTTATAACATAGTAATTAATATTTTTTTATAACAGCATCTTAACTGATATAGACTATTTTTCCACTTTCAAACACCATTAACATATTTAATAGCTTTTATTTTAAATAATTATTCATATTTGCATAATAATTTTGTGTAATACACCTGGATCTCATTTTACGCAATAGATAGGTTCCTCAGAAAACACACGCAAATGAAATCGCACAAAAATAGACATAACTTACCTTGAAAAAGGGGGAATATGGACTGTGATTTTTCAAAAATTGTGTAAAAGCAAAGCACCAACATAAAATTACTTTAAAATTTGCGCAAAAAAAAAGGGAAATAAAATATGACTAATAAAAAATTTCAAATTTGAAAAAAATTGATATAAGACAAACTTTTTTTAACTATAATATTTAATTTTATTCGAAACAATATATTTTTATGCATAATTTACAGTAATTTACATTTTTATACACATTTTAATTATTATCATTATTTGCCGATAAACAGGTTTATTTGCAAACTGGTAAAAAATCAGATTCTTCACAAGAGGATATACAACTAGCACCAATGTCACTCTCATGTTGTGTTAATGATTTTCTGGTAACAACATAATTAATAATCAATCTTTGTAATTTTTAAATTGTTAATTACAATTAAAAATCAGATTTTAATTTTTAATTGTCAAATTTAATTGTGCCCACTGCTATTACTCACCTTTTAAAAATAAACTTGCAGGCACTAAATGATTAATAATTGATTACGTTATTTTTTAAAAAGCAAAAACAGAATGTGATTTAAAATGCAAAATTAACATGCACAATGTTTGAACAAAGTTACATTATAATCTTGTAAAATTTAATGTGTGTATACATAAAATGTGGAAATCATGATTTTAATTTCATTATTGCATAAAATCTTACTATTATAAACCACTGAAAATATTGAAATTACTAAGATGAAAGTCGAATTCCAATAATGTGCTATTACTTTCAATATGACATAAGTATGTGAAATTTATTATTTAAAGTAATAGCGCATTATTGAAGTTCGACTTCCGGAGAAACGTGAATTGCATAACTTCAAAATCATATTAAATAAATCTGCATAAAAAGAGACCCAGGTGTACTCAAGTCTCAGTAAATTTACCACTAAATTATGAAAAATTAAATACTTTAAAATTAAAAATGTCAGAAAGGAAATTTATTGCCAATTATTAATAGCATATCATTATTTTCATAGTTTCTGGGAAAAATCTCAAACTAATGTGGGTTATGAATGTTGAATGTGGTTTTCTAATTCATTATCTCATATCCATTCTATATATATTTTTCCATTCAGCCAATGTATTTTGATTGCAACTGGTTCCTGTTTTGTTTCAACATATTCTGTGTTCTCAGAATGTTCTCTCATTATATATTATATATATGTATATATATATATATATATATATATATATATATATATATATATATATATATATATATATATTGCTTCTTAAACATTAACATTTTTCTTCTTCCACCCAAGCATTAATTTCTAATCCTTTTCATTTTAATTCATACTCCAACATGTCATTGTTTACTATTTTAATGTGATCATCTAGATTTATGAAATATAAATTAATGTGTAACTATTACATTTTGGAAAAAAAATATAATTTACACAAACATTCATTCTGCCTTATCAGGCAACTGAGAAGAAAGACCATGGTGTTTCTTGACCTTAAACTCAGAAGTAATAGAAATGAAAGAGGACATACATTTGTGGAGTTTGCAGAAAAAGAAAAACTTTATATTATGAATTCTTTTTTTGAGAAAAATCTTAAAAGGAAATGGACATGGAAGTATCAAATGAAGGTACAGCAGAATTGGATTATATTTTGACTAACAGAAAATACATATTTCAAGATTGTAATGTTCTTATTAAATTTAACACAGGAAATGATCATCGATTAGTAAGATGCAAGATATGTGTTAATGCAAAACTAGATAGACAAAAATTAATAAGGAAAACAATATTTATAGTTGATATTCATAATCTTCAGAAACATTCTAACAAATTTAAATTAGAACTTACAAATCGGTTTCAAGTATTAGTAGATTTTGAACATGATTCACATTTGAATGAAATTAATATGAAAATAACTGATACACTTTCAAAAACTGCAACAGAGATAGCTGGTAGAAAAAAGCAGCAATTTACCAATAAAATTTCTACTGAGACTAAAGAATTTAGGAAAATAACATGAATATGAAGATGTACAAAAATGATGCATTAAAAAGATTGAATATCTTGAATTTTGTAAAATGGTGTGGGAAAGAGTTCAAAATGATATAAGAAAGTATAACTGTGAACTAGCAAGGAAAATTGTAGAAGAAAATAAAAGTCTCAAGAATGTAAAATACCATTTTGATATTGGTAGGAAATTTATATCTGCAATAAGAAAAAAAGATGGAATTATTACTCAAAAGAGAAATGACATCATGAAATGAGTAGAAAACTTTTATCAAGAATTATATAGTAATAAAGAACAAGTACCTTCTATGTATATTACATCTTTTGAATTGCCCAGAATTTTAAATGAAGAAGTGAGACATGCAATTAAATATATGAAAAAAGAAAAGGCTTCAGGTAATTATGGAATTACAATTGATATATTAAAAGAAGCAAGTGAAGAAATAGAATTTTTTTAGCAAAGTTATATACCAAATGTCTAAATGATAAAGATGTACCAGATGATTGGAAGAATGTATTAATATTAATATTTTAAAAAGGTGATAAAGTAGATATTGGAAATTACAGACTTATCAGCTTTTTATCAGTTTTATACAAAGTTTTTACCAAGATAATTACAACTCGTCTACAGAAAACATTGGATTTTCACCAACCAAGAGAACAAACTGGATTTAAAAGTGGTTTTAGTACAGTAGATCATATCCAGGTATTGAGAAAAGTTATAGAAAAGACAAATGAATATGAGTTGCCATTATGTTTTGGATTTGTAGATTATGAAAAAGCATTTGATTCTATAAACATTTCTTCAGTGATTAAAGCATTGGATCATCAATGTATAGATCCAGGATATTGTCATATTTTAAAGAATATTTATAAAAATTCAACAGCAACAATTAGATTACATAATGATACTGTTGAAAGTCAACATTGAGAAGGGTGTAAGACAGGGTGAATCCATATCTCCAAAACCTTTTACAGCAGTGCTGCAAGAAGTATTTTGTGGATTAAAATGTGAAGCTAAAGGAATGAAAGTAAATGGAGATTATTTAAGTCATTTAGATTTTGCAGATGATGTAGTTGTTTTTGCAAATAATGCTTTAGAGCTTCAGGAAATGTTGCAGGAGTTATCAGATGAAAGTAGGAAAGTAGGACTAAAGATAAATGTTAAAAAGACTAAACTAATGTGTAATCGATTTTCTCAAAATATGAAAATAAAGATTTTTATGATGAGTTAAAAGAAGTTAATAGTTACAAATACCTTGGTCAGATTATTAATGCAGATGGAAACATAATGGATGAAATTAATCATAGAATTAAACTTGGTTGGAGTGCTTTTGATAGAAACAACTTGACACTAAAAGAAAATATGCCTATGTGTTTGAAAAAAAAAAGGTTGTTAATAAATGTGTTTTACTTGTTCTTATTTATGGATCTGAGACTTGGACACTCAATAGAAGAGCAATACAGTGACTTCAGATCACTCAAAGATGTATGGAGAGGTGCATGTTGGGAGAAACAAGGAGATCAAAAATGCAATGTATGGGTAAGAGAACAAATAGATGTTACTGACCTCATTGAAAAAATTAAAAGATTGGAGTTGGGATGGACATATTGCTAGAAGAGATGATAATAGATTGACAATTGAAATCTTAAATGGGATTTCAAGAGATTGTAAAAGACCCAGAAAGAGACTACATGTTAGATGGATGGATGAAATAAGAAAATGTGCAGTGGTGATGTGGAGAAGCGAAGCTAAAGATTGGAGAAGATGGATTGAACTTGAAGAGAGCTTCATCCTGGAGTGGATTGATAATGATTGATGATGATGATGCTGATGATTACATTTTGGGGAAAAACTTTTTTTTCAAGCGTATTATATTTCTGTTTCTTTTATTAAAATTGTTTTTTTTATTGTTAAAAACAATTTCATAATTTGGAAAATGTCAATAACTGTTAAATACACTCAAATAAAAAAAATCATTATTTCAATGCCTATATGAGATTACTATTTTTGTTTAGCTAATAAAAACTAAATATTCATTTGTTTTCTAGTCTTCTATGTTCATGTCTGGGATAATTATAATCCAGGTATATAAAAATATTCTAAGCCTAATTATAATTTTTTTTTAAAATATAAGTTTTATCTTACCTAGACATGAGCCTTTGAATACAAACATGGATTTGGGATGTTTTGTTTTATAGATCTGTTTAAAGTTTATCTTCATGACAAATTTTTCGTTTTTAATTTATTAATAGTTATTATAGTTTTTTTTAAAAATAAGACAATACTTTAGACAAATTTCAAAAGACACCTTTTTTTCTGAATATTTAATAATATAATTTCTCCCAGTTCATTTTATAAATATATTTACTGGAGTTGTCCTAAATATTTCAGAAAAAAATGGATCATTATCTTCATCCTATCAAATTTTAATTTATTTTCTTGTCTCTTTAGTGTAATTTTATATGATTTTTTTTTTAAGTTTAGTGACTCACATTCTCATACTTCACTTGTTATACACCTGAGCAATCTGTTTATACTTTAATTTTAAATATTGAGTTGGTAAAATGATTTGTAATGAATGACAAGTAATGATAATTTCTTATTTACTTTGATCATGCATTAATCTAATCAACATACCTATCAATAAAAAAATTAAGATAATCTGTGATTGATATTTTACATGCATAAAAGATCATATATATATATATTGGAAACTTTAAACATAGAATTTCAGTTAAGAAGATCAAGTGAGTAACTATATTTGTTATAGATTCTTAAATAATTAAAATTAAATAATAATTCGTTTTTAATTACAATTAGCAATAGTTTTAGTAATATAAATATTTGTTTATAATATTGTTTATAATATTATGTTCATGACTTTGCTATTTTAAGGGAAGTTTTTGTGATAAACTTCTTGAGTTATTACTTCCTTAAAGTAAATTGGATAGTATGAATAGTGCTAGCATATATTGTTTAGCAACTTAAATATTTAAAATGTATTTATAATGTTATACCCATGAGTAGACTAAATCCATTTTCATTGTTTTTCCCCAAAAAAAAATAAAAATAAACTTTGATAATAATAAAGCATAATTAATATAGGTATAAAGAAAATAAAGTTAAACTTGGATTGGGTGTGTCGAGAGGTCAGCCTTACTGCCTTGCACTTGCAGGCAGTTGCCCAGGTTGCGGGTTCGTGTCCTGGCCAATGCTATGACACTTAAAAAAAACATGATGTATGCATATGGAATCAAAAGATTTTAATAAACATTTCTTATCTGTGCATTTTGATAGATTAGAAATGTGACAACTTAATAAAAGAGTAATGTTTAGACCTCATACCAAATAATGAAAGGATGCATATTAAAATAGACAAATAAGTTAAATTCATAGATCAGTGAAGAACAAGCATTAATGACACCAATATAAAAATTAAAAGACTGAAAGGAGTTGTGCCAATATGTTTGAATAAATAATATTACATGAACAATTAAAATTTTGCACTGAATCAAAAGTGATTATAAGAGTCTTATGAAGAAAATTCATGAAAAGTTTATGCGTAAATCAATTTTTGAATTATATGTAAAACAAAATATATGAATCAAAGATATTGCATTGAACTCAGTGAAATCTTCTTCCTCAGTCTTCTGATAAATTAATTATAGCAATTCTGTAAGCTAGAGATTGAAAAAAAATTAAAATATATAGTTTAATTATAAATCTTTAAATAATTTGTTTAAAAAATGAATGACAAATTACTATGGTTCATAGGAAATTAATTAGTTGTTCATCCTGAAACTATGCTAAAAACTTAATGCCTGCATACACTTGTAAATCATCTCATGATGTAATACTGCATATTATCTGAATATGCTTTAAAAGTGGACTGAAAACAAACAAAAAATTCTATGTTTTAATTTCCGATATAAATCAAGATGGTTTTGAATAGATGGTTACCTCCAACTTCATTAACCAACCAAAAGTTGATTACAAGCAGGGATTACAGTATATTATTTTCAACCTTATGTTAGATTTGAAACATATTGTTATTACATTTATTTTGATTTTGAAAAATAATAATATTAGTTATTAGTGATAGTTATTTATATATCTATTGCAATGTAGTACCTTAAGTAAAACAAACATTTCTAAGGATAATATTTTATATTGATTAACTTACAATTTATGAATTTAAGAATAAAAAAAACATTGAAACTAATAATAAAAGCATTCCATTCTAAAGACAAGTTGTCTCTCATAGACATGGATTGCTTAACATTTGTCTGTTAAATCACCCAAAATTAATCTTTTAAAAACTTTAAAATGAATTATTTTCGACTTCTGGACTAGACTTTTAAACTTCATTTTAAATTAGAAGTTATTTTTGTCTTCATAAAAAATGCAAAATAAAAACAAACAAATGGTAATATTAATAAACGTTGTAATTACATTCTTTTTTTTAAAGAAACAATTACAAAAAAATATCGGCTTTATTAAAAAATGCTGTATATATATATATGCACTACCGTTGTTTGTTTTATAATTATTTAATAGATTTGTAATCAAATCTACCATTTTATAGAGAGAACAAAGAGAGAATATTTAAATATATTTTATTATTTAATTGTTACATTTTTATTTAGAACTATCAAACTCACTCCACTCACTACTTTGACACTCTCCACCTCAGATAAATACAATAATAATTACTACCAATCATTTACTAAACTTAAGATTATCTCTAACATAGATATAAACTTTAAACCTCAGTTAAAGATTAATATATCTGATTTTTTTAAAAAAAAAATTAACATACAGTGATTTCATTCAGCAATCAGTCTAATTTTTTCAAGACACCCTGTTATTTGCATCAGTCTTAAAAACTGGTAGCTATTTTCCTTTTTGCTATGATCAATTGTGTCAAATACTATTTTGTTTCCTTCTCATACCCTTTACAACCCGTTCAAAATTATTATGTATAATTTCTCAGCTCTAAATTGATGTATAATCCAGTTCTTTGTTCCTATCATTTCTATAACAGTATTTTTCGGCTTTTTGGCTAAGATCAAAGTGTAGTATTTGTTCTTATCAGCTTAATATCTGATATATCTCCCTAATGGGAGGGGGGCAGAATATTAAACTGATTTTTGGAATTAGGTGGAGAGTTTTAGGAGCTTGCTCCGCCTCCACCACGGGTTGACTTGGTATTGCAGTACTTCCAGGAACGGCCCACTTCTCTTCCCAGAGAAAAAATAAGTAATATTTTTCCACATAATCTTTTCAACATTTCACCGTTGCTAATATTATCTGTTCTGCTTAGCCTACTCATTTTTTTTTTTATAAACATATGTATTTAAAACTTTTGATGTTTACTTTTCACTTTGTTAAATGTCTATGTTTTTTGCAGATTTGAACTTAAACTTCACATAGAATATCTAATAATTATTTTTTGTGAATCAAATTTAATTAAATCACGAGGAAATCTATCTTTATTAAATGTCCTGTTTACTTAATGAAATTTTCATTCTTTTTATTAGTACTAGCAGCAATTAATAAACAACTTTTATTTTTTTAAAACCACAACCCGCATTACTATTCGTTGCGTTGCGCACTTTTTAAATAATACTTTTCATCACCTATTTGTTTGTTTAGTTTTATTTGTATTTACATTTATTCAAACTTTTTTTGATTCTTTTTAATCTTAGATATAATTTTATTCATCTTATATAAAACAGAATTATAAATTTCACTTGAATTTTTAAAATTAAGAAGATAATTTTCAAATATACTAGGATATTTTATAGTTAAAAATGATTAGAAAAAAAAATCATAACTTCTGATTTAAAATTTATGGAAATTGGTAGGTATGTTTGCACTTTAGATAAATTTAATTATTCTGTTAAATAATAATTATAGATACTTATTGGAAAAATTGTGTGTAGTACACACTTTGGTATGCAATAACTACATCACAATTGTCAAGCGTCAGTGGTCAAGTGGTCAGCATAGCTGTCTCACAAGCAGTTGTCCCGGGTTAGCAGGTTCGCTTTCCGGCCTATGCTATGACACATGGGGTAAAAAAAAAACTGCATCACAATTAAAAAATATTTTAAAAAATAATGCGAAAATCCATCAAATCTAATAAGATTTTAATTAAATTGACAGATATAAATATACACATACAAAAAGTTACAAGCTTAGAGTATTTTTTTTTAAATATTTTGCTTTAAAGCTTGTTTAGTTATTATTCTTAGCTACAAAATAAATTGACTATTAAAAGCAACTAACTATTCTGCAGACAGATTCATAAGGAGTCATTTTAAAAACTACTTGCATGCTGTAGATTTATTTTTGCAATATATATGACTAGAGATCAGATAAAAGAAGAATTCTACTTTTGTCAGACTGAATAAATGGGCATTGACAAATGAAATATAAAATAGTATTTGCAAACTCATTAAAATGACCCACCCATTATAAGTCTTCCTGCAAAATAGTTCTGAGTAACATATTTGGAATAACAGTATTCTGTGATGTGATTATAATCTAAATGTTACTTATTTAAGCATTAGTAAAAGTTATTTATATGGTATTGAAAATAATAATATTTAATTTAATATAATATATAAAATGATAAGGTTGTTTGAATTAATTTATGTACAAAGATATCTGATAATAATAAGTTTCAGCCTTTTCCGATATCAATAGTGATTTATTTACAATATATATATATATATGATTGGATGTCAGATGAAAGAAATTCTTTTGTCAGACTTAATGAATGGGAATTGATAAATTAAAAAGTAAAATTGTATTTGCAAGTTTATTAAAATGAATTGTTCTGAGTAATGTATTTTGAATGAGACTGTATAGTGATATGAAGATAATTGAGATATTGCATAATATTCACCTCTGATTTAAATGATATTATATACTCGAGGCACTGAGCCTGTAATCCAAATTTTTATAAGGAATAAAATATTTTTATTGTATACAAAGCATAAAATGAATTTCATTGGTTTTTTTTAAATGTCTGTGATGAGAATACAATTGCACTATTTACATTATACTGAGCTAAATCTTTTAAGCTTTAATAATTAAATTTCATATGGTAGTGCTATATATAAATTTTAAAGCTAGTTTTGGATATTGTCATCCTTTAATTAGAAGCAGAATTTAAGTTCACACATTTGCAACCTTCCTTTACTTCTTTTTTTCTATCAAAATTAATGTATAATTAATTATATTAATAAACATTAAAAAACTACATAATACAAGATTACATACAACATTGAATAGTTTGAATCCTAGATAAATTTTTCAAAAATATTAACAGCTATAATAATATAAAATAAATCATGTGCCAATCTCAAAATATATGATTGTTTGGTTTAACCATTAAATTATTATCTATTCTAGAATCAAACATCCATTATATAGACTAGGGATGCCCAACCCATAGCTTGCAAGTCACATGTGGCTCGCAAAACCGTATAATGTGACTCACATTGCACTCTTCAAGAAAAATTGATAAAATATTTTATGTACCTTGATGCCACATGCACACACTAAAAAATAAACATTTTTACAATACAAACGATAACAGGAATGAAACAAATCTGCTGGTTCATAACAGTGTCCAATGAAAGAAGCGTAAAATACACGAATTTCATTGGTTTCATTTCCCGTTCTCGGAATGTTGCGCAGTTGACATGCTACTTTACAGCGCTATTGTCAATTGTTTGCTGTAGTTTGCATGAAACACACAAGACATGATAGTGAACACAGAACAAATTTTGAAGTTGTGAGCAAAGTAAGTATTTCGTGTTTTACACAGGCATAAAAAATAATGTTTTATAATCAATTTTTGTCTATCAAAAATCTGAAAATTGCTATACTTGTAAATCACTGAATGATGCTACAAGAAGTAGAGAGATAGCAAAAGAAAACTTTAGAAGAACTAGCCATAATTCCTGGACACTTTTACAAAAGCTCAGTGAATGTAAAAGTACCCTATAAAAGAAATACGACTATAACTGAAAATCAGATTGACAGTTTTATAATTCAGAATTATAAACATTAAAATGATTTTATGTTGCATGAATGTTTGTGATGATGGAATATTAGTTGTATTTATATGTTGGTTTATTTTTATCATATAATATTAAATATTGTATGGTTTTAGAAAAAAATTCAATTACATTTAAATGTTAGTAAAACACACACGTTATTATATATTCAATATTTTGGTTGGTATTATTCTCCTCACTTTAATATAAACTTCATTAACACTCCTTTAATGCTTTAAGCAATAATCTTTATTTATTTATAACAGTTTGACTGTCCTAGCAGTCTTCTTCAGATCTTAAACTTTTCATATTACCTCCACTTTTCCTCCATTTTTCTTTTTCATTTTTTCCTCACTTTTTCAGATTTTGATGGCCTGACTAGGTACAGAACTAGCATAGTAATTTAATGTTAACACTTTATTTTTTGAATACTGAATGTTAAGATAGCTAGTTAAAGAGTAGTGTCACAAGTCATACCAGTATTACCTAAAAAAGAGAGAAATAATATCACTCAAAATATTGTGTATATGCTAATCTGTGTGTTATTGCTAACAGTTGAATGTAATTGTAAAATTTAAAAAAGGCTAAATTTTTAAAGACATTCAATATTTAATATATTAGATGATGGAAATTATCTAATATATAAATACAATTAAATTGATTGGTATAATAAGAAGCAAACACATTTAGAAAATAATTGCAAATTTCTCTTTCACAATGTTCTTCTAATAACAATTTGATAAAATCTGTAGATAGTGGTAAACATGAAATTATCCTTGAATATCTTGGAGTAGGAAGTTCCTTAATTGCAAATAATTGTGGTCATAAAGTCAATCATAGTTGGCAAAATTATCTGTAAAATTACTCATGCAGAAAGTAAAAGTTTGACATAAAAGCAAAGTATTTCAGTCTTCCAAACAAGCAACTCAAGAATGATACAAAAATTAATGTACACTATTATACTATACAAGTTTTTTAAAGATTCATAAAATAAAAAAATCGGTAATAATTGAGAGCTAATTTTCTAAGTCTGGATTTAGACTATGTTGTGAAAAAAATCAATAAGGACAAAAAAAACTGCAAATATTTTGCAAGGATGGATTTTATTTCTAATCAAATGATGAAAGTAACTTCATTTTTAGTCTAAACAACAAGGAATTATTTTTAGTCTAAATGTAATCTATTGCATTAATAGTCTAAAACACAATTTTATCCCATGCTATCTATAACTAATTTTGTATCTCTAACTTATTTTCCTTATTTATCTAAGATTACATCAGAATTAATTTATAAAAGTAATCAATCATTAAACATTACAAGATCACCATCTCTTACACTAGCACATAACTGTTATTAAACAGGCAAAACTCTCCATACAGTAGTATCACCCTGTGCCAACCAGAGTAATCTATGGATGCCAGAAGGCTTGTGAATAAAATCCCCATCTAATGCCTACACATTCAATATCCCCAACCTAGTTTCTGTCTTGTGGCCTTCATCAGTGAGGAGCCTTGGATCTGAGAGCACTGCAACTAGATCTTAGAATCTAATGCAACCCTCCAACAGCCACCTTTTATCTCTACTTAACTACAAAAATTATGAGAATGAAATTGAAAACAAAATAATATTTTTAATCTAAGCTCAATAGATTATATAGTCATATGGGTCTGAACTCAGTTTAGCACCTATACATTTTGGTGTCTTTGGCACTTTAACAACCATAGACACCCCTATCCTATTAGGCAGGATTGGTGTTAAACCTATAAACATCACATGATCAACACCTCTTATGCTAGCAAATAACTGTTATTAAACAGAAAAAAACTCTCCATAGAGTAGTACCACCCTGTGCCAACCACAGTAACCAATGGATGCCAGAAGGCTTGTGCATAAAATCCCCTACTAGTGCCTACTCATCCAATATTCTGCTACTAGTTTTTGGCTTGTGACCTTCATCAGTGAGGGGCCTTGGATCAGAGAGCATTGAAGCCAGATCTTAGGATCTAATGCAACCCTCCAGTAGTCACCTTTTAACTCTGTTTAATGACAAAACTATGATAATGAAATTGAAAACACAATATTTTCTATCTAAGCTCAATAGCTTATATAGTAATATGGATCTGGACTCAGTTCAGCACCATAAATTTTGGCATCCATTAATTACTCTGGTTGGCACAGGATGGCACTACTGTCGGAGTGTTTTGCCTGTTTAATAACAATTAGGTGCTAGCATAAGAGATAGTGATCATGTGATGTTTAGTGGATTAATACCAATCCTGCCTAATAGGATTATGGTGGCTATGGTTGTTAATGAGCCAAAGACACCAAAATGTATGTGTGCTAAACTGAATTCAGACCCATATGACTATATAAGCTATTGAGCTTAGATTGAAAATATTATATTTTCCAATTTCATTCTCATGGTTTTGTAGTTAAGTAGTGATAAAAGGTGGCTGCTGGAGGGTTGCATTAGATCCTAAGTTTTAGGTGCAGTGCTTTCAGATTAAAGGCTCCACTGACAAAGGCCACATGTCAGAAACTTGTTTGGGAATATTGGATGAGTAGGCATTAAATGGGGATTTTATGCACAAGCCTTCCGGCATCCATTGATTACTCTGGCTAGCACATGGTGGCACTACTGTATGGAATGTTTTGCCTGTTTAATAACAGTTTTATGGTAGCATAATAGATGGGATCATGTGATGTTTAGTTGTTAAACACCAATCCTGCCTAATAGGATAGTGGTAGCTATGGTTGTTAAAGAACAGCACCCATATAACTATATAAGCTATTGAGCTTAGAATGTAAATATTGTGTTTTCAATTTTTATTATCATAATTCTGTAGTTAAGTAGAGATAAAAGGTGGCTGCTGAAGGGTTGCATTAGATCCTAAAATCCAGGTGCAGTGCTGTCAGATCCAAGGCTCCTCACTGAAGAAGGCCACAAGCCAGAAACTTGTTTGGGGATATTGGATGAGTTGGCACTAAATGGGGATTTTATGCACAAGCCTTCTGGCATCCATTGATTACTCTGGTTAGCACAGGATGACACTACTTATGGAGAGTTTTGCCTGTTTAGTAATCAATCATATTGGAACATTGACTGGCAACTATTTGATATTGGGATGCAGCTATTTTATGTCTAGCTTACTTTACACAAGTTTATTAATTTAGTAAATACTGTGTTCCTGTTTATAAAAAAAAATTTTCTCACTATACTTTTGGAAAGGTAACTGTTAGTATAATAAATATTGCTGGTATACTCAATTATATTCTTTACCTTGGCTTTAAAAGACTAAAACAATACATGATCACTATTACTTATGCTTACAAAAGCTATGGCTTTCACTGGGTGGCATTACTGGATGGAGAGTTCATATCATTTTACATATTTTTTTCCAAATCACAGAAGTCAAAAACTAGCGTTAATCAGATTGAACTTGCCAATAATTCATGATATAATTCCACTATCTAATACGTTATTAAAATCAAGACAACTTTTCAGGTGTTCGAGCAAAAATATATATTTGAAGAATTATGGCATCAAAATGGTTATGAAGCTGTAATCAAATTCTTTTTTTCAGGTCCACCCATAAAATTAGCTAAATCTGATCTTTCTATTTGCAACTGGAGTTTCATTAACAAATTCAGAACAATCCTAGATAGTGAGACACATCTGCTTCATAATTACAATATACAGCCAGTAATTATGTAAATGGGTATAGACCCAAACTTTAAACCAAATACAATTAATGATTTTTGAATCTATAGCTACAGTTGCAAAAGTAACAGATTTATTGAAGCTACTATGGAATCTACATTCTGATTGGACATTTTATAGGTTCCTTTGTGATATTTTTTAAAACAAGACTACACTAAATAAACAAAATATATATGGCCATATTATTTTAGCTATGAGTAGAGTTTAACAAATGGATTGTTGAGAGGACAATTAATCTTAAAGAGAAGGATATAAAAATAATCATTGTCAGAAAACAGAGATTAATATCTAAAAATAAAACATGAGTTCCATTCTTTATTATTGATAAATATTACATTTTATGTAGAAATATTTTTGTTTTCATTGTATGTATAAACACTCATCTGACCAATGCAGCTTAATATGATCTATTTCTCAAGATAATAAAAACTTAGTACCATTTGCTAAGTATTTTTTTAACCTGTAGAATTTTCCAAAATTTACTTATTCAGCATAATCTCACATCTTATGTTATGATGTGACATTCATACCTCTTAAACATATTTTGATAGTCTATAAAATGACAAACAAAATATATATTTAAGGGTCATTTTCTGCAATGAATAGAAAATAATAGCCATGTCATAATCCTTGTGCTTATGATAATCAGATAGTGTATATATAAATAATAGGAAATTATATACAGTAGCCAAGTGTAATTTTAGACATAATTTTATAAAAAAAGACTGTAGTAATTAAATATTCTTTTTTATATAAGTATTAAACAAAACCAATAAAATTGTGTTTCTTATTGTTGGGTTATCAACTGTTGATTTTTATTCTGCTTTGTCTTTGGTTATTATATGACAAGTGTGATGTCTTATTTTGGTGGCAGTATTAATCAATTTTTACATCAATTTTCTTACTGGATAGAGTAAACATCTACATAAACTCTTTATATTTTCTTGACACTGCTTTATGTTTCCCATTTATCTATTTATGATTATATAGAGTTTGAAGATAAAAATAATGTGAAATATTTTAATTCAATAAACATCACATGATCACAATTTCCTATGCTTGCTCATAACTGTTATCAAAACAGGCAAAATTCTCTATAAGTATTGCCTTCTGGCATCCATTGATTAATCTGGCGTGCACTGAATGGCAATTTATGTATAGAGAGTTTTGCCTGTTTTGAAATATTTTAATTACTGCTAAAAATGCAGTTTTTCTTTATGATGATTTATTATTTTTGTTTAATAACTGATATACAGACTTATTATATACCTGTATCAATATCTTAATATATAGTATATATGAGCACAGACTTTCACCTGATCCACCACTCTGCACTCTATCTCATAACAATGATACACTTGAACACATATATGTTGAAAAGATAAATAATCACCAATATTTGTATACTATTATTTAAATAATTTTTATTCTTCTGCTTGGGGATTTGAATACAAAATTATGAAATTTTATGAATATATTTTTAGCTGTCTCACTTTTATAATTAAATACTTTTTATATTTGCAAAAATCTTGCATTTTAATTTTATTATAACTTTCAGTACATTGAATTCTTTTTTCAACTTTTTTTATTTTAAAAGAATATTATAAAAAAATTCAGTTTCTAAAATATAATCTTTTATACATCTATAAAAAGAATGTATTTTATTGCTCTATTTACAATTTTAAAGTTTGGATACCCTGGAAATATAACCATGCTTATATAGTATTTTTTTTAAAAAATTATATCATAGCTTGTGTCTTAAAAATTTTATAATGAAATAAGATCTGTATTTTTATAGGGCCTGTTATAATGAGCCTCACAAACTATTGGTCAAGTGCCTATATATATGTGACAACAGGATTATGCATTTATGCAGCATGTTTTTGTCCTTTAATTTCAAACACAACATTAATGGTTTCAATTTCAATTTTCTTTTACTTTAAACTGTTTAGAATTAAAAAAGAAATTATTGGAGAAGGTTTAAAAGTTCGGAAGCTATTGATTATGATATATTCCTAATACAGTATAAACACTAGTAAATCATATGGAATTTCTTTTGAGATACGAGTTTCATCTAGAAAAATGTTTAGGCAACCTTACTTAAGGAGCATTTTCTACTACAGAAAGTACTTAGAAGTTAAAAGGACTACCTCATAGAGTCTGGCTAGATTATCAAGACTGATGAATTATTCATTAAATAACAGAAATAATATTATCAGTAGTAAAATTAAAACAGTAGGAAAAGTCAGTCCTAAAGATGATTATTATATATTTTTTCCTAAATAAAGGAAATATATGGAATGTAAAACATTCCTTATACAACTTTTATAAACCAGAATCAAGGGAGTACAATAGACATGTGTTTATCACCAAATGAATACAAGACAAATGTTGAATTTAAAGTGATATATATATATATAATAGTAATATAACCAAGTCACATCTCATGACTTATATAGTTTGTATTTACCAATATGTAATAAAGAGCATGCCAATATTTCTAAAGAAGCTTATTTTATTTACTTATTTTTTATACGATAAATGCTATAAGAGAAAGCATTCAAACCTTTATCTATGATTGTTTCCATCTCCAGACCTGTTTTGAGCTATGGCTCTCTTCAGTGAGAAGCTAGGATACCAGATTCAAAAATACTAACTCTAGCCAATATTTTCAAATTCAGCTCTTTATCTAAAATAGCTATATGGGCCTGAACTAAAATCAGTTACTACATATATTAATATCCTTAGCAACCTAATATAGCCAAAGCTTCAATAGCCAGGTTCACCATTGTAATTTAAATTTGAAATAGTAAACATCATTAAAAGCTGCTCTTTTCGAAATTGTAATTAAATATTATAATTTTAATGTTACTTGTCAAAAATTAAACAAAATGCATCTGCTTACTTCAAGTATTACTTAAATCTAAACATCAAGCTGAAGGTACATTGATATATATATATATATATAACAACTTAATACATTTAGAGGCAAAACTCAGTCACGGAGTTGATCTTTAGAAAAAGATCTTATTTCTTTGTTAATGTTTTATATAATCTTTAAATGTTAAATTTTATTTGTATTATTTGTTGTCTTTGATGGTGTATCACTCTATGTGAAATATAATTTAAATTTTGATAAACAGGAAATCAGGTGGAAATACGATATTTACTTTATATTATAAAAAACGGAAAATAATTTAATTTTTTACTTTGGTAATTGTTTGTGAAAATATTCAGTATTAAGTTGGTCTATTAAAAAATAAGATTAAAACAACATATACACTATTAAATAATAACTTATAACTTAAAAAATATTATTTTATTCCAAGTTGAAAACAAATAAGCAAATTTTTATATAAAATGAGATAAAAATATATTAACAATATTGACTTTGTACAAAAGATATCATGGGAATAGTGTGATATCTTTATTAATATGATCTAAATTCACCATTAGGAGTATTCAGTAGCACTTATCTTACCTCTATTCCAATGCTATTTAATTTAAATTTGGAATAAAAAATCTTTTGTAAATCATTAATTGCTCTTAAATCAATGAAGAATTGACCTTATCATCCATAGAGGCTTAACAATATTTAAATTAGATTCGGGTGCAACATATTAACTGTGCAATATTTCCTATTTGACATCAATATTTTATGAGATTTTTATTTTTTTGTTTAATTATATTTTAGTTTGCAAACATATATATATATATATTATAGAATTTACACACATACTATAGTTTTCTTCATTGATTGTATTATCGGATAGTAAAATAGTTTTCATAAATGTGTGTAATTGTGAATTATTAATAAATAGTACTTTACTAAGAATTTACCTCGTGATTTTTAGTAGAATATAATTTTGGTTTCCACCATAAGTCCTTTTTTATTTTCTCCCTTTTTCAATAACTGATTGATATGGATTCAAATATAAAGAATCTTTTTATACCGTAATTACTAAGTGTTACAATTGAATTATGAACTAATGCAACCAGATTTCAATTCTTTAATTATATACAAAATAAAATATTTTTATCTATTTTTTGTATTGTAACGTTTATTTATATACGTTGCAAATATATTGGCATTTGGTAAAAGCTAGAAAATAAAAGTAAATTTAGATTTTTTTTTTGACTAATTTTTTTTTTAAAAAAAATAACGTACAATGAAAGTTAAATTATTCTTTCATTTTTTTTTTTATGTAATTAGAAATAAAAGTTAGAATTGGAGAGAACAAAAGACACAAATTACCAATCTAGATAAGAGAAAGTAAAAATATTTCAACTAATTAAAGATGGCAGAATTATGCTGAAAAAATAGAGACTTTGTAACATAAATTTTATAAAGAATATATAAGATTATCAACGGATATTTTGACAAACAAAAGATATGCGCAGAAGTCGGAAAACTGGGCCTCTAGAGAGTATAAAAGGCAGAGATCAGTTTGAAGGACATCTTGTTCGTTGGTTTCTCTAGTTGGTCTTGGATAACAATAATATATCCAAGATCGCTCTACACTGAAGTAATTCAGCATGTCGGAGTGAACCGGAGCTATCATGCCTGAAGATGTATACCAGAAAAGCTTTCGTGACCGACTAGGAGAATGGACCACAAGATCAAATAATAACCAAAAGGCCGAGCTCATTCTACCCAAAAAACTATACATAGTTATCTACTACTGAATTCCCAAAACTTACCGGTAAGTAAATGCTTCATTACTCCTGATTGTGACAAAATTAAGCGTTTGCAAACAAGTCTTAAAATAATCCCGATAGAGACTTTTGGTTTTTCTGTACAAGAGACTTTTGTTTATACAGAACTTTTTAATTAATTATTTTATTTTATTGATTGCATCCTATTTGAATTAATATGTGTTCTCTCTAATTTACTTGATAAGTAATTTATTTCAAATATTTTTTTTATCTATTAGAATAAAAATATTTCTAATACCAATTTTCATTTGTGCGTTATTAATAATAAAGTTATTATTTTTTTAGTATTAAATTTATTATTAGTTTAATAAGATTTAAAACGGAATTTACCTTTGCCAATATGTTTGAATAAGCCCAGGAATAATAATCTTAAAAAAATAATTCTCGTTACGGTATGATGTAATACCAATTAGCTTAAAAGTATTTTTTTTTATTTGTGAGATGTTATATGGTGATTTCAGCGAATTCTTAGGAATTCTGGCGCCCAGATTAAATAAATTAAAAGCTGATTTCATCAATAGCACAATTCTCAACAATTAATAGGCCGAGTTGATCAGGAAATATAGCTATGTTTTTAGAATAGAAATATAACTTTCTTCTTTTTTGACATAGCTTGATCAACTCACGCGCAGTTTATATTAGCGTGTAGAGGCCTAACAAAACGGAAAACGTTATAGTATATTAGTACAAACACACAAATATATGGAAAATTTCTGTATTGATAAAGAGAGACATTATAATCAACAATGATTCATTTCACAACTATTGTACAGGATTTTCACCATGCAAACTATTACATTCTGTAAGCCTCTTTTAAATATCATAGTTAGCCATATTAATATTCAAGTACTTAACATAATTTGTATAAATATGACCAGTTTTCTAAAATGTGGATAGCTTTAAGGAGATTTTTTATGTAAGCAACACAAAATATTGTAAGTGAATGATAATAGCAGTTATATAAGTTGGTGATTTGTTTTTTATACATATAAATAGAATATTCTAATATTTTATAATGTTACTGTTTAAAATGTAAATAAAAATTAGTACTTATAGCTAAGACTTGTGATTGATATAGCTGCTTTCAAAAACATCTTAACAAAAGAATGATTAGATAGATACTAAAATGGCTATAGATTATTGTGCTTTTTGCAAATGGAGTTAATTGAATTAAAACATATTGTGCAGTTTGAATTTATTGTGAGGTCTACATTGGCATTTTTTCTATTATATATATATCAATGAAAATCTAATGCTAATAATTACAGTAACTTATAAGACATCCAATTTAAGTGATAAAGAAATAAAACATCTCTTGACTTTACTCCTATCTAATGTAAATTTGAGTAATCAATTACTATCTGATGCAAATAAAATACTTATTTTTAGTTTATAAACTTCTATTCTTAGATCAGTTTCTGACTTTGCCTTTATTAAAAAGATATACAATTCAAAGTTGAAAGGAATGCATACAATGTTTTGAATCAAAGATAAACGGCTTAAGTTGTTATATGTTTATGTAACCAGTTAACTATGTATTTTATTAAATCAGTTTTATTAGCTAAAATCCTCTTACTCGTGTGGATAGAAATGTTAATAATAACAATACAACTCCAAAACACCCCTTTTAATCACTATAAGACAAAAGCAGTTTACCATTCTACTTTTATATAGTCATATTTTTAAATAAATTGTATTAAAATAAAAAAACTTAGACTGAATGGAATTTCGGTATTTTAGTTTGAGATATAAAAGGAATTTTTAAAGGGATTTTCAGGATACATATATAAAATCTAAGCAGATTGGATTGTCACTTAATATTAGTAAAGGGAAAACCCAAATAAATATAGTGTGAGGCTTATGGTTCACATACTAATAATCCTTATTTTTAGTATATGAACCATCAACATCACACTATTTTTTTGCACATTTGATAAGTGGTCAATATTCAATATGAAAGACAAATATGGAATTGTTTAATAATATCTAAATGTTGTGATTTGATACTGATATCATGACCCCCTTCATCACAATTCATGTTCAATATTCATATCAATTTTTTTTTTAAAAAAAAAGCTTTAATATTTTCACAGAATAATAAGATTAGAATTTTTTGCTGAATTTAATAAGCATGTAATCTATTGTAATGATATATGCCATTACATTAATTTTAAATTAGAATAATTTTTTTTTAATTTTAATAAAAAACTAAAAGCTAAAATTAAAGAGTTGTTCAATGTATGTATATATATATTCTCACAGATACAAAACTTTAAAAGTATTTCTTTTTTAAATAAAAAAAAAAAGTATTTGAATGTACTTTTTTATATAAAAAAAAGTACAGGATCTAAAGATAAACTATTTTTTTTTTTTTTTTTTAGGTTAAAATTATAATGAGATAAACTATTTTTGTAAATGGAAATGATTGTTTTATAAATTAAATGAAAAGTAAACTAGCCCTTGGGGCTCTTATATAAAAAAGTCAAATGAAATATAGATAAGAGAACAAAAATAAATTATACGTCCATTAGAAGCAGCAATGAAGGCCCGGACCGTAACAAAAAATTGGAACAGAAATTGTTCAGTGAATCCGGATGATCAGTATAAAAGGAAAAATATTGAAATTGAGAACAGTTCCAGCTTGATTTTTTGAGAATGGTAATAAGATGCAATTGTCACCCTCTCTGACTTATTTCAAATGAAATAACTGTTGAATTATGAATGGTACTCTTGCAGACCCGAATCATATGGATTCTGCAATAAAATAATACCAGGATTGAACCAGCTAAGGCTACCTTCAGATAGACCAGTCTTCAAATAAAGACTTCATGGGAATTGACACCAGAAACTGGGACTCTTCTACTGTAAGAGATATAACTAAAAAAATTTTAAAAAATAATTAAGAACTTTCAAGATTTGATAAGCTAAATCTAAATTTTTTTTAAATGAACTTTAATCTGACTTTTCAAATTAATTATTAGTAATTTTTTATGCATCTGTTTAAGCAATCATTTCCATTTCTCTCTTTTTTGTGTGTTATGTGTTAATTAAATACATTAAATTTAAGTTGGATATAGATGTCTGCATAAATTCTTAATGTTTAATTATGTTTTTTAATTTCCATATTTGATTAGAATATATAGATATTCGGTAAATATGATATCTCATGTTGAATATCTAAAAATGTATTTATTTGAATGTCTCTTTAGTTATTGGTGTCAATGTGGCATCTTATGATGAATGCCATTGGGTTTTTTGTAAATTTCTCTGTGCTAGTACATCAATGACTTTATATTTTGATCATTTATGTTTATTTTGAAATGTTTTTGGCTGAGTAATCTATGTAGTCTATCTATACTCAACACTCTAAAGTAAAATTTTATTAAAATGTCCATGTGTGTGAAATTATATAAATGTTAAATTTAAGTCGGGCATGAATGGCTATATATATTTGTAAAGTTATATTAATTAATTAAGGGAGGGTTAATCTTAGGTTATTTGTTTCATAGTTAGATTGGGTCAATGGATTGGATATATTGGTGTAATTAGTAAATGTAGTATGAGGTCCGCTACATGCAGGATCACAATTATATGCCACCCCCCTTTTTGCCTATGGAAGGTGATAGTAAGACGGAAAATGCAGTCCCTTCCTATGGAGTTTTTTTATTGTTCTTCTCATCAGACAGATGTAGTATTCCTGTCTGGATAAGAGTCAATGTCTTCTCTAAACATGCAGTTCAGATGTACATTCCTGACAGTATGGTATTTGTGCTATCATATTCATGTTGCATTGAATACATTGATGTATCAGATAAATTGATGTCGGTTTGACTGCAAACTTTGGGCCTAAGGTTAAATAAAGGATAGAATATTTTCTTTTCAAATACAATCTATGTAGTTTATTCATAATTGACACTCTTAAAAAAAATATTAAATTCATCTGTGTGGATGGTTTAAAATTTTAAAATAATAATTTAAATTAAGAGTTAATATTAAAATCCAAAATAATAAATGTTACTTCTAAAATTTTAAATGATTATATATGTGCGTTAATAAATGTTGTTTGTGTGTTAATTACTGGCAGTGGCTTCTTTTATTTAATTTTTTTTTTATATTTGAGATATAAATTAAATAAAGTTATATATTATTATCTCTGCATCTCCATGAGCTAGTGGCAAGGGCTGACAGTTGGAATAAACCATACATATGTAAAAATTAGATCTTAACAGCACGTATCTGCCTAAGCACCCTGTAGTGCAGATACATTAAGACTCGATTCCATCTGACCATTATACTATTAAATAATAGTTTGATTGTCACAAGTCTTTTGTTTAGTTAAAAAGTGCACTGCATAAAAATATTTAGGTATACAAATATTTAAAAGAACAGATTATAATTTGATCCAGAATGTAGAAGTAATAGACTGAGCATATATTAACAGAATTCAAGAATAAAATTAATCCTATTGGTATTGATTTAGTAAGAAATCTACACCATTATGGATCCCAGGGAGTCCAAACACCATTGCTGACACAATTGAGTGATAAAAGATCTTAGATAATACAACAAAACTAATTGTAAATGGTTCAAGATATTTTGTCCTATTTACAAAAAAAAATTACAATTTTCATTGAGGGAGGAGAAAAATATTTTTTAGAAACAAGTTATTATAAAGTATTCCTATTATTTTGTCCTTGAAATCAATTACTAAACTAACATAAAAAACGCTTGTCAAGTGTAACCCAAAATAAATTACTAAACCAATATAAAAAACATAACCGAAAACAGTTACTAGCATCTTCTAAAAACAAAACAACACTGATTTTATATTAAAAGGTTTCAGTAAAACGAAATTATTTTTCTATTACTAACATGATGTGACTCAACTATTATTATTATTTTTTCTGAGCCAATGTAATATATGATGAATAATGAATAAGCAGTTATTTGTTTTGGCAAATATTTATATTTTCCAGATTGCAAATATTGTTTTGAAATTTTTTTTTATTATTTAGTACACAATTAAAAGAGTTATGATTAATATTTCTGTATTAATTAAACTTTTTAAATTAGTTTATGCATTTTTTTCTGTATTTTGTCACCATATTTTAGGATTTTCATATTTCTCTCATAAATGAACATTAGATACCAATTTAAATGTGCTGCATTTTATTTATAAAATTAAAATGCTTTTATTTTAGTGCACACTTTTAATGATATTTTTTCTGTATTTTGCCATATTTTAGGATTTTAATACACCTCTTGTAACAGAACATGTTACTAATAGAATTAATATACTTTCATTTCACCACATATTTTTTATTTAAGTTAATATTCATAGTGTTATGATTTAGTGGTTACTAGTATTTTTTGTCATGTTTTTATGTTGGTTTAGTAATTTATTTTGTCATACATTTGAAAAGTACTTTTTATGTTAGCTTAATAATTGACATGGGAAGGGGTGATGTTGGAAACAGTTTATAACATATTTAAATAAATAAAAAAATTTTAAATTTTTGGTGAAAGTTTATTTTTTTATGTAGATTGGAAAAAAAAGTGAAACAATTTGAATTTAATTTTGGGAGTACTGGAACTCCTTGTATCCAAAATGGTGCAGAACATATACTGTAACATCCACTCTCTATTAAGGTTTTTACATGAGTTATCTTCCATACTGAGTGACCAAATTATGTCCTATCTATTAAATTTGTTTCATCAGACAATTTAGTAAGATTTAATGGATGCAATTATTTTTCCTGGTCACCCAACGCCATTTTAACTAATGTAACCACTAAAATAATGGGATCAAGTAAGCCAGCTTTTAATTTGTTTGAAAGGTGACAAGATTCTGTATAGACATCCACTGGCTAAATCCCATTTAATTAATGATCACTAGGTGGAGTTTACCAATAGCTCCTAAACAAGCTTTTCGTTTACATAAATTCTGAGAGAGACAGAATTCAATATCTCTTTCGATAACTCCAACCACAAGATCATGGTTTCGAGCTACTTGGCTCACCTCAGTGATGGGTAGGTGAACAGAATTAGATCTAAATACTGACTCTACAATCAGCATTTTATAAAACAAGTTTCTATCAGTTTGAAAGCATGTAGTTTGAAAGCATCTAGTGATCATTAATTGCAAGCTAGAGCAGGTTGCAAAATTTATAACTTGTTTTGTTTGTCATAAATGTACCCTTGAAGGCTTTTTCAATGATATATATTGCAAAGGCTTTTACTATATGGTGAAACTGAACTGATATCAGACCCATATAGCTGTCTAGTTTGTTTGACTGGATTTGAAAATATTTACGTATCTGAAAAATTCATGCTTTCAAACTGATAAAAATTTGTTTCATAAAATGCTGATTGTAGAGTCAGTATTTAGATCTAGTTTCTGTTCTCCTACCCATCACTGAAGTGAGCCAACTAGCTCAAAACCATGGTCTGATAGTTGGAGTTAGCAAAATAGATATTGAATTCTGTCTCTCTCATGTTTATGTAAACAAAGAGCTTGTTTAGGAGCTATTAGTAAAGCTCCATCTAGTGATCATTAATTGCAAGCTAGAGCAGGTTACGAAATTTATAACTTTTGTTTATCATATATATAAATATAATTGTCTGGAATTATCCAGAAGCAATCTTGGTTCCCAGGCTAATCAGTAGGTAACCTCTCCTTTTTCTTTTCTTGATAAAAAGTTATGTAACACGCTGTCTTTTTCTATTGCCCTTGTATGAAATAGAAAATTGTACAAAAATAGAATGTATGAAAGTTGAGGACTGCCTGTAAATTTAAATTCAGCTTAAAATATTTTTTCTTCTCATAAATAATAAATTAACAGAACTATTTATAAGCCTACACTAGTTAAAAATGTAATAGTCTCTAGAATATAATATGTTTTTTTTTTTTTTACTGACTGCATTATTTATCAGAAAAGTTTTTAACAATTCAAATTTTTTATCATTTCCTAACTGTTAAATTTTTATAATTTTGGATTTAAAATATTACTCAGAGACTCCTGATTATATTATATTAAGAAATATATATAAAAGTAATTGGATAAATGTAAACTTTAGTTGTAGTGTTTAAATCATTCATTGTTGGTCTGACTACTGTGCGTAAAGACTAGCTAATTGTTTTGCTGTGTACATATATTTCAATTATAATGTATAAATTAAAATAAAATGTAATAAATAAGGATAAAAATTTCATACATTAAATGCTTTTATTAAGTGCACTAAAAGCAAAAAAAAATAATTGTTTAGTTAATAACAATGGGGCTTTTAGATTTAACTTGAAATAAAAGCATGGAGGGTTCAGAAATTAATTTTTTTATTTTTCATTTTTTAATACTGGCACAATAAATAAAAGTGTAAAGCTGTATTATACTTTAAATTAATTTGATATATATATATATGAAAAACAAAAACAAGTTATTCATGTAACTTGCTATCACTTGTTATTTATGATCAATAGATGGCGTTTTACCAAAACCACTGAAACAAGTGTAAATTTTACACTTGTTTTGGTGGTTTTGGTAAAATGCCATCTATTGATCATATATATATATATATATCAATGAATATTTATGCTATAGGGTAACCTGTATATCTCTTATGTATAAATCATACTTAGTATTGTTACATAATACTATGTGTAATAAATTATTATATGACTAAAATTATAAAAATATATATTTAAGTGAAAAGTGTTTGACATTTTTGCTTTTTTGTTTTTAATTTTTTGACTTTGTCACAATTTGTGCCCCAGGTTCGGGGCGCCCCCCCAGCAGGTATAACGCCTTAGGGCGCCCCCCCGCCAGGCAGCCCAAGCAACTTCAGCGGGTGTGTTGTCGCCCCGAAGCGACGTGCAACACAGCCTCTCACATCTCAAGTGTCGGGTCAAATCGTGTCGTAGGCCCGCCCGGTAACAACTAGAGGTCATCCTGCTTGAGGCTGCTACGCGAATCAGCGGGTCCAGTGTTGGTGTGTGACTTTGTCCTGCCCTTGTGTCCAAAAGCATTCGGAAGTTGATAACCTGATTACTGTAAGTCCCAGAAGGCAACCCCTGATGTCCAGGTTTTTCCACGCTATAAGCAGGTTGGAGTAATTCTTGAAACTGTTTAGCCTGGACATCATTTAACAGGTGTTAAGGCCTCCTCTAGAACAGGCAGCAAAAGGGTCTTTTTTTTAGACGTTTGTAGTATAAGGTTAGTTGGCTGGAATCCATATTCACCTTAACAGATAATCCAAAAGTTGGGCTCCAGTAGCAGTTTAAATTGGGGTTTTATGTTGCACCCAGTGAGCAAAAAACGTATTAACAGGTCAGCAGGCAGGCGCCAGTGTTGTTTTATTATTAAACCCTGTTTTGAGTCCCGATGTTAGGTTGTTGTTTAATGGTGTCAAGCCAGTGTGTTTACGGGGGAGCGTCAGTAGGTTTACAGTCTCTATAATATTTGATAGGGGTTTTTTCCCCAGATTTACTAAAAGTGAGCCTTTTGGAATGTGTCGTTTGAATGGAGCCCACGCGTTTCTGTGAAACTGAAGCGCAGGCTAATGCAGTGGTCCGCCCTCCTAGAGCTGACCACAGGCCTCTGAATCGTAAGGTGAAATTTGGTAACTGACATTATTGGCAGGTAGTATTTATGCTTGCCATAATCTTCATATTAATAAGAGCATCTTCCCTTGTAGGGACAGGTATGTCCTGACAGCGACTGAACCACCTTAGTAGCATTCTTAGATGGTTTTGTAGGCAGACAGCATAGCAGTCGTGACTTGAAGATAGAAACCCCAGAAAACACGAGGTTCCGCTAAAAATTGGAAGTTTTTCCTACCAGTGTTGATGCACCAGGATGCGCTGTGAGGATTGATGGATAATTTATAACTTTAGTATAATTGGTAATTATGGAAGAAGTGTCTTCAGTTTTACGAGATGGAAGAATCACAAGTATGTCATCCATGTATGCAAAACCTTGATGTTTTCTTGCCGGGGCACAAAATACCGGAAGCTGATCTAGCTCTTTAATCAGAGGGTCAATGTACTTTATGAACAAAAGACCACTCAACGGTGAACCTTGTGGTTGGATCTTGAAGGGCCAAATCCACGAGTAGTCCATTTATAGAAATATGAATATGCCTATTATTCAGGAGTTGTCCAATATCTGAATTATCTGTTTTGATATGTCCAACTGAGATAGCAATTCAAGAAGAATGTTGACATCTACTGTATCAAAAGCATTGGACACATCCAGCTGGACTGCCACAGGCTGGGATTTTCTGTTAGATCTAATGTGATCAAGCAGAATTTTCACTCGCCAATTGCAGTCAGCGCCGATGATCCCTCCTTGCATATTGTGAGCCATATATCCTGTAAAATCGCATTCTGAATTTTTCTTTATTATACCCTCCATGACTTTAAACAAAATTGGTGTCATCGATATTGGTCTGATACGCTAGAGAGGTGGATCCCGGTTCTTTTAATGAAGGAACCATGGCGATTGGATATAGGTTAGGAATTACCTCCTTTCAATGGCGAGGTAGGTTACCATGTTTAATATAATCCTCGCAGTAAAAAATAAGTGGTGAACACAAACTCGGGATACGAATCCCAGGATGAACACGTCAGGGACCCTGCAACCACTGGTGTGTCTTGGAGTGTAATACCATCGCCTCTCCGTTGTGCTCCCCACTCCAAGGCAGGGTTTGTGGTGACCTAAGAGAAGGTTTTGAAAGTGGTTCTCTATGTGTAAAATCATATTTCACCAGTAGGCTACCACCATTGATGAGCAATGAAGTAGGACCTCCTGTTTCTTTCGCCCCCAGAGCCCACCTGAGATGCCCCGGGTCCAGCAATGTTGAGCTGGCAGGTAATTCTTTGCATTTTTTGTAGCTATTATCTCGCTACGCTGTTGTTTTGTCTGTATGAAGCTTTTAACTCAAGTAAGTTTCAATGTTGTGATCCTGACCATTGAGTTTTTAATTTTCCAATTCAGGCTGTCTAATTCACGCATCAGTGTGGTTGTTCCCTTAGCTTGAAGGGTATTGAGTAATCAGTGACTGAATAATGCCTATAAAGTACCCAGGCCTCGACCGGGTGAGGTATATGAGGTTCACCTTGTGAAAAGAAGTAGGCCTCTGAGAAGAATGCCTCAGTGGGTGGTTTTAGTGACTTCTGAGCCCGGTTGACTTTAATTTGTTGAAAGTTGTTCAGCTCTATGGATGCCATAATCGCAAAATGATCCAAAAGGCTGTCAGTTGCATTTAGCCCTACCCTAGTGCATTCGCCAGTGAACATTAGTCAATGAGTGTACGACTGTTTTTGTATAGAATGAAAAGCATCAGGTGGAAAGAATCCCCTCCCATTGAGAAATATTTGTTGGTAGGGGTAATTTTCTTTGTGAAGGTTCATAGGAGTGTTAAAGTCCCAGCAGATGGTGGTGCATTATTATTAGTAATAGGTTAATTGTGTGGACTATTTTCAGCAGTGTTGCATGAACATTGCGCGTATACATAAATCACATTGAAAGTTTCAGGAGAAGGTAACCCAGGCTAAGGTTCTGATCTAGATATGTTCTGAAGGAGGTTGAGCCAGAAGTTATTTATTATTACCCCAACTCCCCTAGCCACATGCTGTAGATGGGTAACCTTTCTAGTTCTGTTTAGAGTTTGGTTTAGGTGTTTGTTTCCTAGAACATGTTTTTGCCTAAACCGGCTACCAAATATCGATTTGCCGGTTAATTATTTTTCCTGCAAGGGCTGTCCGCAGTTTTTGCCGCTTTTATCTGTTTTTGGGTGTTTGAAGTCCACACCCTTGGTTACCGTTAACATCGTAGTTTTTGTTTTTCGCTCTTTATTTTGTTTGTTTGTTTTGTTTGTTTGCTCACTGTCCCTGAGCTAGGACTGTACAACCGTTTTCTTTGTCCCGCAGCCAGGATACCGTGTTTGGCAAGTTGATTTTTCATTAGCCACAGCTATCAGTGTATCTAGGTTGGTGAGTGTTATATTTACTTGGTGAGTTAGGTTTAGTTTTCCTCTTTTTTTGTTTGGTTTGATCATCGTCTATATTGTTTCCAGCTTTATTACTAGGTAACTGAGCTAAACCTGCTTCTGCAACTCCTAGGTCCAGAATCGTGTGTCTTTTGGTTTTGTTCCATGGCCTTTGATTACGTTTTGGTGCTATAGTTATGTGGTGTTATGTTTGTAATCCTGATTACTGTTAATTAAGGAGGGCTGATTCTTTCATGTATTAGGATATTTTTATTTGTATACTTTAAGTTGAGTTCATCCTGCTGTTCTACATTGTAGTGTTGTGCCTGGTTGTTGTGAAGATGTTGTACTCCGGAACTGAATGTGAAGTCTGTTGTTGCCTACATCTGTGAGTGCGACCTTTTTTTTGACCACAAGATGAACATATACGATTCAAACACTCCTTAATCAGGTGAGTTCTTTGTCCGCAGTAGAAGCACTGTGGCCTAACACCTGAAAAAGATAATATCATGGGACAGCCTCTAGCGACAACACTGTTGGAATATCTGTTGGCACTATTCCTTTTTTAGAGCAGTCTAAATGTTGCTTTGTTCGAGAGAATGTTGTTAAATGTTTGTCAATTGGAAGGTAGGTGAAACTGTCACCTTGCCAAAGGGTTCAATATCTCTTGTAAATAAGTTCATCTATTCCTGTAATGCAATCTTTTATTGACCCATTTAGAGTGGATGATCTGTTTATATCTACAGTTACTATGATCTTATCATCCAATACTTTAAATTTGCTTTTAAAGTTATTCCTGCCAGCCCAGGTCTTGAATTTGACTGCTATATAGCGGTCATTCGGATGGGTAGAAATCCTATGAATTTCGGTTGCAATTTTTGCTGTTCTAATTAACTCAAACAAGGCATTCATTGGAAATTTAAACAGAGCACACTTTAGGTCCATTACCACTAGTATAATGCTCTTATCATTGCTATAGTTAGCCAGTGATTTCAGAAGCATGTTTGGAATAGTCAGGTTAAAATTTGAGACAATATTATCCATTTGCTCCACTGAAAGTTGATTTAGTGTAATATTGCTTTCAATTGGATCCACTTGAACCAGATCATCTTCATAGTGTGATTGCTGTTCTATCAACTCAAGAATGTCCATTCCCACAGTTTTTTGATTTGTATTGCTGCCTTGTTGATCAGTATTGTGACCTGCAGGAAGAAAGGGTTGGCCATTGCTAGAGTGGTTAACCGACCCAGATTGTGTCATTCCAGCCCGAGCTGCACTAGCATATGACATAGGAAGTGTGAAACATTTAGTTTCATCAGCAGGGTTAGTTTGTAGTTTAGTAAAATTTGCATTATTTGCTTGTGTGAGATTTAAAAATATTAGTTGTTCTAAGGTTTTTGAAGTGGAGAATTGTGACAGTGAGGGTGGATGACCAGTGAGTTAACGGTTCAACGTTGTGTTTGTAAATTTTTATTTCTTTTGGATAGTGTATTTCTTTGCCGTTATTTCTAGTGTTTATAAAAATTAAACATATTTATATTTGCTATGATTAGTAGTAATTTTGTGCTTGATGTTATCATTCAGGCTTATGAGGGGTTGATATCAGTTTTATAGCTTTTGGCTATATGGTTTATAATGTTCTTTTGTTCTGATTGAAGAAAACCACCGCTACACTCTGTCACAGAATGGGTTGTTTTGAGTTAGTGTATGTTAGTATATTTTTGGGCAGGATTTTGGATTTTTGATACAACGTAGTTAGGTGTTGGGATCGGTTATTAAGTTTGGTTTTGGCCATCAGGCCATTTCATGTACATTGACATATTTAGAAATTGATGTATTAAGATGAATGTTTTTTTTTTCTATTTCTTTTTGATTAAATTCCGGTTATTCCTATTATGACTATTTATTGAGTTGTCATTTACAATCATTATCCTGACAGTTATTCATGGGTGTCTTGTAATTGATACAAATGTTGGTAATTACTTGGTCTCTATTACATTAGTCCCAGAGCAAAATATGGCATTATCGGATTGAGTTTATATTTATTTCAATCTGTTTCTATTGTAGTTCATTACTATTAATGGGGTTGCCTCATCAGTAGAACTTTAGTTTTATTTTGTTTTGAAATATTAGGTGTTTTCAAATTGTCTCCTTTTTCAATTATTTCTATGATATGTTGGTCTCCGCTTCTATTACATTATTAAGAGCCTTAGACTTAGCTTTAGTTGAATTTTTATTCTTTATTCTATTGTTCTCGTTTTGTTTATAGTTATATAAAGCAAGTATCTAAAGTGATCATATTAATCATTTCATTTGATTTCGGTGTCATTTCTAGAGGTTTTTTATAGTGTGTTTTTTTTTTTATTAATACCATTATTATTAATTTTGTAGCAGGTTTTTTTATTAGATTTTTTAAATAATCTAAGCGATGTTGTTTCTTCTTCTTATGATTGTTTTTTTATATTTGGTAAATGGTGGAGTGCTGGCTTATATTTTTTCGAAGCGGTGATAGGAACTAATTTATCTGTAAGTAAATCTTTGATTTCTTTAATTTTGGGGGTGTTTGAAAATTGTAACTTTTAATTAATTTCAGACATTTGTTATAGTTATTCTTAATATTACATGAGTTCTAATGGAATGTCTATGAGACTATTTGTTTGTTTCTCAACAGCCCTGTTTACAATCAAAGCACTCAGCGTTTGTGCAGAGCCTAGGTTCATGTTATAGTGCGGCCTTGTGGTTACGTTCATATTTACGTTATCTTGCAACTGTTCTTTTATTTATTTCCCTAAATTAGTTATATTAGACATATTTAAGGATTGTCAAAAGAATATTTTGATTAATGGATCTGGTGCTTCAGTAAGATTGTACAGTGGCTGTTTGTATTTCTGCATTAGGCGAACTTCCAATGAAGTCTTCGTTGCTAATGTCTACCATTAGACCTTCGATAACGTCTTCAAGAGGTTTTTTCTGTACGAATATTTTATAGTTTTATTTATTTTTTTTTTATGATAAAGAAAGTCCTTTTTTGGATCTTGTTAGAATACTCCAAGAACCTTTGTTAGATTTATTTTGTATTTTAATTTTCCCATAACTAGAATGATTTTGCTTTGTAATTTGGTCTATGTTAGCCGCTTTTATGCACGGACCAAATTTTACATTATAATTCGGATTGTGAGTAACCGAACTCACATCCATTTAGATAAAATATAAGAACCACTTACCTTAAACGATTTCAAGGCCTTTTTTCCGATGGTTATAATTTTAGGGAATCTTTAATAAAAAAAAAACTTTTGGGAGCTCAGGAAGGTGCTTCCTACTCAGACTATGGTAGGTGGCGTCATCTAACACATTTTTTTTTTTTTTTTTGCTTTTGATTGGAGATTTTTATTTTTTAAATAATATGCTTACCAAAACTATTTTGCAAACAAACTTCACTTAATACATATGATTTTATCTTAAATTGATTTGACTCTTATTGTTTATACATATGACTATATATTTCTAGATTAACTTAATATGTATATTCATTATGTGTGCATAAATATATATGCATATAATAAAACATTAACTAATGTAAAATGTTTATTCTTTCTTTTATTGTAATGTGTTTGACCTTTCTTTTTACTTGAATTTTTTTTAAATAAAAAAGCTTAACAAAACTATATTGTAAAATAACTATTTTATTATAAGGCTTAAATTAAAACCATGAAAGTTACATACATTATTCAAAACATATTAAAGTTCTAAAAATAATTTTTAAATTTGATATCAAAACATTCATAATTTTTCCACCTAGTGTTTCATATCTAAATTATGTCATCTACCTAAAATATTATAGTTCCTTATAAGCTGGTTGTGATTTTACAAAAATGTATAGCATTTCAACAAATTATATTGTATTTAAATCTATTAAGCTTCAAATTTAATATGTTATAACTTTACTTTGAAACCAAATAAATTCTCTATGCCACCCTGTCACAAGCCTTACTTAAAATATATTAAATTTCTAAAAATGAATTGTAAATTTGATAAAAAAATATTCAATATTTACCCACAAACTGATTTAAATCTAAGAAAGTAGATCACCTAACTAAAATATAAGTCCCATATTGCTGTGTCTGGTATTTTTTGTTATATACAAAATTTGAACAAATTTTATTGAATTAAAATCTATTAAACCTAGATTTTAAAATTATATTTTAACTTAAATAAAAACAATGATTACAATAATTTACAAGCAAACATACAAGGAAACAGATAATTTAACTTAAATAAATGCATTCAATATTATTAAAACTTGCATTATTACTTTTATAAATTATTTCATAAGTATACTTTTTTTATATGATTCAAAAACATGTGTAAATATTTTTTATCATATAAATTGCCTTTTTACATTTTTCTTGTTTATTTTGACTTTCTGTATAAAAGACATATTTTGCGGGTTCATCCGTGTTAAAAAAATTTTAAATGTTGATATTCCGACGTTTCAGCTTGGTCACACAAGTCATCCACTGGGTGATAAAGAGTAGGAAGATGGTTGTAGTAGTGTTACAATCACTGATTTGAATAAACATTAGAGTTCCACCAATAGCAAAAATATTAAATTTAGAAATGTTTTTTAAAAAAATCTTTCCAAATAGGAGGAAGTTTGCATGTATCATCTCGTTTATTGATACAATCTGGCCTTTTAAGTATCTCAATGGCTTCTCTAATTTTGCACTGGTAGAGATTATCACATCTGGATATCATCCTGGTACTAAAAAAATCAATTTTATGACCTAAATCTATAGTATGGAATGAGCGTGCTGATGATGATGAGTGTTGTTTAACTGCATTAGCATGCACATTTCTCCTAACACAGATGTAATGATTACTCATATCTATGTAAGAAGCTTTACAATTTTTACATGAGATTTGATAAACACCATGAGATTCAAGAGGGATTGAATCCTTAGGCTTGGTTATTATTTTGCTGATCTTTTGATGAGTAGAAAGTGCTGTATCTATATTATAGCATTTTAATATATGTCCAATACTGTCTGTAGTTCTTTTTACATATGGAACACAAATCCTAATAGCTGATTTATCATCTTTTTGTTTCCTATTTTGTGCATTTTGGCTTGAAATAAGGCTTTTTTTATATAAATTTATAATTATAACTATTTATTAACAAAACACTATTAATATGATTTATTTCTTCTTTCACATGTGACTTATCTGAAAGGTTAATTGCTCTATTTAAAAGAGTTTTGGCTACAGAGACTATCTGAGATGGGTGATGATGAGAATGTAAATGTAAATATCTGTCTGTGTGTGTATTCTTTCTGAAAATCGAAAAAGATAAACTATTTGGTGTTCTGGTGACTAGAACATCAAGAAAAAGGAGTGTAAGAAAAAAATCATCCAATTTATTTTTTCCATATTGCCATATGACAAAAGTGTCATCTATGTATCTGAGCCAAATGAGAGGTTTTAAAGATGATGATTCTAAAGCACGTGAGTCCATAGGAGTACCAAAAACTTGTCTGTAATGCTGTCCATTGTATACAAAATATATATTCAAGAGACAATGTTTAATCAAAGCAACAATATGGTCTGGTAAATTGCAACGTTGTGAGATTATATTTGAAGCTTCATCAATAGGAATGTTTGTAAACAAAGACACGACATCAAAACTGACTAGAATGTCATTAGAATTAATTTTTAAACTTTTTAAAACAGAAATCAAATGAAAAGAGTTTTTAATATATGATTTAATAGATGGGATTGTAGGTTTAATGAAATCCGATAAATATTTAGCTAAAATATGAGTTGGAGATCCTATTGCATTTAGTATTGGACGAAGGGGAGGGGGATCTGGTTTGTGATTTTTGGAAGTCCATAAAATTTTGGACAGACACAAGATTTTTCACGAAGCATTATTTTATTTTTTATTTCTGTTTCAATAGGCGATTTATTAATAATAACTTTTGTTGTTTTTTTTCCAAATACGTAGTATGATCTCTTTTTGATAGTTTATAAGTTTTATCCTCAAGCAGATCTAAAATTTTATTATGGTAAATGTCACGATCCATTACGACTGTGGCATTACCTTTATCAGCTGGAAGTACAACAATTGATTTGTCCGATTTTATATTATTTAATGCTTGTCTTTCTTTCTTTGAAATAGTGTATATATACACACACTATTTAAGTTAGGGTTTTCAATTTTATTTAAGTTAAAATTTATTTATTTAAGCATTAAATAATAATTTAGTATTCTATATATTTTTGGTAATTTATAATGAATAAGAACATAATTAAACTTTTTTAGTAATATGTCTTGCAAAATATTTAAATATATTAGATTATGTTTTTGTATTTTAAATCTTTAACATTGTGTTTTATTAAATATTCGTATAAATTTTGTGTTCATTTATATTATTCTAAATATATTTATCCACATGTGTATATACCCTCTTTTAGGTAATATATAGACTATATCTTTCCACTTGTTTGCTCAAAAGTGTTCACCAAATCAATGACCTACATGGTCTAATGTTCTTATAAAGTGTCAAATTACAAAGACAATGTCAATACTTTATACCCTATTTCTGTCAGTTTCAGTGGTAGACATGGTGAATGGATTATAACATAGTACTGTTAATTACCGTGAATATATATTTTCTGAATTCTGAGAACAAACAGTTTTTAATAGTTATTTGTACACATATTCAAACATTTTATTGTTTATTTGCATAAATATATAACAGGTGAAAAAAGTCTTAAAAAATAATAACGTAAAACAACAATATACACATCACATAACTCAGTGTAAAATAGTTACTTCTGTGTCAATTACAAATATTTAATAGCTATGACTATTTAATATTATTATATTAATTTACTTTTATTATTGTTTTATTTAATTTCCTCTTGCAGTTTCAAGGGCCTAGCAATCTTTTTCCAAAATTAAAACAATTATATAAGATGTTTTTTTTTTTTTTTTACATATCTGTACAATAACTTCATTTGTTATATAATATATCTACAAAAACACTACACATATATTTTATCCAGTATTTATAAATATTTTAAATATTTTAGGCACTTTAAATTTTCCATACATATAAAGTAAAAATATTTAATATGTATGTGCAAGAATGGAAACTAAAACATATATATATCCATCTATAAATATTATGTATAAATTATTTATTTATACTTATAATAATTTATTATACTTTTTAATATTATTTAAATAGCTAATGTTTTGCCTCACATTATTTCAATTTACAATATTTTTATTTTCTATAACATTCATTTTAAATCAAAAAGACCAGTAATCTTATATTATGAAATTCCTCATAATAAACTTATTTTTAAATTACAAATTAACTTTAAAGAAATTGAATATTTTCTCTATACTATTCTTTACAGTAATTTGTAATAAATTATTCGATTATTAAATTAGTGTAGGTATAAATTTAAAAATAATTTTACTGTAAATGCATACTTTTTTATAACTGTTATGACCAAAAATATAAAGTTATATTTTCTGTGTAAATGTTTGAAACATTTTTAGATATTATGATAGAATAAAAAAGAGAGAGTTTTTCAAATTCCTCTCTCTATATATATCCTTTTACAAAAATGTACAATGTTTGAAGAAAAATCATTTTGATTTTGTTAATAAACTTAACATCATCAGCTGTTATTAAAGCAGACAAAACTCTCTATACGTATTGCCACTAAGAAATGGTGATGATGTGATGTTTATTGGCTTAAAGTCGTCAGCTGCATTGAAGAAGAGTTGATCCCATACTAAAAACAATGATTCACATTATATTTACTTGCCCATGACAATATTTAGATGACAATAAAAATAGAATATGAATTTCAATGATATATTTTTTTATAAAATAAAATTTATTAATAATAAGTCATATATGAATATTAATTAACTTATTGTACCGTTTATTTATATATGGTACAAATATTTTTGGCATTTGGTAATATTTTTAAAAAAAGGTTTTAAAAAAGGCGCAATTGATTTTTTTTTAATTAGTGTAAATTAATTTTTTAAAACGTGCAATGAAAGTTAATTTTTTGTTTCATATTTATTTATGTGATTTAATTAAAGTTGAAATTGGAGGGAATAAAAAAAGACATAGTCCACTTCCTGTTGCCAGCTGGAGCAGTTGACTGTTCACTGGCACCCGAAGAATGAGACTCATTATGCTTTCAAGTTTGAATTTATGGGGAAAAAAGTTTGCCAAGATGTAGGTGAGTACTTGTTTTATCATTTCATCACCTTACAAGAAATTTTAAATCAGTTTTCACTCTAAAGTATTTGAAATTATCAATCGTATCATTCTATGCAAATGGCTGCCATTAAAAAAGGCAAAAGCCAGTACAAGGAAATCTTAGAATCATTGAGCAAGAATAAAACTAAGAAAAAAGATCTTAAAACGAAACCAAATAAATAAATAAAAAAAGTTACTAGAAATCCTAAGCTTAATGATAGGATTAATTGAGATATAGTTGGTGGGTCAAATTTTATTGAAAACGTTGGGAAAAAAAGAAAAAGCTTAATAAAGACAGTCTCAAGAATTTCACAATAGCATCAGATATAGCAAGATTCTATGGCTGCAAACAAATCAGGAAAAACAGGAAATAGACCAAGAAACAAACTAGACACAAAAGTAATCATAAACCTATGTAAATTAAAAAATAAATCCCAGCGTTAATTCGTTCATAAGAAAAAAGTTACAATATCATCGTGGCTGAATGCGGTGAAACAGTGCAGGAGGGGGAAATTATCTTAAATATGAATTCGATCCCAATTTTAGAATCAAGTATTATAGATTATGTTTTAAGCCATATCGCTGCACAAGAATTAATTTTTTCTGATGATTAGATCAAAGTTACTGGGCCACTTCCAGTGCGATTGGGGCACCACAAAAAAAATAGAAAACTTTCAAATTGACACAGAATTAGAACGAATGAGTTTTTCTTGAGCCAAAAAACAATGATTTAAAGATAAAAACAAGTTCAAATGATGGTACAGACCCAAACAAAGATATTGAAGCTGCAATTCACTCAACTCCTTTATCCAACAATGATTAGGAATAATCCAAAGATTACAAACTTTTACACTACACAATTGAAACCTTGATTACTAATCAAGACCTAGATTTCAATTAAGATAAGCAGAATTCAAATAGGATCAATACAAGACTCCCAGTTGGAATCCTACTACAATCAAGTCCACAACATGGTTACAGAAACTAGTTACTATAACAGGTTGGTTGCCATTTAGCTCTACTGTACAACCAAACAATAAGCAAGAATCCTACAATGCTAATCACTGTTCATAATTGGAATAACCAAATGGAAATATGTAAGCTAGATCATAATCCCTGGAGAACCTTGAAGTTGGATGAGTTGAACTAGTATTTAGAATATATGACACATATCAAGAGTTAACAACAATGAAGCAGACTTTGGAGGCTGTTTCAACCCCCTGATGGCTTGTTTATTATGGCAGTGTTGATTTGAGCTAATCATTTTTTTTCTTTGGTTAACTTTAAAATTGGAGAGTTTGTAAGGTGGTTGGTCTGATTTGGGCCACCTTCAAATTTTGTAACTTTGATGGAGGCTTTGCTGCAATAATTTTCCAGGCGTGGATCTGAACTCCTCTTTTCTTCCTCGGGGGTGGTGGCAGTTGTTAGGAGGCTGGTTCCTATTGCTGCTACCTGGAAAACCTGCTGGGAGGGTACCTGGTCAATGTCTCAGCACGATTCCTGCTTTGGTTGGCTGCTGTGCCCCCTTGATAGGTTGGTTTTAGGCAGTGCACATCTGTGTTTACTATGTGCTAGTTTTTCTTAGTTGGCTTTCCAATTCTGGGCAGGTAGACTGAATGCAGTCCCTGCACATTTGGACTGTTGATTGGGAGACAGGCATCTGGAATGGTCTTGACATGGCTTGGCTTCAGGTCAAGAATTTATTATTCAATGGACTTGATCCTTGGACCTCACTGCCTGTTGTGTTGGTTGGCGCAATGCTGGACTTGTCCACGTATTCAGCTGAAGCATTTGGGTCTTCGCTTTGGGGCCCCAGGGGTGGGATCATTGGGTGATGGATGGCTTCTCAGTAGCTGGGCCATGTAGATCCATGTATAGATAGATACTCATGTTCAAATACACATTAATACCAACATTGGAGCAACTCTTTAATGGACATAATTGTTATCAAGCATATTTATTTTATATAATCAATAATTGTTTTGCCTTGTTTATCACATTGAACACTTTGTAATTCTCAATGGGTAAGTGTACCCAAAATTTTTGTAATCCTTTTACTAATAAAGGTTACTTTTGAAAGATAAAAAAAGACATGCAGATTACTAATCCAGATAAACAAGAAGAAACAATTTCCAAACATAAAAGATTAAGATCAGAAAAATCTTTCTAACCCTAATTAAAGATGGTGGAAGTAATTCATGAAAAAATAAACTTTGTAGCTGAAGATAAGAAATAATGTACAAGATTGTTATTTTGTATTGTGATAAAAGAACAAAAGGTAATAAATGTGCAGGAGTCTAAAAACTGATTGCAAGTACAAAAGGAAGAAAATAATGGCAGTCAAAGTCTTGTAACTTCTCCCTAATTGGCAGTTTCCATTAGGTCCAGAATAGAGAAAATGTCCTATCCTGGACTACTCATATGGAATCAATGCATTTACAGATAATTTTTGTCATATAGGTCACTCAGAAAAACCATTGAGTCTAGTATTAGAATGGGTCAAAAACATACAAAAATGTCAACAGAGTAAAACTAGTTAACTTCAATAGGCTTTTCAAAATGCGTACTACAAAACTAATCGGTAAGATTATTCATATCCCAATTGTCATTAAATTAAGTGTTTGCAAACAATTCTTACTATAAGCTTATAATATACTACCAATAGAGGCATTTGCAGATTTATTATTCAAAGAACTTTCTAAAAGAAACTTAAGAAGTGAACTTTAAAATTGTTAAACTGTTGTAATTGGTTGATTAATGTCTGGATTGGTATGTGTGTATTCCTTCCAATTTATAGTAATTTATCTTTTAAATATTTTAATTTGTTTGAATAAAATATTTTACTTTTATCGACTTTTTATTGTGCATCATTATTGTTCATTTATTTATTATCTATTATATGTAAATTACCCTTGCCAATTGATTTATTAGAAGTTAAGCCTGGGAGTAATATTCTCTGAAATATAAATTGAGTTATCAAAAATCATAATCCCAATTTTACTTTTGTTTTCTTCTTAATTTGCGATGTGCGACATGATGGATTTTAGTGGATTCTTGTATGAATTCTGGTGCACTTGTTAAAATAAATAAAAAACTGATTCTGTCAGCAATACAAATTATAGTAATTAGTAGGCCAGTTAATTAGGAAATATAGCTATGTTTTTAGAAATATGAAAGATTAATTTTTCTTCTTTATAGCTTGATTAACTCACGCATTCTAGTGCATAATGGAAGGCCTAACCAAATGTTAAAAACATTACATTATATACAAGAAAATATAACATAAAAGACTACAACCAAGGCAATTGGTGCATCAAGGTTGATGAAAAATAATTCAAATTTGCTAAAAGTAAAATCTTATATAAGTAAATATCTAATTTTATTTACAATTTATGCACATTATATTTAGTTGCATCAAAGGAGAAACTTGCTTAGGATATCAATAAATTGTGCAATATAGAAAAATATTAGATTGTTAATTTTTGTCATATTTTTATGTAAGAATTTGAAAGCATATATATAAAAATTAAACCACTCTTTATTATTTTTTTAAGAATGCCGTATTTCTTGTCAAAAAGGGAAGAACAGCATGCAATTCACATCGTTCTACAAGTATGAATAATTATCATGGCATTATAAGAATAAAATATTTTTTTTAGAAAATGTCTGAAATTAATCAAACACATGTGAAACACAAACAGTGTAAAGATAAATAGATAGGGCTGAAAGACATTTAATATACTTAAGTATAAAAGATGTGTAACATATTTTATGGATCTACAAGGCACAAGTTTGTTCAAGATTTCATTTAAATTGATTTATAAGGAAAGTTTTGAAATGAATTATACATTGCAGTAATTTAAACAGAAATTTCAACCATCCCTGATGCACAAATATTTTGGAAAACTTAACCATAGATGTTTATTGGGATATATTTTTTATAAAATCTTTATGTGAGACTCACAATTGTGATTTGATAATAAATTATTCCAAAAAAATTGCAGTCTCCATAGCATAATCAGTGGGGAAAATGATTTTTGCATATAGAAGTGAAGTAAAAAATGGTATAGGAGGATGAGTGGTTTTTTGAATGGAACTAATTAAGGTTACCATATAGATTTTAGGTCAAATCTAGATAACAAAGGATTAAGAACATATTAGATTGACTCTTTTGCAAATAGAAAAACAAACAATTACAATTGATGTAGCATATGATAATAAACCCATAAACTCGAACTTTATTATAAACATTTGTCATTTCATTTACTATAGAATAAAGCATTTTAGGAAGAAAGTTCTTTCTGTATTGAATTTGATAACAATGAGATGGTTCAAGTGATGACATAATTGTATCTTAGATCTATATTCATTGGAATTTTAGGAAATGATAAATAAAATTCTTATGAAGAGTTATTGTAGTTTATAACTTGTAATGGTGCTAGATTATAATCACCACATGAATGATTTATTTGTACTACAGATCCCATTACTATCTAGGATTGCTTTAGAATAAGCACAGAAAGAGAAATGTTTTCAGGACATACAGAAAAGAAGAAATGTTCTGAAAGTCTCTGAAATTTATCAGGACATTATAAAAGATACATATCACTCTAACTCTTCTACCTAGATGAGGAAGAAAGAGATCTTTTATGTACTGCTCAATTTCATAGATCATGCAGTCTATGTATATTGTACATATTTGTAATGCAAGTTACTTTTATATACAATGCATGCTATTTTCAGAAGAGGGAAGATATATGCAATAGTCTCACATCCATCAATACCACTCATTGTTATTATGTTATCAAACCCTCTAGTTGATGAAGACATGATAAAGATAGGTATTAAATATAAATATTTAACATTCTTTATAATATCCACTATCTTCTTGTTAATAGACAAATTTAATGTTTCTTTTGTGACTCTTTACATAGATTAACTGTTTTTTTGTTAAAAATACCAGATAACCTTTGAAATAATATATTATGCTAAGCCAGAATCAAGCTTTATTACATGTAAAACAATATTGATTTAATATGGAATATAAAAGCTGAACTTTTGTTCACTGAAACTTTTTAGCAGATTATGATCTTGTTTTTAACTTTTACTTTAAGAAGCCTGTTGTTTTACTTTGATTAAAGGGTTACTTATAAATGTCTAATATACTATCATTATGTTTGTGTTGACATTAATTGTATGTATACAACTGGTGTAAATGGTTTCTGTTACAGCTGACATAAAATTTATTTGCACTATTTAGAAAGTCTTTCATTTTATTTCATTGATTTAATTTAGTAAATAGAAAAATTTATTCTGATTCTTTTCATAGACATTGATTCTGCTAGAGATATCTGCACTATTGTAACATGACTGTCCATATCAAGAATTTAATCCTGAAAATATAATTGTTTATGCTATAAATAAATGATCTTTCAACATATTTCATTAACAATATTTGAATTTATATAACAAAATATTTATTTGTCAATAGTGCAATCAATTTTCTTCTGGTAGTATCCTATCTTGAATAGATTAAATATTGTTGTAATATTATTAAAGAACAATGTTAAAATAAGCTTTCAGTATCCCTAGTGCTATTTGAAGATCAACATTGAAGGAGATGCAGAAACAAACATCACCAAATATATATTGATAATATATATGTACTTACCAAAATACATAATTTTTACATTAGATTTGCTGACCTAATACCATATAGTCAAAATCTTAATTTTGTCTATATTTATGATAATTTTAGACAATATTGGTTTAATTCCACCAAGAGTAAAATACACATAACAAATATAACAAATATTTTTAATTAGGGCTGTTTTCTTAAAAACAAAATCTCACTTTTTCAACAATATTCATATAATTACAAAATAATCTTCAGTGGTCAAATGCATTTAGAGAGTACCAAAAGATAAGTTAGAATTTAATAATATATTTATTAATAATTTAAAGATGATGAAATTACTTAATTAATAATACATGGAATTTCATATTAGTTAAAGTTTCTTAACTAGAAAGTTTTACATTTAATATATTAGTAAATAGTTATAAAGTTTTATTCTGTACAGTTATCACAGTAAATGGAAGCCACACTTAATAATTTCCTGCTTCTATTATCATGCTCTATTTATGGAAAGGATCATCATATATTTTATATGATCACAATTCTTTGTACTACAAAATGTGTTAATGCAGATTCAAAACTATCCATACAGTAGTATCACTCAGTGCAATCCAGAGTGATCAATGGATGTAAAAAGGTATGTTCATAAAATCTCCATCTAGTGCCTACTTATCTTTATCCCTAGGTTGGTGTCTAGCTTGTAGCTTTCATCATTGAGGAGCTTGGATTATGGTGACTGTGGTTATTAAAGAACAAAAAACACCAAAATGTATAGATGCTGAACTAAATTCAGATCTATATGATTAAACAAGTAAATGAGCTTGAATTGAAAGCATTATGTTTTCATTTTATACTTAAAGTTTATAGTTAATTAAAATGGTAAAAAGTATTTGCTGGAGGACTGCACTAGATCCCAAGTCTAGGTTCAATGCTCTCAGATCGAAAGCTTATCACTGATGAAAGCCACAAGCTAGAACCTAGTCTGGGGATGTTGAATGATTAGAGATTAGATGAGGATTTTATGCACCAACCCTCTTGCATTCATGATTACTCTGGATTATGCTAAGTGGCACTACTTTATGTAGAGTTTTATAACTAACTCATAACATACTACTGATTTATTGTGTCTGTTACAATGTTATGAATACTTGGCTCTGATCATCTCACTTGTGCTGGCTCAACTACTGATGGATGACTCCATTTTCTACTTATATTTAATCTTTGGCTCTGGCTCTCACTGCAAAAATTGGATTATCACCCTTAAGTTTATATGCAAAATTCATTATTGATTATTCCTGAATATCGTTTCTGTACATAATTGACTACCATATTCCAATAATTTTAAGTGAATTACTTCAATATCACTATTTTTAAATGTAAATCAACAGAAAAATAACTTAAATATTTTTTACTGATGAAAAACCTGTTCAACAATTTGTTCTACTTCCATAGAGAAACAATGAAAAAGAAGGTTAACCAAAAAAAAATCACAAGCCTGTTGAAAGCCTAAAAGTAGATTTATCTCACTTGGATCTGAATTTCAGTTTAGGGACAGATTGACATAGGCGCTAACCACTAAATATTTTAATATATGTAAGAATATTCAAATTACCAAAAATAAAAAAAAGTGTTAAAAGAGAATGTCTGTAATAGATGTAATGGCTGAAATTGTCTTTAATAAATAAAGGACTGTCTGACATATATTCTATATTTTTTTTATTATATTACAAAACTATTTGATGTTAATATTTATCTTAAGTTGAAATTACTTTCAAGGATGTGAAATATTATGAAAAACTTGTTTTTAAAAGAATTCCCTCTTCTTAATAATAATTTGAAGAAAAAAAAGAGTAAAGTGATATAATCAGTTATTAAGGCACAATGATTGTTAATTTGATATTTTTCTTGCTTAGAGAAAACAAAATTCTAGCTGTAACTATATCATTTTTTCTTTACATTAAAATAAAATCACAACTATAAAATTGTTGTTGAATGAGTTTAAGTGTATATATATATGTATAATAAATTATAGCAAGGATTAAAAAAACATTTGAATTATTAATTATTTCCAATATGCTGTATATTCATAGTGAAAAAGGATGTACAATAGCGCATATATAGACATACATAGTTAGATAAGTAGATAAATAAATAGATATATATTTTTCTTGCCTAACAAAAATATACATCATTTAGCTATTAGTTTACTTCAACATATAGCTTGTTTTCAATAATCAGAAATATTATTATATATTTGCACATATTTATAAAGAAAAAGAAATTTGCAACCATTGTCAATCTACTTCTGTTTAATGTAGTTTTTTTAGAGAGAGCTTTTTTTTTCTACAATACTCTAGTAATGTTGTTATTCTCACCTATCAAGTTACAATTAGATTCTTTCTAGATTTTTTTATAATCAATTGAGAATCCAGTTTAATATTTTAACCATCTACATATTGTCATCTATTTTAGTAATATGTTCAAGACAGTTTCATTTAATCTTTTTAATTGTTAATAATGATATGTATTTTTATTATAATCTATCTGCATATAACACTTTTGGTCTTTCTCTGTTATTTCAACAAACATTGGTCTATATTTCATGGTGTGTTCTGATATTTCTTTATTGCTTTACTTTTAAGTATCAAACCTCATGTAAGAAATGGTAAAACACATTTCTAGACATAAAATATACTATTGTCAAGCAGATACAGATGTTCCATTTTAATATTACATTATTTCTACTAAAAATATTCAATTAAAGTTTAATTATATGGTTAATTTTATTCATTGTACTTTTATTTGCATTAAATTCTTTCAATTTGGGATTATTAATTTCATTTTTTTCTTCTAAAAAAAATTTAGTGAACATTGCTTTAGTGTTTTTGGCATCTATCTTTATCTCTTTTTTCTTACTTTCATATGAAATATCTTATAAAGTTGGTAAAAAATTGTCATGTTATTTATAACATCCATATATTAATTCCTTAGGTTACCATTTTCCCCCTAAAATACTTCTTATAAAACTGCTGTAAAATGTTTTGGAATAAGAAATTATACTATTACACACTTTATATCAATGTTACTCTTTTCAGTGAGATTATGTAACCCTAATTACTACAGTTGCATTCAGACTGTTCTATATTTTGATAATCTAAAATTGTAATCATTGTAGTAATACTCATAAAGTCAATTGACATTTTTATAATCTAACTTACTTTAACACTTGGACATTATCTTATATTCTAAACACTTTTAAAGCAAGCCTATTTGTTAGTTTAGGTGCATAATTATTTGCATAATGATCTTAGTGAAAGTATTATAAATAACTGATAGAAAATGGATGGTGTCTACAATTTTTAATATCTTCTATATTCTTTTTCATTATCAATATCTCTACAGTGTTTTTTCTACCATCAGTTGCATTTTTATCATTAAAATGTTTATATACAGTTTTGTCAAAAAAAGTTTGTATTCCTTCACATGCTTTCTTAAGATTATTAATAATAATTACATTCTTTATTGGACTTCTGTATTCTATATATTTAAATGAATATATCTCATTTTAGTATCAAAAACAGGTTTATTCAACTATGTTTACAATAAAGAAAAAATTATAAAATAACATTAAATTTGGCAATACATTTATAAACCATTAAATTACTTAATGTCAATATTAATAAGATTCCATGTGGAATTTGCTATTAGGTGAGGAGCTAACTTCAAATCTCTTTCTTTGATATCTTTTAATTTTTGTAAAAAAATTAATGTTGGATCAGGTATAACAGACTTGAAGATTAGGAAAATGTGGTAATTGTAGGAATAACTGTTTTTTTCTCTATTACTGCATGATTCTGTGTAGAATTCTTTGACACATTTAATGATATTATCTCTCTTACCATTATTATTTTTTCCTGTTGTCAAAAGAACTTTTCCTTTCAATGTCAAAATGATCTTTTATTCTTGAGTTTTTTGTCCTCATATATATCTTTCCTTGATAATTCACACGTGTATATTTTTACAAATTATAAAAAAATAATGACAAAAATATTATATATATAAGGTATATAAAATATGTGTATATTAATAATTATATATAAAAAGCCTTTTGGCACATTATTTGGTCTTTGTCAAATGTTGAACATCTAATTTTAATATTAACATATTGTACACAGAGTAATACCTACAATTTTGCAATGGAAGTCAAACCAGCAGTAATGATAATAATAAATAAAATATGAATGAAACAAAATAATATTATGATGAAATAATCCACATTATTAGAAATTCATTAAAATTTAAAACAAATCTTAACAATATATCATAATGATACACAAACTAATTAAATAAAAATATGTATTAATAAACAAGTTTTACATGAACATTAATAAGTTAAAAAAAATTAGTATCTTATTAGTTTAAGGTCGTTTTTTTATTTATTAGCAGTATTATTTTTGTCTTCTTAGTAATATTCTTACAAATCACTAAACATCACATGATCACCATTTCTTATGTTTGCTTAAGCTATTAAAAACAGGCTAAACTATCCATACAGTAGTGCCACTCAGTAGAAACTAGAATGATTAATAGATGGAAAAAGGTTTGTGCATAACATTTTTATCTAGTGTCTACTTATCCAATATCCACCTATATAACTTATATGACTATATATGCTAATGAGTTCAGATTGAAAATATTGTTTTCAATTTCAGACTCATAATTTTGTAATTAAGTAAAGGTAAAAGGTGGCATTGATGAAAACCACAAGCTAAAAACTAATCATAAACTAAAAACTGATCTGGGGATATTGGATGAATAAGCACTAGATAGAGATTTTATGCACAAACCTTCTTGCATCCATTTATTACTCTGGCTTGCACTGAATGGTACTACTGTATGGAGAGTTTTTGCCTATTTTTAATATTCTTATAATTATTTTTATCATAGTTTGATCTTCTTAAATATATTTGGTATTAGGTAATAATGATTAAATTTATATTTTTTCCAGTGATTTTTATTTTTCCTAAGTATCAACAGTCTAACAATTTTGCTGAAAATTATATAAAACACGTTAAACTAATATATAATCATTAATGATTCTGAGAAAGATTATTAGTTAATTGAAATATCAGAAAAAAAAAAGAAAATATTATAGAAAGTATAAAAATTGTTATACATTAATATTACAAGATCATTATCAGCAATATTTTGTAATAAGGTTTTTTAATAGTTAATTATATTAAGAATTTCCTATTTATTTTGAAATCATAAATATTAATATGTTTGAAAAACTCAAGATGCCACATTTAGGTATATTATTTAGATATTATTTTACTTTTAAACTTATACTGAAATCTATATAGAGTTTTATTTTCTGAGAATTCTTGATAAAGAAAGTCTCAATGTTTTTTTTTTACTTTTATTTTATTATTTTGATTGTATCCCTTTTATATTTCTTTTCTTTCTTTTATTTACATTTTTTTAATATGATAATAAAACCATCTATATTAGATATCAACAGTAAGAAATGATGTTAATAATTAGCAACAATAAGATATGATGTTGATATTAATTGTCAAACTGTTGTGTCAATTGACGAATAATATATAACATTCTTGTACATAATTACAAAATATTAGTATCAATTTAATGTAATCAAATAATGATACCTACATTGTTACTGTTATAAATGTTATTACACTGTTTTGTAATATTAAAAATGAATATATATATAATAACGATTATTTCTTTAATACCGTGAGGATTTTCCTTTTATTTATTTTTGTTTTTAACTTTATTATAATTCATTGAATTTATCTAATTTAATAAGGGAAACAGAATAGTATTACATCGTTTATTTTTATTGTTGTTGGTGGTTTTTTTGTTTATTTAAAAAACTAACAAGAAATTGATGCAATTTTCTAATTTTATTTTTCCATTAGTTTTTAAAAAATCGTTTGTATTTTGATTCATTAGTTTTATTTTTTTATTATTTAAAAAATGTTTAGTGTTGTTATTTAAAACAAAAAATAGTTAGGTGTTTTATAAAGAAAAAGAATACACATGTGCAAAATGTGTACAGAAATAAAAAAGCAAAAACATCATACAAGCACATAATGAAATTAGTAATAAAGATTTTTTTTTTGCCTGAAACTAGCTGTAACATTTTTTGTTCTGTCTTACTGTAAAAAGAATATTTAAAATAGTAAACTGATTTGCTTCCGACTTTATATTTTCAAATAATTACAATATTTAAAATATTGTTCGCAAAAAATTATATATATTATATGTTTCAAAGCAAAACTTTATTGAGTCTAAAAGGTTACAGAGTCACATCTAGTAATATATTGATTTGTTATAAATGCAAAAAAAACAACAACAACAAATTACAACTATGCACGGAGACCAATTAAGACATCTTTTCAGTACCTAAGACTTTATCATTTCTGCATACTTTTTTGCTTATTTCTAAATTTGGTCTTCTATTTAGTTCAGTTTATGCCTGCATCTCTTTAAAGTTGAAAAATGCTGATGTTGAAAAAAGTCACCATCTATCATATTGGGCTTATATTTCAGACTGGATCTTGGTTTCAAGTGTGACCATGTGGCTGCACACACATCTGGTTGAGCTAGGATGCTGTCTCTTTTTTGAACAGTTCTAGTTTTATTGAATAGGCTGTTGGGTGGCATTGAGGGTTATTAGCAAGACCAAAAGTGCATCTGGTACACCAGTAGGTATAAAGGCTGTATGTTGCTGCATGAATAACAAAGATGTTGCCTTTTTTAAATGTATTTATTATTTCATTAATTGAAATGTTAGCCTTTCTGTATGTGGAAACATTGTGTGACATATTGTTTGTTTCTAGTGCAGTGCAGGAATGAAGGAAATGATATTGGGTCTCTTCTTCTCTATGACATGTTGTGGATACTGCATTAAGATTAAACTTAAGTAGAAAATCAAATAATTTTGGTTCTAGTGACCATTTTCTGAATTGTTGCAGTAGTTGCCTGTTGTCTATCCCAAGAGCTGATGGATATAGATTAGGTGTCTGGTTTGGTTATAGTATATTATAAATGTCCCAGTATGTATACTTGTTTTCATTATTGAGTGATATTTTGTTATATATTGGCTTGAGTTCTGCAATCAGTATGGATAGATAGCCATATGAAGGGGGTGGTCTGTCTGTGGGTATTATATTGATCACACACTCCAAGTCTGGAAATTTTTTTATGATGGCAGTTAATAGATTTACTGATTTCTGTGTGTAAAAAACATTGATTGTATGAAGTCCAAGTCCATTGCTATGTGGTGGTCTGCTCAGATTTTTTAAAGAAATCGCCACTGTCTTTCTCTTCCATATTAGTGTGTTACAGATTGATGAGATTTTTGATATGAATGTTTTTGCAAATTTGATTATAGGTATGTAGTAGGTAATGTTTGTAATTATAAGTTGATTGTATAGTGCTACCTTTACATATATTGATAGGTATGACTTTTCAACTTGAGGCTGTGATTTTTTCAGCATCTTTCTTTAATTTATTTTGAATTTTTGCCTCATTCGATTGGTACCAAGCTAGAAAGGGAAACCAAAAAAAAAAAGCAGATGGTTTGCCATTAAACAACCATGTACAGTACTTACCTGTGTATATTGACCACACAGCAGTTTTATTTGTGTTAATTTTTAAATTAAAATTTGAGGTATAATTCTTGATTATTTCTAGTAGTATGGGGAGATTCTTTTTAGAGGGGAGGAAAGATCCCTACTATATATAATAGCAAATCTACTACTCAGCCATGAAATCCAAATAACACTGAATGGGGAAAAAAATCACCAGCCTTCAGACCGAGTCAATCCATCCCACAAGGATCCCCCCTCAGTGCTTTGCTCTTCACACTATATATAAATCCTCTATTAATAGAGATACAGAAAAAAATAAAAGGCATTCAAATCCCAAACACTACTTTAATTATATATATTATAAACCAAAACACACAGTTCTTTTACCTATTATTTACAACATGCATTGATAGTATTAATACCATGTTTATCATTCCGTTATATAATTAGATGTTCAGAATGCCTTCACTCAAAACTATAGGATGCCAAAAAATAAAGTCCCTAAGGAAAATTATTAAGCATGCATTAGATTAAAGTAATATGTTTTGGTTTTTACAATTAGTTATATTGAAACTCATCTAATCAATTCCAATTACAATATAATTTTATAAGTATTAGTTGAAAAAAGATAATAAGGTAACAAGAATTCAAGTGTGCAAAAAAAAAAAACAGTCTCTGAACAGAATAAGTTTACAAATTTTATTCAAATTAGAGTTAAATTCCATTTAATGAGCAACCACTACACCATGAGACCAATGTAAACTTGAACTGTATAGTAGACGTTTATATGGATAAAACAATGTATTATCCTAATTTTTCTCACTGATAAACTATCAACTAGTTTGGAAGAATAGTTAGCATTATAACCTGATATCTACTGGTAACATTATTGTTAAATATCTATTATATATCCACATGTACTTATTCAACACAGAAAGATAAAGAAACCTCTTTTAGTAGAGATATACAAATAAAAATATATACAAATATAGGTTATAATAATAAAATGAAGAATTTCAATGAATCTTAAATAAACTCAAAAATATTTTATTGTGTTTATAATCATATAAATTTCAACACATCTTTTTATTATTTTTTTTAAAAAAAAAATTGTTTATTATTTAGCTAAACCTAAAGTTAAAGTTCAGACACAGAGAAAACATTTTTTTAAAAAAAATTATATTTACACATTTTAATAATCAGGGCAATTAAAATGTATTGAAATAATAGATCATTGTAAAATGAAATCGAATTACCTCTACACCCTACTTAATGCTGGACATTTATGTGAGGATTCACCATAATAATAAACATCAATTTATATCTCATATTTTGTTTTACAACCAACTATTCAATATAATGATCATAAAAAAAGAATTTTTATTTATTTTAGATGTCATTTTGAGATGTGGCCATTTTTCAAGATTGATGATGTCATAGCAGAGTAGCTTTATTTCATCTGAAAGAAAAATGGTGATATTCATGATAACAATGCACAATACAAAGTTTTTACATTATACACATTAGCATATATAATATCACATTATATACTACTTTGACTATTAACTTAAATTATGATTAATGTATTGTACTTTATTTAATTTTTATCAGTGTGCTTGCAAGGCAGTTAATACATTCATAAATGATATATGCAAAGTAAAGATTAATAACGTTGTAGAACTACCAAAAATAATATTACATTTTACAATGTATATATTAGTTTAAAAATGTATAATCACTCGTTTTTTTGAATTTAAATTATTATTAACAATATTTTCATGGGCACAAATTACAGTCATTGTAGTTGTGTAATTTAATAACCATAATTAAAAGTTATTTAAAAAAAATTATTTTGTGCATTATGCAATTAATAATCAACTTTACATGATCTAAGTTATTAAATGTAAAATATCAATTACTGTATAGTATTTGCTTAATTTTAAATCATAATACTGTACATAGTTTCAGATATATTCAAGCCAAAGGAAATATAATTGCAAATATAAAAAAAATGCAATTTCAAAAAAATTATACAAATGTCATTCAGCATAATACTAAAAATGAATTTTGACTATATACTATAGTATTAATAATTATTTTTAAATTGTATGCTATGTTAGTTAAAATATTCAGTCAATGACTTTTGAATTAAAACTTTTCAGTTAATTTAAAACTGGTATCATAGTAAATCTTAAGTACTCTCAGTAAAAAAAGGAAGAATGGGAGATAAAAAGATTTCAAAAATTATGCAACTGATAAACAACTTTATATGATCAAAGTTATTAAGTCTAAGGTAAAATTATACTGACTGTTTGGGAAAGGGGTTCATTTGCCTTTTATTGTTAATTTATTTATATGATTTGAAGACAATGCATGGTGGTTTGGAAGTTATTTAATACATTTATAAAACATTACACATGATAAAGAGAAATGTGTATAACATCATATGTGAGTGTTTAATTGAAAAAAATCCGACTAATTAATATTTAACCGATGCTTAAAGTTTATATCTGGACTAGAGATAATTTCTAATTTAATAAATGATTAGTGCTAATCATCACTGTATTTATATTGAATGAATAGTGGCAGAGTTTTGGTTTGAGTTAGTCTGACACTTCTAAGTCAAAATATAACATTTTATTATTGATAAATATGGTACATATATATATATATGAGAGATGGTTACCTGGATCAACTGTTGCATGCTGGTTCAACACAAATGTTATCCTGATAGTCATTTATCCATTATTGTCTTTTATTCATATGCTTTGAAAATAATTTGTGTTGATATGAAGGTTATTTAATACATTTATTAAAAATAATTTTTATTTGCTACCATTTAAATCATATTCTCATAACTAGTTTCAGACGTATTTATCACTGTGGCTACATTATCACAAACATAAAAAATGTAGCATTAAATAAAATACAAATTTCATTCAGAATAAAACAAAAATAAATTCTGGGCATGAATTATTCATAATTATTTTTTAATTATGTAACACATTAGCTAAAAAATTCAGTCAAGAAATTTCAAATTAAAACCAATATGAATACTAATTTCAGTGAAATCAAAATAGCTATTATTGTAAAGGTACTTTCAGAAACAATAAAAAGAGGTAGATGATTTCAAGCATTATGCATATAATAAATTTTGTATGATGAAAATGCAATACAAATAAAAATGAAGTTTTATGTTTTTAATTTTTATTTAAATAGCCCATATTTCTGTCATTACAATGTATATTATTTGTAAAATTGCTAGGCCATTTTAAGAAAATGGTTACTGCACATAATAAAACATTAAAACTCATGCCATAAAAGAGACCACAACCAGTGTAATTGTGTATAAAGGCCTGTTTATTTAGATATACATAGCAAGTGTTAAATATTGATTACCATATACAAATTAGTATATATTAGATACACTTTTTTTTTAATATGTCAGAATTTTTATTTTTTCAAGTTAATTGCACAAATAGGTTGAAGTAATCTACAGTTATATAATTTGACTATGCTTACACTGCTGATAATATGGTCACAACAGTGCAATTTAATATGATATTATTAAATATTGTTTATATAATTCTAAATAATTCCACATAAAGATCTATAAGATTATTACTTTAAAAAAAATGAAACTTCAAAATAAGTATTTTTATCAGCACAATGATTAACAATCTTGTGGAAGAACACAAAAATATGCCATCTTGTGTGTTTGCTCTATTTTTCATTGTGTTTTTGAAATCACATATTTTTCTTCTAGCAATATTAAAATGTTTTTAAAGTTTACAGCTACATATATTTCTAATTGGAATCAAAGCATCAGCTAATATCATGGAACACCACATCAATTCTTCAACTTAAGGATTTAAAAATCATTACTTCCTTTAAGATGTACTGACTTCAACAACTAATGCAGCATTTTGTTGACACATTGGATAAAGGTACTAATAAGAAATTGATGATGACAACATTGATTAGCTCCTGCAATCACACACATGGAATTATTAACTAATGAGGCATTAATGCAACAGGATGAAGAAAGAAAGACAACGAAAACATAAAATCAACAAGCCTCTAGGGAAAAACCTGGACATCAAAAAACTGAAGGAAATGATTTCATATCACAAGACCATAAACAGATTTCTTCAAAGAAATTGAACTCAACTTAAAATACTTCATCAAATCTAAAAATATGTTAAGACAATGACTAAGATCTTACAATATATTATATGAAAAAGTCACTCAATAATTCTAAATGTTTTCTCTAAAAATCTCAGCCATCAACACATGCTGTGCATTTCTTCAAAAACCCAAGATCAAAAAAAGAATTTAAAAAACAATGACAGACCCTTCGAATTAGGAAATGATGATTCAGAACACTGGAGGATGATGAGTGCAGAATGGATAGATTCTAAGAAAGAACAACTTAAATTACATTATATTGCGTGCATACATATTTTAAGTGCACACCTTCAATAATACACACATATCACAGATTACACATTCATATGTGTGCTATTATAATGATATTATTACATATCAAAAACATGCTGAGCATAAATAAAAGGTAAATTAAAAATATATAGACACCATTTCTGTATAAATGCCCAGAACATTTATGTGAATATTACATTCATATATTGTACATTAGGTTTTTTTTTTTTAATTACTGTTTACATTAGGTTGTTTGTTGATGCAATATTCATAATTTATTATATATATATATATATTTTTTTTTTGCAGGAGTAAGCTACACTTTTTACCATAGAAAGTCATTATAATCCCTTGCTTTTTATATGATGATCTTGTTTCAATGACTTTTGGGAAACCAATTGTCATCACTAAGAAAAATAAAGATGTAATTAAAAGAAAGGCATATTTTAATGTTTATCCAAAGTTCCATATTAAAATAAAGTTAGATTATAAGAATGAATAGTAATATGGCTAATTAAAATAATTACAATAATAAAATAAAAGTTGATAGTTTAAATAATATATATAATTATAAATGTTGATGGTAAGTTGATAATTAATAAATTCACTACATTGACACAACTAAAAATAAATTAAATATAATACTTACATACCATATATATGACAGGAAGTCTGTTATATTATTTCACTTTAATAAAATGTAAGAGACGTCAGTTATAAGATTTAAAAGATTGAGAAATGTAAAACACGTAAGGAAAGGTTGGTTAAATATATATATAATAATTCCATTTACTCTTAACAGAAATTGTATTTACTTTTACGTTTACTCTATCAAATTTAATTTTTGGGGGTTTTAAATTGTATATATATATCAAATAACATTATTTCAAACGTTAAGAAATTTTCAGCTACACCCTCCGGGAATAAACATATTAGAGGCTGTATCTCAAGACAGCTAATTCAAAAAGGTACCTTTTCGTGTTTGAGATGTGGGGTTTAATACATCTATTCATAGAGGATAAAGCTGAAAATTTCTTAACGTTTGAGGTGTTTTTATGTTTGATATTTAATTCAGATAGAGGTATGAACTGGAAATATTTTCATATATATGTAAATCAGTGATTGTAGCCCTCTACAACCGTCTTTCTACCATTTATTACACAGTAAATGACTTGGGTGATCAAATCGAAACATCGGTATATTAAATATTAAAAAATTATTAACACGGATAAACACGTGAAAATCTTCCTATCAACAATATATATATAATCAAAATATGATTTGATTATAGTTAATTTGTAATAAGTTTAAAAATAATTATAGCAAATTCTTTTTAAATTTTGTATTGATAAAGATTTATATACATATGAGTTTGTTTTTAACTTTTATCAGTTTTTTATAAATAAAATAAAAAGTGAATAGAAAGAAAAAAATAATAATTTTCCTTATTGGTTATTTTATATATGTATTGGGGTTTTTTGATTTCTACATTTTTGTTTTTATTTTAAATTTCCGATAAATTTCTGGGAGAACTGTTTAAACAATATTAATATTTTTATAGCACTACAATTGTCAATATCATTAAAAATTTTACAACTAACAAAAAAAAAAGGTAGAAATATCATTGATTTATTTATAAATTAATAATTATGTGAAAAAGATTTATTATTATCTAACAAAATGAAAATTTCTGATAAAAAGTGTTTTTAGTTTGTTAACAAATAATTAATTTAATTTATTCTAAAATGAGCAAAATGATCATCATAGATGCCCATTAATATAAATATGACTTTTTTTCCTGAAAGTTAGTAATAATAATAGATTGCTACAAAATTTTTGGCCAAAAACATAATCCAGCATTTTTCAGTATATCATCCCATAATACTGAATTTTTTATTTATTCAATTCTTTAAACTTTAATAAAGATTGTTTTATATTTTTATAAATCTTCCATTGTTTACATTTGACTGCTATTCTTAAATTCTCACAAATAAGGTATTACTTTGAAATGACAAAAAAACAGAAATTGGACATCAAATCACTAAACATTCTATAATCATCATTTCCTACACTCACACAATAGGGGGCACTACAGTTTGGAAAGTTTTGCTTCAGAAATTGGACATTTGTTTAAATAAGAAGAGCAGGCCATTTTATAATATTTCCTTTGATATAAATAATAAAACTCAGTCATGTACTACTAAGAATCTTTGTAACTCTTTTCCATGATTTTAGTTTTCATATATTTGCAGTTGTTTATTGTAAAAAGACCAAACATTGCTAAAAATGTAATGCTTCTAAAAAATATGTATTAGTAAGCATATATCTTCTTGGTTTTTTTTTTTATTCCATTCAAACATTTATCTTTTTCACATAGCATTTCACAATAATGGACAACAATGTATAACTTTTTAAAAAAATATTATTTCTGAGATTTAAACTCATTTTTAAAAAATGTATCTATTATTTTAACTTGATTATTAATTTAATTTATCCATGAAGACCCACAGCTATACATTGTTTTATTGTAGTATACTTATGGAATTTGTGAGATATTTACAGAATTTTTTTATGAAAATTCAATTAGCAACAAATTATAACAAAAAATATTAAAGTATAAACAAAATAATTTCACCAATAGATGTTGAATCAATAATTTTTATATATCTTTTAATAATGATGTTTTTAATGTGAAAATTCAATAATTATATATAAATACTTGAATACTATATTCAAATAAAAATATTTTATTTTTGCTTATGTATATATATATTAATAAGTAGTCATTAAGCTAATGCACATGCACTTTGTAGATTTCAACTATAAATGAACCCTCTCACTTTCCATACACAAGATAAAGTTTTTGTGAAAAGATAGAATGAATCCATCTATCTTTTTGGCCCAAATGTTTATGTATGGGAAAATCTTAAGCATTTGGAAATGAGAGTATGAAGATGTTAAGCAATCACTTTAAATTACTTTTAGTATGCCTGAATGAATGACGCTTGCAAATTTTTTTTAGAATTTATGATACATCATTCTTATTTGAAATTAAACATATGTAAATAAGATATTTATTTTATATAGCACTATGTTGTATAAACTGTAATATTAATAATTAGCCGCTTTCTAGATTTTAACTATAAATGAATACTCTCACTTAATATTACTGTTTATACAACATAGCGCTATATAAAATAAATATCTTATTTACATATGTTTAATTTCAAATAAGAATGATGTATCATAATTTCACAAGCATCATTCATTCAAGCATAGTAAAAGTAATTTAAAGTGATCACTTAACATCTCCACACTCTCATTACCAAATGCTTAAGATTTGCCCATACATAAATGTTTGGGTTGAAAAGATAGATGGATTCAGTCTATCTTTTTATAAATACTTTATCTTGTGTTTGGAAAGTGAGAGTATTCATTTATAATTACAATCTACAAAGTGCATGTGCATTAGCTTAATGGCTAATTATTAATATTACAGTTTATACAACATAGCGCTATATAATTCAGTAATCTATTACAACTTTTTTGTCTTTAATCTACAAGGTATCTGAATAAATGTTAATAGGCCTTGAAAACAAATTGATTATCTGAGTATTTTTTTTTTCTTTTCTAGTTTTAGAGACAGTTGGATGCAGTAAAGTTTGTGCATAAAATTTCTACCAAATGCCTACTCATACAATATCCCCAGATATATTTTTTGTTTGTGGATTTCATTAGTGTGGCTTTTAAACTAAATAAATCTTTTTTCTTTGCACTTTCTTATAATGCATTTATTGTTATATAATAGTTTTTCCAGATGTAAATCAATTGTATTACAGGATTTTTTTAGAAAAATGATAGCAGAGATGAAAAAATTAAGAGAAGTCATAAATAATAAGATTGATGTTCAAAGTAAAGAGTTAAGGGATGTGATATATATATAAATGTGTGCATTGTATGAAATTCGAGATTAAGATTTCTAACACCATACAAAACATATTTAAAGTACTCTCTATCCTAGCATAAGTAATAAAGTCATTTTTCTCATGCTTCATTTATTAATATAGATGCTTACCTAAAGCACTTTGTTAGATCAATCATACAATGTATCTAAATGTGTTTTTAATTGACTTCTATATATGTAAATATAGATACATAAGTATATATGTACATATTTTCTATCATTATTTATATAGAAAAGTATTACCTTTTCAAATATACTTATATGAATAACATTTTAATATTTAATTACATAACAATTTATTACATATATATTGAAACAGGGCTGAGTTCGATCCCTGTTTCAAAAAGTAAACTTGCCTACATTTGCGTCAATATAGCCCGATTAATTGACTTTATTTCTTTTTCATATTTATATTTCCTTTTTAGTATATAAATTTATAATTCTAAATAGGGATTTAAAAAGATTAAAATAAACAGAAGAGGCATGGGTATGTGTGCTCGTTGTTTTTTTTTGAAAACACATGTATATATTTTGCTGGATAGAATAATATGAAGAAAAAAAATAAAAAAGTATAAATGTAGATATAGAAATATGTTTTTTTTTTCAAGATGGAAGCTTTTCAATTTCATTTTGGAGAAATTAAATGAAAAAAAGATATCAAAAAGAACTTGATCAATATCTAAGGAATTTAATTAGTGAGATTTAAGTTTTGATTCAAAAAAATTTCGATGAAAACAAAAGGAGAGTAAAAATAATTTTGAGGTGTCAAAAGCTTTTGCTTTGTTCAAAAAGAATCCAGATTTGAATGGCAGAAGTTTTTAGAAAAAGGGAAGGGGACTATGAAAATTTAAAAAAAGGATTATTCTTCTATTGCTGTTCAAGTTGGCTGTTTGGAAATCCAGTTGACATATTAAAAATTGAAGAAAATTAGTTTATTCGCATCATCCATAAAAATGAAAAGATCTTTGTCAATTATGAGCAGGTTGGGGTAGAGTCGTAAGTGTGTTAGGCTTTACAGTCCTGCCCCCAAAGAAACTGAAGTTGCTGCCAGATAAGTGAATATTATAAATGGAAACCAGTCACTCCAATGCCAAGATGAGGCTCCAACAATATTAGCTGGTAGAAAATCCATAAAGCGGATTGGACCACCGAAATCACCTACTCTTATGGCCATTGCAAATAATAGCAATGCACATTGGAAAGAAGTATTCCACCTTTAGTTTTCCATGAGGAAGAAAGAATATAGGTAACGTGCACATTTACCACATATATTTGTCTAATAGTTCAAATCTTAAGTGTGTTTTTAACTACACATATAAACATTATTTATTAACTCTTCTGAACTTAAAGTGATTTTTTTTTGTTGTGTATCTGGATAAATCAGATATTGTTTTCCCTTTTATTTGTATATTTCTATTGCATTTTATATATTTCTATGTAGTATATGTGTATGCATGTGTTTCTCATCATTTTGAGCACAAAACAAACGGGTCATATAAGTAATATTGAAATAAAAGTTATAAGATTAAAGTTAAATGAAACTTATGTATATTTGTGTTATTTCTTTGATTTTGAGTTAGTTAGATTATTAGAATTAAAAATTAATGTAATAACTTTGATTGAAGAAAGTGTGTCTCACGTAATATAACCCCCCATATATTTTCCATGATTTGTCAATCACCCACCCTGAGTAGAGCTAGTCAAGAGCATTTCCATATTGGTATTCCAGCTCTCCCAGCATAATTTTTATAGTAATATAAGATTGGTGCTTCAGGTCATAAATTGATGCTCATAAATATGCTGGGCGAGAAGTGGAATAATTTTTGAAATACTTTTAAAAATATTTTTTTTTAACAATTACGCATATACGTGTAGCGTTATATACATACACGCAACCTTACAAATGGTTATATATATGTGTGATATATATATGGAAAATGGCAAATTCTGTTACAATATATATATATATAATTATATAACTGAATATTTGTAAATACAGTAACTAAATAATTAAAAAAATTTATCCACTTAGGAGCACTTTCAATTATCTCAGTAATCTGTGTCAACTAATGCTTTGAAATGCTAACTTTCCCACAATTCTGTGATCTTAACATTTGCTGCTTGCCTGTTAATTAAGTCATGTTTATATTTGTATATTAGCAAAGCTTCTTTTATTTTTTTTTATTGTTATTTTTTTCAATTTGCAATATTTTTACACTGTTAAAATTGAACTCAAAACCATAAATACATGGTTTATTATGGTTGTAAAAAACAGATGCTGAAATATTATTATCTACTATGCAATTTTGTTTTGATTTCTGAACATGTTTTAATAATAGCAAGTGTCCTTTAGTTCTTTTTTTCAATGTACATCTAGATTCACCTATATATCCACTGCCACACCTACATATACATTTATAAATGACACAATTTTTATTTATAAATGAGGTTTTATCTTTAGAGTTATTTATTAATTTGTTTAATGTAGGAGGTATGTAAAATGCAACATCACATATATCTTTATAAATTTTCCTTATAAACTTTACTTGATCATTTGAATCTAGATGTACATTGGAAAAAAGAACTAAAGAACACTTGCTATTATTAAAACATGTTCAGAAATCGAAACAAAATTGCATAGTAGATAATATTTCAGCATCTGTTTTTTACGACCATAATAAATCATGTATTTATGGTTTTGACTTCAATTTTAACAGTGTAAAAATATTGCAAATTGAAAAAAATAACAATAAATGAAAAATAAAGGAAGCTATGCTAATATACAAATATAAACATGACTTAATTAACAGGCAAGCAGCAAACATTAAGATCACAGAATTGTGAGAAAGTTAGCATTTCAAAGCTTTAGTTGACACAGATTACTGGGATAATCGAAAGTACTCCTAAGTGGATAAAAATTTTTAATTATTTAGTTACTGTATTTATAAATATTCAGTTATATAATTATGTATATTGCTTTAAAAATACAGACATCGAATCATAATATATATATATATATAATCAAAACTACCCCAAATCCAAAATTAAACAAGACCAGCATAAAAATAATATTAAAACACAACCTAAGGTTTCACTGCTACAAGCAGACTTCTCAAGTGTAAAGAACTACAAAAACTACACAATATATATATATAATATTAAAAACTACCCACAAATTCATTCACTTCCCATCCACCCTTAATATTAAAAGATCTCTTAAATAAATTAATTGCTTCAGAATAATAAATTTTCAATAATAAAGATTCTTTAATTCTTCTTTTGATTTCATTTCTCTCAAAGAAGACAACCTTAGCTTCATCAAAATCAATAGTGTGGCCTGCATCTTTTTCATGGACATACAAAGCAGAACTAATATATCTATTTTTAACTCTACTTTTATGAACCTTTATTCTTTCATTTAAACTCAAACTACTCTGACCTATGTAAACCTTCTTACAAAATAAACAAGAAATAAAATATACTACACCAGGAATAGTCTTTCTATCAAAAACTTCTTTTGTATTATTTAATAAATTATTCAATGTAACACCCCTTTTCCAAGCAATTTTCTTATTTCCAAGCAATTTTCTTATTTCCAAACAATTTACTATTTCTACACACAATTTTATAAGAAGACAATTTAAATGGCAAAGAAATAAAATCATATTTTTCTTTAACCTTTACATCCTTACAAATATTACTATTAAATAAAATACTTTTAACAAATTTATCAGAATATCCAACACTTAAGTAATCTTTATAAAATTGATATTTCTGAAACAAAGCTACCCCACTAGAATTATTTAATTTAATATTCCTATGACAATAATTCCTTAAAGCTGCTACTTTATGAGATACAGACTGATAGCTATCAGGTTTAATTATAGATCTTAATTCTTTACTTTTAACTAAATGACTGCACAATAAACAATTAGTTTCTATATTTCTAATCACCAAAAGATCTAAAAATTTTAACTTACCAAAATCCAACCCCCCTCTTTCTAACACAAATTTTATAGAAGGATCAAAACAATTAAACTCAATTACAAATTCTTTCAATTTATCATTCTCAACTACAAATAAACAATCATCAACATATCTGACAAATAATTTTACATATAAACAATTCTTTTTAATAATAATTTCCTCTTCCATAAAACTAATATAAACTGAACATACTAAAGGAGAAATAATATAACCTATTATCCACCCTTCCTTAATCTTATAAAAATTACCTTTATAAGTAAAATATATAGAATCTTCCAATAACAAAAGCAAATCTTTAATTACCTTAATTTTATTTTTTGATAAGGAACTATTCTTAATCAATACAGACAAAAGAACATCAATACTGCTTAACCTATTAACAGACTGATGCTTGTAATGTTTATATATATATATATATATAATGTTTATATATATAAGTGTACATGTGCATTTATCTACAAATCCATATCAGAGATTGTCAAAGAATGGGTTGCAACCCACTACAGTTTCATGAGATAATTTTTGACAGATTACAGTAAATTTTAAATCATGAAAGTATTTTATATGTCTATTAAAAAATAAAATTTTTATGAGAGTATGCACATAGTGGTAGGAAATAATAGCCTGCTGTGAATACAGACTATTTTAGATATATATCATTGGCCACTGTTGCCCTTGAACTTGCAGTAATGAGACCTTAATGTAATAAAAATAAGAATTTGAAACAAAAGTTACAATGCCTATTACTCTTTATATAGAACTATCTGTATGGCAGTCATTCACAAATTCTTTGTTAATAGCAAACTTTTTAAATCTTGCACATAAATATATTTCCTTAATTCACCATCACTACAATATAAATATATGATATTTCAGCATAAAATATTAGTCTTAGATTCTTTTTTTTTCCATATGACAAGTCATTGGCCGGGAAGCAAACCTGCAACAACTGTCTGCAAGACACTTCTTGCAAGGCAGCTGTGCTGACCTCTCAGCTACCAATTCTTGACAGTTTTAGATTCATTGTTGCATGTTAGTTGTTTGTATGATAATAACAATTTTTTGTAGTCACAAATAAAAAAGTAAGTACTTTGTTAATTAAATAAATAATTTGGTACATAAATATTTTATTGCTATTTTTTATATTTACAGTAATAATGGACAAGTTCCTAAAAATAAATTTGATGAAAACACAAGTTGCTGAAAAGGAAACTCAAATAGAAGAAATAGCTACTGCTGAAAAAAAATAAATAAATAAAGATGAAGAAAGTGTATCACAAAGTTTTCATTTAAAGTGACCTGAAGTTATGAGAAAATATAATCCTGACTATTTAAAATTTACATTTATGAGAAGTGATGATAATGAACATAAATGTGTTAATTGCTGTAAAATTCTTAGATATGGGAGTTTATGTTCAAACAAATTACTTCAACATTTTATTCAAAACTTGCAGATTTAAAAAACAAGTTGCTTCATAATTTTTAAAAATAAATGAAGAGAATTAAATATTTCAAAAAATAAGCTTTTTTACTTTAATTTACTAGTACTGATGAAAAACCTATGCATGATTTTTGTAATATCAATTTGAGAATTGTACAAAGTAATAAACCTCACACAATTGATGAGTCATTAGTGCTTTCAGTGATAAAAGATGCAATTAGTGTTATATTTGTGTGCATAAAAAACATTGAATAAATTCTGATTTCTAATAATGCAACTGTACGAAGAATTAATGAAATGTTTGAACCAATAGAAGATCAGCTTAGCAGAGGTAAAACAAGTGATTTTTTTTCTACAATTGGATGAATGAACAGATCTACAAGGTTTTACCCAATAATTTTATATGGAGCAAATTATTCAAATCTCTCAATATGTATGTAAAATAAAATAAAATAATCGGGGTGAATTGTGTTAGTATATGTATAGAGGTACATGGGACATGTGTGAAAAAAATAATGGTATTGTAACAAGTATCTCAAATTAAGTCCAAACTCACTGCAGTTTTTGAAAATAAGCATTAGTTACTAAAACAATTTCAAAAAGTTTAAACAAATACTGCCAGACTTTAAATTTTATAAAGACTAACCCACTAAAGTCAGGCTGATTTAAATAACTTTTTGCAGTTGATGAGTAATGGACTAACAAGACTTGTTGAATTTTATGTTTGAATGAGCAAAACTATTATGCAGAATGTCTACTTGATGACAATTATGTTTTTAAACTCATATATTTTGCAGATATATTTTCAAAATTACATTAAGTAAATGTATAACTTCAAGGAATGGAAGAAGATTATATATTTGCAGTATATCTTACATTTTATCAAAAAATGTTACAAATGAAAAAAATTAAAGACAAAGTATGATTGTTTTGAACATTGGACACTTTTATGACAGAAAATGATGTGATGTCAAATAATAACTTGATTTCTACACTAACATCACATCTAGATTCCTTGAAAGAAAATTTTGATTATTATTTCAGCAAAAAAATGAAAAATCTGGGAAAAACACATGGATTATAAAGCCATATCAGTGTGTTGATTTTGTTAAAGGTATATCAGTAAAGGCAGACACAGAGCTAATTGATTTGTCCAAAGACATGTCCTTCAAAATGATTTTTAATCATAAAAAATTAGTACAATTTTGTTTGCCAATTACAGCTAGCTGATTTTAAACTTCTTTTTTAAAACTATATCTTATAGCAGGGGTCCCCAACCCTATGCCCGTGGGTACCATGGTGCCCGCAGACCATTTTACGTGTGCCCACTGCTATCCGATCACGATAAAAAATTATTTATCTTATACAAATAAATTTAATTTTTAAAATTTCTTACAAACTATTGTATTATATTGTAATCAAATTGTAGAACATACTATACTTTTACAGCATAAAAATATAAACGTTAATTATATGTTAAAATTTTATTTTTGAAATAAATATTTTTTTGTACATTATGTGTATTATTAACAATATCCAACTATAAATTTACATTGAAAAAATAAATGGTGCCCACCACCTGGTTGAAAAAATAAATGGTGCCCACCACTTGGCTGGTATTATAGAATGTGCTCTTAAAGTGCAAAAAGGTTAGGCACCCCTGTCTTATAGTGTGGAGTTGGATTTTTGGAAACGATAAAAATTAAAAACAAAATTGAAAATGAACTGCAATGATCGATTACTATGCAACTGAAATTAACCAATATCAACTTAGATGTCAAATATATCATTTATAAATATAGGAAACAAACCCATTCTTCTCATAGTTTCATTATGTGTTTAATTAATAAATGTAAATATAATTTTAAGTATAAATATAGTAAAAAAAAACTATAAGTCATATATATGTTTGTCTATCTTATTATGTATCTAGTAATTATAAAATGTATATATATATAAAATTTAAGTATATTCAATAAAGAAATTAAAAGTAATAAAACCTAACTTTTTTTATTGATCTCCAATTTTCCTCTTTAAATATTTTGCAAGAGAATAAATTCTGAAAAATTATTGTTTTTAAAAATGGGTTTCAACCTACAAAAGTTTGATAAACTCTGATCTACGCTATAATTTATTTATTATTTTATTATTAATAATTTTAATCATTCATATCCTACACATAAATTGTAATTTGTTAATTACCAATATGTGAGTTTGTGTATATATATAATATTATAACTTATAAAAATAATTTTTAATATAATCATTGAAATCAATAATTAAAACTAAGTAATCATTTTAAATTTACTGCCAAGAAGTTATACTTATTTTAGATATTTATATGATAAAAACAATGTGAAAAAATGAAAGAGCATGGAACCTCTTATTATTTTTAATTAGATATCAGTTTTAATTTACTAATTTGTTTAGTAAAGAAAATGGATTGTTTTCACCTTTATTTTTTTTTAAAATACATATTATCACCACTATTCAATATGTTAATATTTGTAATAAACAAAATAATACTTTTATTTGAATTAATTATTATCTGATAAAAATATATTTGTTTTATTTTTTTTATAAAAAAAATATTTTTTTTTTTTTAAATATATTCAGAACAGAGAGACTGAACTATTATTTGAAATATAAACATTATTTATTTCAAAAAGCAGTAATAATTAACAAGAACTGTAGTAAATGTAGGTATTAAATAAGTCATTCATTAGGATTTTTTTCTTTCATCATTTCTATGTTACTTAAAGCAATATATAAGCTATAGTTACGTGATATCTTATTGATTCATACAAGAAGCTGTTAGAATAAAGCATTATTTTAACTTTCTGTTTTAGAGGGTAAATCCACAAGGCTAACAATAATAACAACAAAAAGTCTTCATATTATCTTTAGGACAAGCTTTTAGGTTTTATATCTTTTAAATAAGCTTGTGTTAAAGATGAAATTAGCCACCACTAAACTTATTCCACTGTGTTTTCTGAGATAGCATAACTACTCACAACACAGTTATATTTAAATTTAACAAATATAATACTTAGAGATAATGACAGATATTATTTTTCCCTTATCATAGTTTTTATTTATTTAATGCAAAACATCAATTATGTTTCCTTGTTATTTTTTATGCAAATATGATTAAAGAAGCATCAATTCTTTTCTTTTGTCCTTGAGATAAGTCTGGTAGTATGAGTATGAGATCTATAGGAATAGATTAAGCACACCCAGGGCCGGTGGAAGTGGGCATGCAACGCATGCTAGGCATGCCGGCGCTGGCAGAAGGAGGCGCCATCACTGAGAGATTAGCATCTGAAAAAGAAGGCGCCATCCCTGAGAAATTAAAACTCTACTAACAAAAATACTCACATTTGAAGAATATTATTCTCAAATGTTTATTTACAAAAATTATTGAGAGTAGATTATTGAAAATCATATGAAGTCATATTATATCTTATTAAATGACACACACAAGCAGGCCTGCACACAAGCTCTGCTTAATATTAAAAATATAAAACAATCAAATCTATTATTTATCATGAACAATAAACTAAACATAAAGTTTATTATATTACAAATTTCATATTGTAATGTTTATATATATATAGTACTGCTTATAGTAAACTATAAGTAACTTTCTGCTAGCAAATATATAAATAAGCACACACTAAAAGTATTATAAATTAGAACTTATATATGTATATGCGTATATATATATTAGATCATGTACATAATTTTGAAATCGTAAGAAACGATTATAATATTGCAAAATAAAACATTTTCTAATTTTTAATTTAAATAATAATTTGATATAAATATTCGAACGTGTATGTAATATATATTATAGGTATAATTCCAGTAAACTTAATATAATTTTCAGTTTACTTTTTATTTTATATATTTTAATCATTGTCAAAAGTCTATTTTTTTGCATACTAATTAGGTTTGCAAATTAATTACATACGTTTGCTTATGATGTTTATCGCAAATTTTAAAATCTTAGTAAGAATTTGTAAACAATAATTATAATCCCAGGAAATTTTCTATTGAAATCGCAAATCAGGCCTGGCAGGCCACCTGTGTTAATTAGAAAAATATATGATAACAAAAGAAAATCTTGCCAATGGTAAAACTAAAATGTTCAATCAAGCGTAAAAAACTGGACACTTGAGTTATTTTAAAACCTGACCATTTTTAATGTCAATGGCTGAATATTTCCAATTTATTAGCTGCCTTTTTTAGGTAAACAAGTTAAACAACTTCTTCCCCTCCGTGTATAGAGTTTTGTATTTTGGCGCAAGAAGTAATTTGTGTTGGACATCTAAATTAGCGATATATAATCTTAAGTATTAAGATACATGATGTAAATATATAAATTAGAGTCCGTATTTATTTATTTATTACATTTGAAAATTATTTTAAAGTGGCGTTCATGAGTAAAAGTAATATGGAATCAAAAACTAAGAAAAAACTATCCGGTGCACAAAATCGTAAACGCCAAGCTGAAAAAATAGCAAACATTAAAAAACAAAGTGGATCACTTAATAAATATCTTAAAATATCAACTCTTCCGATCTCCGTGCACATCATCTAGATCACAGGGAACTGTTGAAAATATTGAACAAGATTTTAGTAAGAAACAGTTAAGTGACAACAAAGTCATTGTGCCAATATCATATCAAATGTGTACAAATTTAGAAGATCCAGCTGAATGGAATAAAATCGATGACAAACTACGTGTTATTTTAGTAGAAATGGGGCCTGTTCAAAAGAAAGATATTATATATCCGAACGATGTACATGGCCGTAAATTTTCTGATGTATATTATAATAGAAAAATGGAAAACGGAGAAGTAGTTTTTCGAAAATGGCTTATTTATTCCGAAATTTTGAACTCTGTGTTTTGCTTTTGTTGCAAAGTTTTTGGATCTACTGAATCTAGCCTCATAGAAGGATACAATAATTGGAGAAATTTAAGTACAACTTTACACAGACATGAAACTAGTATGGCTCACATGAAAAGTTTATTGAATTGGAATGAACTTGAGAAAAGATTAAAAAACAAAATTACTATTGATTGTCAATCTCAAAATTTATATGAAATGGAAAAGAAACATTGGAGGAGTGTTTTGGAACGGCTGATTGAAATTATCAAATTCCTTGGTAGTCAAAATTTAGCATTTCGCGGATCATCTGATAAATTATACGAAAAAAATAACGGAAATTTTTTAAAATTAATTGAATTATTTGCGAAGTTTGATCCCGTTATGGAAAATCATGTTGAGAGGGCCCTAGATCAAGACAATAGAGTACATTATTTGAGCAAAGATAGCCAAAATGAATTATTGGAAATTTTAAGTACAGCAATTAGGGAAACAATTTTATTATCGATAAAGAAATCCAAATATTATTCTATTATTTTAGATTGTACACCAGATGCAAGTAAAACTGAACAAATGACCATAATTATTCGCTTCGTTTTTTGTAATAATGGAATGGTTAAAATTAGAGAAAACTTTTTAGGTTTCATAGATATAACAGATTCCACTGGACGAGGTTTATGTACAACAATAATTGAACAACTGGAAAAATGGAAGATTCCCATTGAAGACATGCATGGTCAAGGGTATGATAATGGGGCCAACATGAAAGGCAAAAAGGCTGGACTTCAAAATTTGATTTTAACCAAAAACCCTCGTGCATTTTACGTACCATGTGCTGCTCATTCTTTAAACTTAATCATAAACGATGCCGCCAAAGTCAATGTAGATACAATTGGTTTTTTTGCAATTGTTCAAAAAATATACAATTTTTTTTCATCATCTTATAAACGGTGGTCAATCCTTTTAAAATTTATTAAAACTTTAACTCTAAAACAACCATCAGAAACACGATGGGAAAGCAGAATTGATGCAATCCGGCCTCTACGGTATCAGTTGGGTGAAATTTATGATGCACTCTATGAAATAATGAACAACGAATCTTTTAATAGAGAAATTCAACATGAAGCTCAATCACTCTGCACTAACCTTAAGGATTACAAATTTATTTGTTCTTTAATAATTTGGCATGATATATTAAATAGAATAAATCCTGTCAGTAAAATGCTCCAAAATGTAAATATGAATGCTTCACTTGCTTTAGAATCGATCGCAAATCTAAATAAATTTTTACGAGAATATCGATCTGATTCAAATTTCAAAAACATTCTCAAAATTGCAGATGAACTTAGCGAAGAGGTTGATGGAGAGAAAGAATTTAAAACTGCCAAAGAAGTTCGACAACGGAAAAAAACTCGTCAATTTGATTACGAGCATCAGGACGAAACACCTCAAATACCTGAAGAAAAATTTAAAATAAACATGTTTTTTACACTTTTAGATGTAGCGATTAATTCTTTAACAGAACGCTTTGAACTCCTCGAAGCATGTTATAATAATTTCAATTTTCTATATAAAATATCAGAAATTAATAAGAGCGAGTTACAAGCAAAATGCAAAGATTTAGAAAATATTTTGAAATTTGATAACAGTAAAGATATTAATGCTACAGATTTATTCGATGAATTATGTGCTTTTCGAGATATTTTTCAAAAGGATTTTTAAATTCTCAAAACCCTTTCGAAACACTTAATTTTATAGTTTCTAATAATTTATCTATGCCAAACTTATCAATAGCTTTAAGAATATTATTAACATTACCTGTTAGTGTTGCAAGCAGTGAACGCTCTTTTTCTAAGTTAAAATTAATTAAAACTTACTTGAGAACAACTATGTCACAAAAACGGCTTGTTAATTTGGCATTAATTGCTATTGAAAATGATATTTGTGCAGAACTGGAAATAAATACAATCATATCAAGGTTTATTAATATGAAGTCAAGGAGTATAAAATTATTATAATTATAACATGTTTTGTAATGCATTTACTTTTTTTAACTGTATTTTCTTTTTTTTAATATTAAAAATTATTTATTTACATTGCCTTGTTTGTTTCCCTTAGAAAGATTTTGTACACTAATATTTATAACATGTAGGTGGTATACATTAAAGTGACCAGATTTTAACATTGGTAAAATGGGACACCATTGACCGGGGGGGGGGGGCTGATTAAAAATTTGGTTTATATGGAGCGTTTATATAGATATAGCGTACATTAATAATAATAAATTAAATATGTATGCTTGTAATATTATCTTTTTTTAAAATTATTTCATTTATAAATTGTAAATTTATTATTAAATTTGCTAATATTTGCATAAATTTAGAGGTTAGAAAAATTAGCAAAAATTTTAAAAATAATGGGTTTGTTAAAAACAGACAGTGACACAAATAATAAATATGAAATTTTAAAAAAAAAAATATTTGAGATTAAAATATGTAAATGTTTTTCGAAAATTATTTTAAACATTTAAATATTTTAATCTCAAACATTATTTTTTTTTAATTTATTATATATATATATTTGAATCACTCTGTCTATTTTTAACAAACACATTATTTTTAAAATTTCTGCAAATTTTTCTAACATCTAAATTTGCCGTGTTAAATTATATATTATTTCATACAAACCGTTTGTATGAAATAATATATAATTTAACAATCAATTTTATGCTATTTTTGATATCAAAAATAGCATTACATCGTGCATTCTTTCTAAAAATCATGACTTTTTTAAAACGCCACGGGACACGGTCGGGTCACCTTAGTAAACATACATATTGACAGGGGCGCCAAAATCAAATTTGCATGCGGGCGCCTAGTACCCAGCACCGGCCCTGAGCACACCATGTAATTATTTTAATCCTACGAAGCTCAGGGCAGAATGCTACAAGTTTTGAAATTGTTTGTAGTCATATAGTTTAATCAATTGAAAAAAATTATTGTACTCAATCTTCAATTTGATTGGTAAACTTAAGAATGAAAATATCATTATTCATATAAGGTATAGGATATTTTCTCCAGACATAAGTTGATTGTTCAGATAACTGAAAATGTTTATAATAAAAAGCAATTACATTTTAAATAGTATACTTATTTTATAGTATCAAACAAGCTTGTTTCAAGCTTGTCTTAGAATCTTTGTTTTATTATTATTTATAATAAATTACATTTTTGGGAGAAATTTTAAATCTTTTTGAATTAATTTACATATACAACAATGACTGAATGATTTTAGTGCACCAGGTTTTAAAATTCTATTTTTATGATGTGTGACATCAAATATGAAGATTCATTTCATCTAGTATAAAATTAGTAAATTTAAATATTTTCTACTTATACTACTCAAGCAAACAAAAACACTTATACTACTAACTCATTACAGTCTGGATTAAGTGATACCATTTATAAGTGATAGTAAAAAGTATAATGTCTAAAAATAAATAATGAATGTCGATTTGAATTGTTTATTAATTGCATTAATGATTAAATGAATCTATCAATATCTGAATATCCAATTATTATTATTTTGCTGTGATATCTATTAAAACTAAATGCCATTTCCAAACAACATATGCCATAATATGAGAATCTATCACAGATGAATAAAAGCCTCAAGTTTTAAGTATATAATTTAATTCATAATACTTTAATATCAAGAAATATATACTAAAATTACATAAACGATTATTAGCAAAGAGAATTAAAACTTAGACAAACTCCCCCCCCCCCCTTCCCACTCTCCAAAACCACTTTCCAGGTAGTGTAGTTAATTACATAATTGTAAAAAAAAAATTATAGAAATAAACTAGTTATGCCTATTAACATTCATTCACTTATAAATCACAATTATTATTTAAACATTAATGTAATTATTGAAATTTAACGGTTCCTACTTTCATTGTAATTATTAATATATATTTTTACTGAAATATTCTTTGTATTATTGAGGATTGTTTGTTTTCTGATTTTCTACTGGTCTTTTAATACGTAATTAAAATCCTTGTTTTCAAAACAAAAAAACAATAAAAATTTATAGATTTGCTAAAACTATTAATAAAATAAATGTTCAGAAGATGTTAGACTTAATAGCACAAGACAGCGGAGAAATCTATCAAAAATATTCCCTTTCTTTCACCAGCATTTTTCTTTTATGGAAATAAAAAATGGTGCTCGTTGAAGATAGTTTGTGCCTTTCGAAAATTGTTAAAAATTTTTGGTAATTAATAAATCAAATTAACATTTAAAACAAAATAATATTTAAGATGAGATAAAAAATATTTATTTATTTTCGTTTTATTTTTTTTTCAATTTTTTACAGGAGAGCAATATATATAAAACACTAGAGACTTATATTGAACAGTGAATTGATTGTGACTTTTAGTTTTATTTTGATGAAGGTAGGAAGTGTAACATCTCAAAGCATAATGTCTCTGCAGACAAGAAGCAATGAAGAATGGTTTATATAAAATGTGTGAGCAGAAATTTTAATGTGTTTGAAACTATAATGAATATCTATGGGTACATCAACTATTTACCTGTTTTAATTGAATCGATTGGCTACCGACCTAGGAGACTCGGAACTTGCAATTAAAGTTACAATCTCTTGGAGCGTCTAGATTATCTAGGGAAATATCCCATCTAAGAGTGGGTAGATGGATTTGGATTGAATAACAAAATTAATTTAAAATGATTTTGATTAAAACTGAAAGCTTCTTTTATTAGTTTGGCAGGTTGATTTTCAAAACAGGTTAGGCAAAAAAAAAGATGCAGTTTTATTAATATCAAAAACAAATATAGCCGCATGTATGTTGTCATACTCCTTTTTTTAATATGAACGTGTGTGTGTTTATATATAGGTATGTTATCAAAGCTTGTATATAAATATATAATTGTAATTTTTATAAATAATTAAAACTACATACTTTTGTTAAAAAAGTAAAATATCATTCAAAATAGCCTCTCCAACAGTCCGTTAAAAAATAATAAAGAGAAAGACATATTTATGTTCACATAAAGATGAGAAATTTAGATTAGAATATAGCTATTGAAAAACTAGTACTGATAGTTAGTATTGAATTAAATACCTAAATGAAAAATTGTAAGTCTGTTTGAAACTATATAAATTTAGTATTATCCAACCAGAATTTGAATGTTAGTATATATATATATATGAGCATTGCCTTGACAACAGTTTGAGATTGTTGTTTGTAATTGATATTGGAATTGTCTAAGTGTAGTCTGATTTTTTATATGTATATATATATATTGTTATCAATCGAAATTTAATGTTATTTGAATATTATTATTATTTTATATATGTCAAAGCATTGACCGGGAAGAGAACCCGGGTGGCTGCTTAGAAGGCAGCTATGCTAGCCGCTAGGCCACCAACGCTTGACATAATTGAATATTTGAGATAAGATCAATATTTTTTTTTTATTTTCTGGATAGTTTTAATAGGTAATGTATTAATCTTTAAATACTGGTATAGTTATTATAATGATGAAATGTTAAAGCAAGATTTGTCTTACTATTGCAAATAAATTAACAAATTAATCCTATTCATTTAAGATACAAATATTAATTCAATTAAACAAATAAACTGGCTTAAGTCGTCATTTTAATCGGTAGTGCAAACCTATTGGCTAATAAAATTTTAATTTACAATGGTTATGTATAGATTTACACTTTGCATTTTATAATAAATAATCATAAAGTGGTCCTAGAATCATAAGATTGGCTTGGCAAATGTATATATATATATTGTTTTATGTTACATTTTTTGTATGAATTCAATATATTATTATTATTATTACTTTCAAAAGGACTTTAATAATAATAATAATAAATATTATTATTATTATTATTATTATTATTATTATTATTATTATTATTATTATTATTATTATTATTATCTAAGTTGGTTATACATTTTATAGAATAATAGAGTAATTAATTTATTATAGCTAGATGTTTAAAAAGTAATTAGCAAATTACCATAATTATTTTAATAGTTATATATAATAGTTATTTCAGATAAAAACCCTTATTTGAACTGCTTTAATAGTTTTTAAAGTATACGGAATTTAATTATTTAAAGTAAATAAAAGTGATTATAATTGGATATTATTGTATTATTTTAAACTATTGTTTATTGGATGTGTATTACAATAACTTATTATTTAGTTAGAAAGATATTAATTTTATAATGTTATTAAACTAGTAATTATGTAATATAGGGTATATATATATAGACACTAGGTATATAATAAGCCTGTGTTTCAGTTAAACTAGTAATTGTAAATACATAATATTTTTCATATCTAGTAATTGTATGCATTGGAATTGATATTTTAATCATATTAATTAAAACAAGTTAATTTATTTAAATTTGAAGCTTATAGATGTAGTTTACACTTAATTTAGATATTAAGCTTTTAATATTCATATATATTTAAAATAGAGTACTAATAATTTTAGATATATAGGATAGTTATAATTTATAGTTTAATGTTCAGGTTTTATTGATTTAAAGGATGATTAATTGTGAATTGCTAATCGTATTTGTAAGGGATATTAAATAAGAATCTTTCATTTATTTTATGTTATTATGATTTTAGTCTCATAATTTGTATGATTATTTAAATTATTGGTTTTCACTGTATATAATTATAAGTTGATGTAAATTGTGGGGTATATTGAATAAGTTGATCTTGTACATTTTGTTTTTGTTATAGTTTTAGCATGGAAAACATTTTGTCCTATTATAATTTGACGCTTCAATTCATGGGACAATCTGAATTATTGGCTGATCACATTTTTATTCCAATACAACTTGGGAATCAATATTTAGGATAGGTTTATTCCATTACAATTTGCTTTCTAAATCTCTGCAGCACATTATGAAAAAAATTTGTTTTATTAATTACAAGTCAATGTGCATAAATTTGAAGGATAACAAGCCTCTTAGCATAGTTCTAATTTGGATTACTATTTTATTGATTGTGTAAATTTATAAGATATTTAGAGAGAATTATATGTTTTGTGACAGTTATGGGCTAATGTACACAAGTTTGTAACTCATAGCAAAGTTTTTGTCATCAACAGCTAGGTATTTTCGTGCCATTATAAGTTGGCATCTCTAATCAAGAGCTTGAATGTGGGATAGTTAGCAAATTATGCATATATTATCATCACATTTACCATTTTATTTCAGTTCAACTGGTGTTGCAATTTGTAATGCATTAGTAAACTAAGACCATTCCATTATTTATCATTTTAATCCATTACAATTTGGTGCCTTGATTACTGGGGCATACTAAAATCCTTCTCCATTTTTATCACATTTTTATTCAATTACATTGTAACACAGCAAAAGAATAATGGTCTCAGAACATGAACCAAACAAAGAGTTAATGGCTATCCATCAAAGGATTCATGAACAGGCACCATATGAAAAGGATTTTTAAAACACCATAGTATGAATTTTTTTGTAGGCAATACTACCGATAAATATAATTGTTAAAATATAAGGTTCTTTTATAATTCAAAATACTTTATGTTAATTTTTAAAATGTCTATTATCTCATATATAGGTTTTTTTGTAAATTTAAAATATTTTGATCTCAGGATTCAAATTCAGAATAAAAATGCAATTTTGAACTAAATGCTAACATTTTAACAAAACATGATAGCTATTACCAAAGCCAGACATGGAATATTTGACATTTCTCTTAATGTATTTTGAAATCTTAGTATTTTTAAGAAAATAAAAATGAAATTACATAATAACAGAGTATTCAAGTACTTAAGAAATATATAACTGGTTACTTGTAAAACATTGTAATTACTTTATAATTATTTAATATAACTACTTTATTTCCACTGACTATAACATACAGAAATATCATATTTTCTTATGCAAATTTGAATAAGTAATGTCAAAATAATTTTGAAGGCAGTAAAGGCATCTTTTATATTGCCAATTACATAAAAAGGGCATTTGAATTGGAACAAAAAATGTAACATTTATCTTCAAAGAAGGCAAGTAAAATAATTAAATAATTATTAAGCAAAATGAATGTATAAACATTATGAAAACATTGAAATGTACTTTTAAAAAAAATATTAATACAAACTGTAAGATATTTTGATAAATACATGAGCTAATGCAATATGTCATAATGGCAATGATACAAAAATGTATTTAATTAATGATAAAAATATTTATTTACAACATATAAAATTTTTTTAATTACAATAATTATTATTTTATTTAACCTACTATACTATAGTACAAATATTAACAACTTTATACATTGATGTACTTTTCTTAAAACCATTTGTCCAATTTTATATCTTAAGTTATATTCATTACCCAATAGTTTTTTTTTATTCATCAAATAACATCTTTAATTCCAAACATTACTCATAAAATAAAACAATATATCTATACTTCTTTGTCCAAGCTCCTAAGAGACATTATACACTTTTCTTAATCAAAAACAAAAATCAGTGCAGAGACACTTAATAAATATTAATATGCAATATAAGACACCATAAAAATACCTGTTTTGGGGTGAAGAAAAACTATGTATGACACTGACACAAAACTTTAAATTAAAATTATAGTGGAACTAATATGGAATTATAAAGCTGAACATGTATCAAAAATATACTTTAATATTGAAACTATAGGTATAGTGGATAAAGGAAATAGAAAATATACAAAAGGCATACATTCATTCAATCAGTTCAACATTATATGTATACCGATAAAACTAGTATTGCATAACAGTGGCAGCATTCTATTTATAAATTATTTAAACATTCTCATACACATACTGATATTTATAACACTTTCATTCATAAAAACTTTCCACAAATATGCAAATGGCTGTTATACATTTGGGTACAATCATTTATACAATTTTAAATAATTATATAGAAAACTCTGGAATAATAAAATTAATCCATAAAATAAAACCTACCATATATTTTATCAATTCTGCCCTCTGGAACAACATTCATACAAACATATTTATATCATAAATAATCAATCATAATATAAAATATAAGTTATGGCTATAATATATATATATGATAATCCTATAATAACATTTTAGAGAGTAACAGTTCTTTTCCTTTTTTATAATAAAAAACTGACTCTTTCAGTTATTTTTGTTTTCTTTTTGAAGTGATATATGACTACAATGACTTTCACTAAAATAGAACAAATGCATATATATGCAGAAATATTTTGAGAAAAGTTTGTAGTGAAATTTTGCATATGAAAAAATAACAGGAGCCGACAGCAAATAATTTAAATAGTATAGAGTTTTTTTAAAAACACATTTTAATGACGATGAGAGCCAGATGAGTAATGGATAGAAGGATAATTTTAGTTACAAATTGCTATTTATGAAGTTTTATTATTATAGGTCAATTTTTTTGTGATATTAATTACAATGTTACAAATTTAAATTATACTTTTTGCATTTGTAAGTACAAAACAATATGTTTGAATTAACCAGCAATTTAGAAAATTATTCAAATAAATAAATGAATGTACAACGAATAGCTATGTTATTTATTTTAGTATACAACCATATGGATATATTCTTTTCATTATTATAATTAAACAGTTGGTTTTTTTAGAAATTTTTCTTTATGATAATTTTATAAGACAACTTTAAATAATTGTCATTGCTTCTTTTTATAGATTAATGCATTTTTACAAGTTCATAATTCTATATATAAGCTTGATATAAGTAGATTTATTATTTTTAGAAACAATAATAATTATTAATCACTAATTGAAAGTTAATTTAAACATGCCAGCGATAGTCTTATGTGAATGTACAGAATTTAACTAATGTTTAAATAAGAATGAAATTATAGTTTTCTTTATATGAATTCTATTTTCCATGGGATTCTTTGAAAAATATTACAATTTTTTTAGCATCATTTTTAAATTTATTGTTTGATGAATCATCTGAGCATTTGCTTTCAGGAGAAATATTGCATGGATAACTTGCTTATTTTCTATTCAATCATGAAGATGATAAAAAAAGTAAACTTTTAAATTGACTCTTAAAAAATAGTTAAATAAGATACAAACAATTTTATTTACTAAAGTGAAATTGAAAATTGAAGTTTTTAAGTGCATTTTTTATGTTGAAGTGCCTTAAATTTTTAGAATATCTATTTTTATACTAGTGTGGGTGTTGCTCATTTCCACACACTTGTACCAAGATCTTTACAGCAATTCTTTTTTATCAAACCAATCATTTACAGATCTACATTGTAATATTTAAATTAATAGCACATTATGGACTTTTTAATTAATCTGATCATGATGTTGCATTTTAAATCCAGACAAATTTGATCATATGGCAGTCTAGACAATAAATGAACTTGTTAAATAATCATTTTATCAACTCTAAATAATTATTAAATCAATTATTTAATAAAATTATTAACTGATATGAAATTAAATGTTCTTTTCATTAAATATACTATTTTCAGTTCATTTAACTCATTTACTTTATATCATAACTAAAATCTTTTAACATTATAATAGACATACTCAATTTTAAAATACACATTACTTTTAATAAATCTTTTTAACTTTTAATATTTCATCTACTTCTATTAAATTCAGACATACTCACATGCATACTAAATATAATCATTTCTAATATAATGAAAATAAACTATTTATTGACTGATATTTAACTCCAATTAATAATCTTAGTTGTATTTATCATTTTTAAACTTTAATTTTAAATAATCTCACATAAACTGATATTTAATAAATCATAACTATTACTCAAACTATTTATTTTAAAAATCAACAATAAACAAATCAGCATTTCAGACAACATTAAACAACTATTGATTACATCTATTTGAAACAAATTAAACTTTAGATTAACCTTTCTTTAGATTAAATATTAATTGTATTTTTTCAAGCAGATATCAAACAATCTAATATTTAAATAACTGATAACTAAATAAGCTAACTGATGTACTTTAACTCACACTATTGAAATATATAATTTAAGATTGTTATTATAATAATACAGATAAAGATTTTTATTTAATGTAATCTTATATAAAATGTAATTCTTTAAAATATATATCTAACCCACATGATTAAATATATGGTTACAATATATATATATATATATATATATTGTGATGATCGCACATACTGCGGTCACACATATAAATATTAAACATTCACAGAATATTAAATATCATGTTTGATAAAATAAATAAAAAAGAAAAAAGAGCGAGCTTAGAAAAATTTACAGAACAAAGAAATGTTTCAATTAATTAAAAAAGAGAGGGAATTAGAATCAAAAAGATTCTTATCTTTTGCCGTCCAAAGTTCGGATTTTGGTGAAATTAAAATGTAAAATTAGAAATATTGGAGGCGTACATTAAAAAATAAAGTGATAAAGAAATATAAATCAAATGCAAGTTAAAATCTGATTTTGAAAGAAAGTAAAGTTTAAAAAAACCTTAAATAGCACGCAAAACATAGAAAGTTAAACATAATCAAAAGATAAGGAGCTTGGTTTTAAAGTACACATTTGACGATAAATGAAATGCGTGTATGGAGTGTATTTGAAGCAGAATATAGACAGCAATAATAAATGTTTGTCTAAACTTAAATAAAAAAAGGAGAGAAAAACGTATTAAAATCTGTGTAATTAAATTAAAAAATATTGAAATAAATAAATGTACATAGTGCTACTAGATTGGGTAAAACAAATTTACATATGGCTGAAGGCATAGTAAGAAAGGTGTGAATGAAAGTGAAAACAAAGGATCGGAAGGACAAAGGCTGGTGGAATTCTTTAATTAAAAAAAAAGAGTTTTCAAGAAAGATTAGAGCTAGAGACTTCGTGTTGAGAGGGTGGTAAAACACAGCTCCAATAATCAACCGCTATAGTTAACAAATATGACTTTCAACATCGGTGCCTCATCTAGAATGGCTGGCTAAGGCCGTCATGGTCGCTGGTCGATCCGGACTTACTGTACTAATGGTTCTGGCCAAGATATAACAACTGCCATCATAGCGCTTGCTGGTGGATTCATTTAGTTGCCTTGTCTTGATGCCTTAAACACTGAGAAGCTACACACAACCAAATCTAACCTGCGACCGTCCCTCCTAAAGAAGTGGAGAAAATCCACGTGACGGTCAGCAAGACATCGGATAAATTCAGAGACTAAAACCTAGGTAAAGATACATACTATTTTGTTATATATTTCAATGTGCACATAGTTTAATTAGACAATGGCCACATGCCTTTTGTGAATGATAAAGACATTCTTGAATTTTTTTTGATAAATAACCAGACTGACAATTTATAAATGTACCATCATTTATAATAGTTTTATATGTATTTTTTTCTTGTAGCACTATAGATTATAATCTGTTTTTTCATTTCATGTTAATGTGTTTTTTTTATATCTTTTTTATGATTAATTTATTCTATTAAATCTATTATTTTATTTAAACCTGCCTTGTCTTGTTCTTCGCCACTCCAAAAAGGGTAGTCTAGTCTAAGGGTGGGAAAACTATTATTCATTTTTTTTATTATTGAATTAACATGTGGAAGTTGGTGGTGCAGTATTTGATCACATTAAATTTATAAATCATCCAAGCACTGTAACTCTGTCAGATCTTACAGCAGTTGAGAGATGGTTGGTCAGGAAAAATAATCTGGTGCTATATCCGTATAGCATACAGATTCGGTCAAATACAGATATAGATTCCTGTATGTCCGTATGTTCTCTCTGCTTGAGGTAGCGGAAAGTGGACGATCTTGAATCATTAGATTTCCACATTATGCACTCATAAAAGGGAAGTGTAGCCTTCGATTGTCCCATGCCCGTTACAATATATATATATATATATATATATATATATATATATATATATATTGTAACATTATTAAAGTAAGCTCAAAAGAAATATAGTTAAAATATCATTGGATTGTCAAAAATTCAAATATTATTAAAATCTCAAATATTCAAATATTATATTCATTGTAACATAAATAAACTGATCAAAAGGATTATAAAAGATTAAATAATTAAGAAACGATTCAAATATGAATATTTAGCTTAATAAACGAAAAGCATTGTAGCTTAAATTAAATTATGAGAAGAATACCTGAGTAGTGGCTATTAAACAAAAAGGTCAGACTGAGTTATCAATCATATTAAGGGTCATTGGATTCAATGAAACATACTTCTATAATTAGATTTCTCAAGATATCATAATATCAATAATTATAAACAAATTATTAATAACAACTATTATAACTCAGGTATATGGAAATCAAGTGAGGTGAGCACACTAGTAACTCAATAAAATATCTTCTCAGGTATACAGACAGTAGATTTTATCCACTTTCATTTCTTGGTTTGATGTTAAGTGCATATCCAAACAAATACCAAGTGAATATGGTCTAGCAGGGTGCCACTAGATTATCTGAATCTAGACACAGTTATATCTAATAACCTTTTCACATGTACCAGGTTTGAATCCCTTTTGGTACCTTATTTCTTACAAAATGTATGATTTTGATTTTTAGACCCATAACACTGTATGCACTAATATTTAAGTAAACACCTGGGTAACATAAAACATCTTTAAACTGAAGTGGAATTCATTAGACATAAATCATTTCTTAGATCTTAGCATAACAAAGGTGTTTCAATATTTTTTTATAAGTTTTACTAGCTCAGATTACTATTGATTTAAGATGGCAATTCACTCATCCTTTCATGAAATAGATGAGGGGATGGTGGTTATAATAATACTGAGAAATCACTAAATACTATGAAATCAATATTTATTTATGGCCTTTAAACATTTAAACAGCTCATTAATTAAAACATTGATGATGATGATGATGATAATGATAATGATAATGACAATGGTTTCAACCACAGCTTTAGGACTAAGCCTAAACATAAAACCTAATTTTTATAAAGAAATTCATAATTATTGTTAATCTTAGCATATTTAATCATATCTTAAACAACTAATATTCAACCATTGATGATGAATGATCACACTTGATAAAGACTATTCTTAATGAAATATATACACCTCGTTTAATAACATAAACTAATATTTATTACTGCATTTCTAACATATACATAAAAATTTCTATATTTACATTAAAATTTATATTAACAATAACAACAATAATCATAATCGACTGTTTTAAAATCATAACATTAAATTTTAAATTCTTCCCCCTTTCCCGTAAATGTATATCAAAAGTATATTGTATTAAATTGGGTAACCAATTTGTTAAAATGTTCCATCCATAAGAAAAGTATTTCATATAAAAAAAAATATTCACTCATTGGCACACACACCTTATAATCTAACATGTAAGCAGAATGTTAAAAAAAATGTTAGTAGACTTGAAAGAGCAAGTTTTATCGAACAAGTTTTAAATCATTTTCTCCCCCTCCCTTCTACCTTTGAAATGCTATACTTTCTTAAAACAAAATAATTTAATATTTTAACACTGCTTATTACTTCACATTCGCACACAATTATACACATGTAAAAATATTATTATGTAGGTGTGTGTTTTATCCCACAATAATAAAATATTGTTTAAAACCAAAATAATACAAAAAATTATTTTACACATTAATATTTCATAACTGTAAATTAAAAAACAAATAATTTTGATACATTCAAGATCATTTATGAAGCTCAAGGTTATTATTGGTAAGAAATTATTGGTTTTAATCGATATGAATTGTCTTTAAAAGTTCTTTAAATAAAATATACCACTTTATTGCTAAAAGTTTATTAAGACTCTGATATCATAAAGAATATAGATATAAAAAGTCATATTACCGATCCTTTGTTTTGTGGTGAACTTCCAAGGGCTCAAACTTATCTTGTATAATGTCTATATTTCTGCAGCTACCATTTTTGTTTTACGTTGGAACAATCTCTTTCTTGAGGTGTATAATTGTTTAATGATGATGATCCTATTGAGGTTATTTGCTTTAGTGGACAATTTGGAAATCATTATATTAATTTTTCCTCTCTTCCTGTCAAGCATGATTCTTTTAGTGGATGAAATACAGCAGTTGTTTTCATGTTTATAAATTTCCTGGGTTTTAAACTCAGTTACTGGAACAATTAATTGGACTTGATGATTAATATTTATCAGTAGATTAATTCATCTTTCTGATCTCCTTCGAATGCAGGTGAATGTTTTCTTCTTTCTATTTAAAAACATCTTATTTCCCTGGTCAGTTGAAAGGTGTAGAATATTATTTTTTAGACAAGACATCTTTTCTTTCCTATATGATCTGCAGCTCCACGACGGTCAGGTAAAAGATGAGACATATATATATAATTTTTCTACCCTGTCATTCTTATATTTTCAACATTCAAAACTGGATATAAAAAAAAATGATTTAAAAAAAAATATCTAGCAGAACTAAAAATGTTTGTCTGCTTTAGTTTCAATAATTTTTAAAAAGTCTCTCTCACAATATATTATAATAACAATAATCTAATAGCTCAACTGATTTTCCAGACTGCTTTTATATCCAATTTTTGAGTCAACTCACCCAATTATAGTGATAGTGTGAATTGCTATTTTTGACCAACTCAAAAAAATCACACACCTGGTTTTCAGACACTTTTGTCTTAAAAAAAATAGACTTAATCCTTTTTCACATATATCTGTAATATCTAAAATTGGAGTTTCTTTCCTTTAATCTTAAGATGAGACAATTTCAAAATTAGAGTTCCCACCAAGCTTAAGCTCCCAAAATGACAAACAATCATTTACAAAAACAAAATTGCTACAAAAATAGATATCTGATTCAACAGATTTTCTCTTTTAACATAAAATTGCAAAAAAAATAATTTGACAGATTTAACCCTTCTTCCTTTCAATATATAATAAATGTAAATTTCTGCATGTAATGTACACACATAATTTATCATTCAAATCATTCATAAACTGACATTAAATAATATAATTGCTAGCTTAGTAATTATAACCGTAATATTTAAAATCAAATCCTTAGCTTTTAAATCCCAATTACAATTATAGAAAAACAAAATAGAAGTATAGAATAAGATATTAGAATTGATCAAGCATAGGTTAGTTTTAAAGAAAGTTAAAATGTTTAATATCTGAAATTTAATGATGGCTAACTAAATAGCTTTTATAACACACACTGCCTATACATATGCATTATAACATTGCTTTTTAACAGAAAAATTAAATATTGAATAGTTTAAATGTGTGTATTACCTTTCTATCAACACACAAACAAATAAAGAATATAATTGTTGACCCACTCTCTTTCTGTCTAAAGCTTTTAAAACTGGATCTTGTAGGGTTTGAACTTGGATGCCTTACAGCTTCCTTTATTGTCATATAAAAATGTGATGATGATTTTGGTTTTACATTTTCTTACATGCACATTACTATAAATTTAGCTAATGACTAAATTGTAATGGCACAATATATATATATATATATATATGTGTGTGTGTGTTGTGCAGGTGTGTGTGTATATACAAGTTACATAATTTACTTGTAGTTTTTTTTTTTTAAAAAATATATATAAATTTAAATTAATCATAATTCAATAGTTAAAAAAAAATAGAGGAAAAATTTAGAGATAGGTTAGGAATTAGTAATAATTATAACTTGTCTTTCTTTTATATACTTTATTTTATGATCTGTTAAAAATACTCTTTAAGAAAAAAGTGTTTTTAATTAAAATAATAAAAAGTTTCTTATGATTAATTAAAATAGTTTGTACAAAAATGATCAGGTTCTTGAGATTAAAATTCCAGACTGATTAAATGAACAATTTCTAATCTCTGTAATTAAAATTAAAAAATAAAAAATAAAGAAATGTAAATTGTAATTAATTATTTTTAGATAAAATGTATTGATAATGTGGTTGAAACTCCAGCAAGAATGGGTCTGATTAATATAAAAGACACCCATCCTCTATTGTCTTCAGTTTTAGTTGAGTTTGAGTTCAATTCAGTTAAAGAATTATTAAAAAAAATGATTGACTAGAATCGAATGCTGGTGTTCAGTCATTTTCTCCACTCTTCTCCCATGAGCCTTTAGCAAAATTCCATAATAAATTACTCTAACTGAAATTTCAACCGACCCTACTAAATTATGTGAAACAGATATGCAGTAGAACAAGACACCAAGAAGCTTTCTTCATGTTACCAAAACCTGGACCAAGAAACTAACTGGATCTGAAGACAAAGGGGTGATCACCTATATACAAAGAATAATCAAGAACTGTATATACCCATATACAAAATTCAAGAACTATGCATACCTCCCATAAAAACCAAAGACTAAAGACATTATTGAAAACGCAAATAAGCTCAAAAAATGTGATATAAATCCTAGGTAAATAATGTTATATGTCAGTATTAAAACTTTTATATTTCATCCAAAATAAAATTCATAAATAAGCATGTAAAATTTGTTAAATGTGTTTATATTTTATTATTTCTTCTTTATTACATTTAATGATTATCTTTTAATAAATTTGTTTTAATTATTAATGTCGTTTTTCTGTTTCTCTTTCTCCATTCATATAAGCATATGTGTAGCCAGTCTCATGTTAAGAACTAGTCATGGGTCAAGCACTTATAATGTGTTAGAGATTATTCATGAGTTCCAAGGTAAGTGTTAGATGGCACCCTGGGTTTAAACCCATAATAAATATCCCCATGAGATATTTCATGTAGCCAGGAAGCTACTTTGATGTGGAAAAATGACTGTTGGTTTAATATTTTATTAAATCACAGTCTGACTGGGGGTATGATTGATATGTAAGTATTAATCACATTTACTCTCCTGTTTGAGTAACAGGTCTTCAAGAAGTCTTTTTTGCAAAATAATATGATTTTATAAAAATAGAATAAATAATTAGAAAGTTTTTAAAATTAAAAAGTTCAAGTTGTAAAAGTATAAGAAGGAAAAAAAGGACCAGTAATTCCCATTATAATATATATATATATATGTTGATATGAAGATTTTCATGGGTTGCATATATAAAAGACATATTTTTCGGGTCCATCTGTGTTAAAAAAAATTTAAATATTGATATATATATATATATGTAAAACTATCACATAAGTATATATGATTAGTATATACATTATATTTTTATAGTTGGCTTAATAAAATTAGGACAATGAAAATAATTATTTTTAATTCATTTATATGAAACTATTGTTTAAACTAATAAAATTCGTTAACCTAGATGTTGACAGAGATAAACTGAAGGTCAAGTCACAGCCTAGCAACTGATACAAAGGAAATAAAATTAAGTTCAATTATTCATTATTAATGTAATTAACAATTATAGAATGTAAAATCATAAAAACAAAATGATATATGCAATACATTGTAATGGTATATAATATGCCATTACATTAATTTAAAATCAGAATAAAAAATTTTTTAAGTTCATAAATAAAAAACTAAACGATAAAATTAAAAAGAGTTGTTCAATGTATGTATATATATTTGTACAGATGTAAAACTTTAAAAGTGTTTCTTTTTTAAATAAAAAAAAAGTATTTGAATGTACTTTTTTATAAAAAAAGATAAAAGATCTAAATATAAAATATTTTAGAAAAAAGTAATGTAAGTAAAAATAGAAACAGGTATTAATTAATTTCTGAAATCTCAAAATGGAAATGATTGTGTTATTAATTATCATAAAGCAAACTAGCCTTTGAGGATCTTATATAATTAAAAAGTCAGATGAAAGATATAGATAAAAATTAAAGATTGTTTCCCACTCTGAAGCAGAATATCCAATAGAAGCAGAAAACGAGCACTCAGACCCTAATGAAAATGATTGATTGTTCACTGAATCTGGACGATGTCTATAAGAGGAAAAATATTGAAATTAAGGCCAGTTCCAGCTTGATTTCATGAGAAGGGTGATAAGATGCACTTGTCACCCTCTCTCACTTATTTCAAATGTAAAGACTGTTGAATTATGAATGGTACTGTTGCAGACCTGAATAAAATAATACCAGGATTGAACCAGCTAAGGCCACCTTCAGATAGACTGGTCTTCAAATAAAGACTTCATGGGAATTAACACCATGAACCAGGACTCTTCTACTGTAATAGAAATAACTGAAACATTTTTTAAAAAATTATTAAGAACTTTCAAGATTTGATAAGCTAAACCTAAATTTTTTTAAAATGAACTTTACCCTGACTTTTCAAATCAATTATTAGCAATTTTTATGCATCTGTTTAAGCAATCATTTCCATTTCTCTCTTTTTCATGTTATGTGTTAATTAAATGCATTAAATTTAAGTTGGGTATAGATGGCAGTGTAGATTCGTTAACATTTAATTATGTTTTTTAATTTTCCTATTTGATTGAAATATATAGATATTCAGTAAATATGATATCTCACATTGATTATCTAAAAATGTATTTATTTCAGTGTCTTTTTAGTTATTGGTGTCAATGCAGCATCTTATGATGAATGCCATTGGGTTTCTTGTAAATTTCCCTCGGCAATTACATCAATGACTTTATATTTTGATCATTTATGTTTGTTTTGAGATGTTTTTGACTGAGTAATCTATGTAGCCTATCTATACTCAACATTCTAAAGTAAAATTTATTAACATCTGTGCGAATAGTTTAAAATAATATTTTAAATTTAAAAATTAATATTAAAATCTAAAGAAATTTTATTACTCAATTTTATTTATATGTGCGTTAATAAATGTTTTGTGTGTCAATTACTGGCAGTGGCATATTTTATTTTTGTTAATATTGAAAAGATATTTTAACAATTTATATTTTGTAAATCTCTGCATCTCACTGAGCTAGTGGCATTGGGCTGATGGTCGGAATAAAAAAATATATATAAAATTGGATCTTAACAATGCATATCTGCCTACTCTATAAATTTTCCAGGTTCAAATGGACTGGTGGCACCCTGTAACACAGATACGGTAAAACTGGTAACTTCCACTTTCTATCCAACCATTATAATTGGCCCCTCATTGGGTGCCAATTATAATGGTTGGATAGAAAGTGGAAGTTACCAGTCTTACCATATCTGTACTACAGGGCTCCACCAGTCCATTTGAACCTGGAAAATTTATAGAGTAGGCAGATAGCACTGTTAAGATCCAATTTTATATATGTATTTTTATTCTGACTGTCAGCCCAATGCCACTAGCTCAGTGAGCCGCAGAGATTTACAAAATATAAATTGTTAAAATATCTTTCCAATATTAACAAAAATAAAATACGCCACTGCCAGTAATAGACACACAAAACATTTATTAACACACATATAAATAAAATTGAGGAATAAAATTTCTTTAGATTTTAATATTAATTTTTAAATTTAAATTATTATTTTAAACTATTTGCACAGATGGACATTTTACTAAATTTTACTTTAGAATGTTGAGTATAGATAGGCTTCATAGATTACTCAGTCAAAAACATCTCAAAACAAACATAAATAATCAAAATATAAAGTCATTGATGTAATTGCAGAGGGAAATTTACAAGAAACCCAATGGCATTCATCATAAGATGCTGCATTGATACCAATAACTAAAAAGACATTCGAATAAATACATTTTTAGATATTCAACATGAAATATCATATTTACCAAATATTTATATATTTCAATCAAATATGAAAATTAAAAAACACAATTAAATGTTAATGAATCTATGCAGCCATCTATACCCAACTTAAATTTAATGCATTTAATTAACACGTAACACAAAAAAGAGATAAATGGAAATGATTTCTTAAACAGATACATAAAAAAAATTACTAATAATTGATTTGAAAAGTCAGATTAAAGTTCATTTAAAAAAAATAGGTTTAGCTTATCAAATCTTGAAAGTTCTTAATTATTTTTTTAAAAATGTTTTGTTATATCTCTTACAGTATAACAGTCCTGGTTGCTGGTGTTAATTCCCATGAAGTCTTTATTTGAAGACCAGTCTATCTGAAGGTGGATTTAGCTGGTTTAATCCTGGTATTATTTTATTCGGGTCTACAACAGTACCATTCATAATTCAACAATCTTTACATTTGAAATAAGTAAGAGAGGGTGACAAGTGCATCTTATTGCCCTTCTCATCATCAATCTGGAACAGTCCTTAATTTCATTATTTTTTTTATACACATTATCCAGATTCACTGAACAATCAATCATTTTCATTTGGGTCCAAGCGCTGGATTTCTGTTTCTATCAGACATTCTGCTTCAGAGCAGGAAACAATCCTTAATTTTTATCTATAACTTTCATCTGACTTTTTAATTATATAAGATCCCCAAGGGCTAGTTTGCTTTACAATAATTAATAACACAATCATTTCCATTTTGAGATTTCAAGAATTAATTAATACCTGTTTCTATTTTTACTTACGTTATTTTTTTCTAAAATATTTAGATCTTTTATCTTTTTTTTTTATAAAAAAGTACATTCAAATACTTTTTTATTTATTTAAAAAAGAAATACTTTTAAAGTTTTGCATCTGTGTGAATATATATACATACATTGAACAACTCTTTTTAATTTTAGCTTTTAGTTTTTTATTTACGAACTTAAACAAATTTTTATTCTAATTTTAAATTAATGTAACGGAATATTATATACCATTACAACATGCTACTGGAAGTTGATTCTACTATAAATACTGAATTAGAAAATTTATTAAAAGAATTCTATCTTTTTCTGATGTACTAGCCACAATGTGCAATGATTTTACTGTATTTGAATATAGAATACTTTGAAAAGATAGATTGATAATTTGAACAATTTGGTTATTGATAAAAGTTTTATTAGAAAACAAATTTTAATATCACTCAAATAATTACACTTTATTAATATTATTTGTATTTTCAAAGTGAAATTATATATTCTTATTAATTAGAGAAGCTTATAAAATCATTCTAATTTGGAATTCTGAAACAGATAAATTTTTTCAGAAAACATTTATTTACACAAACCAAAATTAATTTAAGAAGATTATACCTATAGAAAAATGCATTGTGTATAAACATCACTTGTGATAGGATATATATAATGCTATTGTTTTAACTGAAGATGAATATAATTACTTATTTCTACAGAAATGCCTAAAATTATATAAATTTCATGTATACAATTTAAATAAAACTTCAATTGCTAATGAAATCCTTTACAGAAGAAGATGTCAACATCATGCAAAAAGAATGTTTTGGATCAACCAGATATTTTGTTTGCCTCTCCAATGACGAATGACCAAGCAATAAAGAACTTTATTCTTAATGAATATTACTTTGCAAATATGGAAATGAATAGGACAATAATATGAACTTTTGTTAGAACATTATCTTCTTGAATTGTCATTTAAAAATATTTAATTTTATTTCCTTTGTTACTAAAATCTATTTTCCATTTGCATAACTCATTTAAGAAAGACTAAGTGAAGGAGAATACAATATCATGAAGTCAATTTTTTTTAATATTTAATAAAATTTAGGTATTCTATGAAAGTGACATGACTAAGGTAGAAACTGTGATATGAAATGAGGTATAAAAGTAAACTTAATATGAAGGTAAGATTTTATCTTTCTTAATATTGGATTTATTTATGACATGACATAATTTTGTTGTTTCTAATTTAATTAATATGATAATGTTTGTTTGTTATCAGTTATATAAATGACTAATATATTGTATGAATGATGACTGTACATAAGAATAGTCTCATGAAATTGAAATTCTCTTATAGGAATTACATAATATAATATTACTATTTATGTTTGTATATGAATTAAATCGAGATTAGTCAACATAGTATTTTTATATATATATATATATATTTGTAAATTATGAAAACTTGTTTATTATATTACAAATTATTAGAATCTCCTTGTGTTATGAGATACATATCTACTATTCAATATGAAAAGGTAATAATTATTTAATAATATAAAATAGTAGAAAACACTTATGACAATATTTGTTTTTATTATATTAAATAAATTTGAATTGTTATTTGTTAATAAATATTGTTAAAGTTTATTTTAAATTTAAAAAAGTTTCTAATTTATTTAATATATTTACTCATTTTATGAAACAAAATAAAGTTAAATATATATATATATGTTCTCATTTCCCACACATATATATTCTTTAATTAAAAAAATCCTTTATAAAGAGATTTATGTGTGCATGTATTATTATATATAGTTTATAGATGATAGATTAACAAGCATTAGTAGAGAGAGAATGTTATAAGAAATGATAAATGATATTTAATATATTATTCTCTTATTATTAAATAGTATGTTAAATTATTTAGCTTTCATTTTTAAAACAAAATAGACTGGAAAGGAAGGTGTAAAAAATGATCAGTAGATAAAAATGCACATGTGTGAAAGTGAGAAAGAGCACAGCTGTTTTAAACATAAAACATTTTTACACAAGTCTTTATTGACTATAGATTGCAAGCTTTATTGTTTTGTATTACCTGGATCTAGATATCCAGAGACAGAAAAATGCTTTTATGGAATAAATGTAATTATTAATCTTATTAATTGCTAAAGGACCATCAACTTGTGAAAATTTGATTACTAGCTCCAAAATGACAGCTTTTGGTAGATTTTTTTTTATTTAATCAGAAATTCAGAACATAAAAAGAGTCAAATAATATTGAAAGGGGCAGTCATTAAAGTTAAGGAAAAGGAGATGCAGTTGTTTTAAAGTTAAGAAAAAAGGCAGTTGTTTAAAAGTTAAAAGAAATATGCAGTTGTTTTAAAGTTAAGAAAAAATATATAGTTGTTAAAGTTAAAAAAAAATTCAGTTGTTTTAAAACTTTAAAGAGATGGGCAGTTGAAGTTAAACAGTTTTTTTTTAGCAGAATATTCAGTTTTAAAGTTAAAAATTGAAGAAGAAAATATGACTCTTGCTCTAAAATCAGCATAAAAGATGTGTGCCCATATAAATACTTTCATTGCAAAATTCATCTAAAGATATGGATTTAAATTGAATCCTTTAAAAGAAGTTGTTAATATAATATATAATGGTATTTATATATATTTTGGCTATGTGTGAAACAATCAGGATGCCATGCTAATTTTTTTTGCCATTCTGTTCCTTGGTGCTGGCATTTATGGGTTAATTCATCAAGCTATCTGTGGACTCATATACTGGTCTATAATAACCAAAAATGGCTGATTTCAAAACCAACCACAATTGCTATCTGAGAGGCTTCTTTTTTATCTCCTGGCCTATTAAAGAATCATCATCTTTGAATGGAGGAAGAAGAGGAAAGAAGAGAAGAAAGAAGATGTATAAAGCCATATATGCAACCTCAATTAATCTGTAAATCAATTCTTTTTAAAAGTTTTATTCACATTTATCTAAAAGTGTCTGCAATAACTTTTAGAATGGTAGGAATGACCAAACCAATCAATTCATATTTATCTAAAATATCTGCAATAACTCTTTTAAAATGGTAGGAACAAGCAAACCAACAAGCTGAAGCTATAAATTGGGAGAATGGTAAACCTGAGACATTAATAAGAACTGAAAATGGATCAGGTAAATTTAAAATTTAATAATAAATTTTTCTTATTTACTTATTAAAAGTAAATTTTAATTTCCACAGTCAAGCACTTTTTCTTTTTATACATAAACTTTAAGAGCTTGTTTATTGATTATGTTATTCTCAATACCACATAACATAACACAAACACAGTTTAAAATCATTAAACTTAATTTTTCATTATTTTTTTTGATTTTTTTATTATATGTTGTAATACTAAAATGTTTTTTATTATTGTTCTTTATTCATTGTGATAATTAAGCAACCTATTAATATATGCTTTATAATGTTTTTTTTATTTATTTTGCATATTAAATTTGATATAATTTATTTTTTTGCTCAAGGTTGCAACAATATTTTTTTATATGTGATGTATGTATTAATCCATAACATGAAAGTACGCATTTTAAATATATATGTTGACATATCACAGGGTGTGTGTGTGTGTGACTGCTTATTCTAACCTGTCAAAAATAGGTTATGCATTGTTAATTTAAATATAGCAAATTGAAGAGCAGGATTTTGCATATGTATGAAAGTAACGAAAAAACACATACATTACATAAATGAAATTTATGTTTATGATATGTAATAAGTAGGGAAAATCTTGAATAAGCATTTAACAGAATATTTTTTTATGTCATTAAGTCAGTTTATTTCAAAATACGTAGTAATATGAGCATATATATATAATTAGTTGGTTATGCACATAGTATTATAATGTTTTGTTTTAATTATATATTTAATTGAGTCAATTATATATTTAGTAACTTAATTTAAAAAAAAAGAGTATGAATAAATATAATTATACCATATTTGGTTTCCAAGTTATTATTATTAATATTGTTATATTTTTCTTCTCTAGATTCTATTGTTTTAATTAATCATCGTCACCCATAAATGTTAAGCATAAGATATTGTTTTACATATAAAGATGTTTAAGGATTATGCTTGACATATAACCAAGTTTTTTGTTTAATAATTAGAATAATAGACTAAAATTTTGTTGTGTCCAAGAGTTATGATCACCATCAACGCTGAATAAATAATAATCATTAAATCAAATCTTAAAAATAATTAATACATTTGGTAAATAGGGGTTTATAAAAAGTTGAATATCATGTGGTGAGATTCATGATGATCGTTCATCATCACTAGTAAATATTGATGATTGAATCATAGTTTTAACTATAAAAGTATTTTGAGTCTATATAATCATAAACATATATAAATGCTAGTGAGTATTATAATTAAATCCCAGTTTAACATAGGATGATTTTAAGAAAGTGCCTATATGCTTATGAAAGATAAATTTGTTGTTACGTGTTCATTATAAAAGCTGTGGTTGGTATCATCATCATTATCATTATATTACGGTGTATAAGTAAATTAAGTAACTAGGTTTAATGGCCATCTAACTAAGTAATGGTCTTCACTATATGCATTTGGAAACTATTAGTAAGAGTATTTCTGCATCTGTACATCAATATATGTTAACTGAGCTAGTAATATCTATAGGAGTGTTGGATATATAAATTTTATGGTATTTGGATCTTATAGTTTTATTGACATGGATAAAATATAAGAATGTCATTTTTTTGTTCGTTAATCATCTAAGCCATGTGTAGTAAAAATGTACTGAATGGGTTTGAACTCAGTACAATATGGACTGATATTTATCTAGGTTTAAAACAATCTAGTGGCGCCCATGGAAAACTTATGTACTTAGCTAAGCTGAATAAAAGTGATCAAGTCCTTTTTTTCAACTTATTAACTTTCTTTGATTTTTTTTTTTAAATTATTATAAATAGCACCAGTGTGTGCATGTGACCATGAATGGTCTTATTTATATGGAAAGAGGAAGGATTCTTTGTTAAAAGAACCTATTATTAGAGATAAGCATAATGCACTCCATGGATTTCACAGTAATTTTATTCAGTTGCTATAGCTAGTATTAGTTTATCTGATGACAATGGCTAGTATATTTTGTTAGTTAAAATGACTTCTCAATATCGAAATATTTTAAATCTTAAATGATGACAGTGATTAATTTTCATTTTTCTTTTGTATGTTGAGAAATGGGATGTTATTTATCTCATTACTAGCATGACTGGATTAATGTTTATGATAGTTGCAAACGGACTATGGTGTTATATTTAATTCATTATAAATGGATGCCCAACTAAAATATGATATATATTTCCATATTCTTATTCATAAATTAGCATCTTCCATATCCAATTATAGACTGTATATCAGCTATCATAGTAAATCATAAATTTACTTCATTATCATTATTTGATTAAATGTTTTTATATCTGTTACAATATATATCCACTCCCATGTATTATACTTATTTAATATCCTAATAACTTGATTGAAATTAATTTTAAAATCTATTAAGATTATATTAAATATTGTTATTACTGTAAAATTGATGGAAACCTGTCAAGAGAGTTAATTTAATACCTACTCTGAGTTTGAATTCTAAGTATAACGGAACGATTCATAAAGATGAAGATTTAATGAATTAGTTTAAATTTTTATATCAAATATTTGATATTAAATTATCCTATTTGAAATTAATTCAATTTCAGATCATAATTGAGAGTTAAATACGTAACTTAAAACAAAGTATATATATATCACTAATATATATTGATAATAGAAACAAATGATATATTTTTGGTTCATCTGTGCATGACTTTAATTTTAAATATACCAAAGTTTTGGCTTTATTACTCAAGTCATCAGCTTGGCAATAAATAGAATAGTATAAAAATGGTTGTAGAAGGGTTTAAAGTTCCACCAATAGATAAAAGAAGTAAATAAAATTGGATAAAATATAATAAAAAGAAAGTAATCAGATTAATATGTTTATAATACATTTTTCTGAATATGAGGAAGATTGCTTTTATCAGCAATTTTTGGGTCTCTTAACTATAATGTCTTCTCAGATCTTACATTTATGGAGACTGTCATAACTGGGTAGGATCTTGATTTTTGAAAAGTCAATATTGTGACCTGAATCTATAATATGGAGTGAGAGTACTGCTTGAGTGTTGTTTAAATGCATTAGCATACTCATCTCTTTAATACTAATGTGACAATTGCTCACACATACATACGATTTACAAATACTGCATGGAATTTCATAAACTATGAATCTCAAGAGGGATTGAATCTTTTGGGTTGCATAAAATGTTACTAAATTTTCAATAAGTAGTATGTATGTTCATTGATACTATTCTCTTAAAGACAGATAGAGTATAGGTACCTCCATCAATAATTCCAATTATCAGTTATTTTACTATAAGACAATGCTACTGTTCATATCTTTAAAAACTTGTATATACAATCAGGATTAAGTATATCCACATTACAGTACTAATTGTACTATTTTACAGTCATTAATCAGGAACATTTTGGTTTGGACTAAAAGTTATTTTGATAAAAGGTCAATGTTTATTCTACTAGCAAAATGAAATTGGCCCACAAAAGTTTTATTGATGCTTCAACTTTTAAAAAGTAAGCCATTACCTCATAAATTTAACCTATTACTTTCCATAAAGATTAACTTGACTGATTTGTCCATGTAATTCTATAATCAACAATGGACAAGTGTCTCAGACACATTCATCAAATTTGTCACCATTCAGTTTACAAATGATCTTTGTGATCCCTTTCTACTGCTTATATTACATTTCCCTCTCATTTCTCCATTTAATACCAACAGCAAAATGTTTAGCATTTCAATTTGATGATTGTTCAATTTTATTCTTAAACTTTAGCCATTTCTTCAGAATTCGCTTTCTATTTCAATCTATTCATATAACCAAAGCGTATGTTTAGTTTTGTATCTTTTTTCATTCTTGGATGAACATGATTCTGATTAATTTTGGCAATTTCCCACCAATATTGTCAAGTGACATAAACTTACATTGATGTGGAATGTTATTTGATGTTAACAGTCAGCATGGATAATTGTAAAACATATATTTATAAAAATTTGACACAGATTCATGCTCATTATAGACTATCTGTAATCATTTTGTCAGCCCATTTTCTTTTGATTATATTTATGAAATATATTGTAGAATCCAGTTATGTCCCATTCTTCTTTTTAAATGAAAATATATGGAGTTTTGGATTCTACTACTTTGTTTTAGGTATGGGTTTATTGATATCAAAGAAAATCAATAGCTTCATCATCTGTTCAAAAATACTCTTAAGTTCCAATTAACATCACTATTGTGATGATCTGGTTTTTTTTTGTTAATTCACATCAGCTATATGTTTTTCAGGTCTGCACATTTGTATTATATGGTGTCACAAAGAAATAGCTTCTTAAAATTCATGGAAATTATTGGGTTTTCTAAAAAAAAATATTTTCAGATTTAGGATGAGCCCTGCAAATGACTAGAAGTTAATTGCTATTTTAGCTTTTTCCATCATCTAATTTTTTTATGAAATGCTTATATAGAAAACATTTTATAGCAGCTTCTCTAATGTGGCTTAGAAAAATTTTAAATAGATTATGACATGTATTTATCTTTTCACTTTCTATTTAACCCACACTTTATTTGCTTTTATTTAAGATAAGTAATAGTTATCTGTGTATGAAACATAAAATGTTATGCCCTGAATAATACACTGACATTTTATTATATCAAATAGTGCACCAACTGTTTATTCACATATTTAGGTATATCCCACCATTAATAAGGACATAATTAATGCCTAGCAAATTAATATGTAGTGTATGTCTAATAGATTGTTACATATATGTATTATTATTATCAGATACTATTTGGTAGGCAATCCCAAATTATCTTTATACAAAATAAAGCGTACTAAGTTGTTTTTATTTTGAGAGAAAATTAGGCAATAATGAGCACATCTTAAAATAATTACTAAAAAATAAAATGAGTGAATAATGAAGGGGACTCTAGATGTCCAATAGTAGATTAGCAAATTAAAATTATGATTGAAAATAAGTTTTTAAAACAGAACTCAGTTGTCAAGATGACAATAGCATAATGTATTGGGGAAATGTAGAAGATGACAATCCAACTTTAAGAATATATAAAAACCACATTTAAGAAACTATTTTAATATGTATTACTGTAAATGTTCACAAGATTGAATACAAATTAAAAATTGGGATCAACAAAACCAGAAAAGACAATGTCAAGTTTTTAGTTATAGGAGCTACTTATAAATAAATAGATTGAAATAAAGATTAAGATTAATCCAAAAATAAATATAATAATGGGGATATAGTAAAAAATATATGCAAACAGTAAAGTATTTAAACAATTTGAAAAATTAAAATAAGATAGAGAACTAGACAAAATTGAAATTCCTAAGAAATTACAATAAATAAGAATTAAAATATACAAGAAATGGATGACATTACAAAATTTAAAAAAAAAAACTATAGTGAGGATTATTGTAAAATGAATACAAACTTCTTACTCATCATTATCATTTGAATTTTAAAGGAAATCTATTGGAAAAAACATACTTGGTGAAATATTCTTAAAGATTATGAAATATTGAGTAGGAAAATTCATTACTCTCTAAATAGAGTTTGATGTAACCACTAACAAAATATGAATTTTTCTCTTTAACCTTATATGTTATTTTTATTAACAAGCATTGGGAGATGGTAGAAGTTTTTCCAGTTATTGTCTTTAATTTATATTTACATGTCCTTTGACATAGCAACTTAGAGGAGAAGTAGTGTATCATTAAATTTTAGAAATTTCTTAGAAGAATGTAGAAAAATCAGAACAAATAAAGAGATCAAATCGATGCAGTGTGTAGTAAGAATAGGGAATTTAACAAATTATATGTATACATTTTAAAAACAGGAATTTCTAAAGTGTATAGAATATGTTATGTAATTATATTGGTCTGGTAGGAAGAATTTGCTTTCTTATTTGGTCAATCTATATAGGAAAGCTAATCATAAATTAAAGGAGTAATATCTCAATATAAACATTATTCTTGGAAAATGAAGTTCAAACTAAAATTGTCTGAAGTTAAACTATAAAAATGAGGTGTAAATAACCTTGATTTGTAAAAAAAAAAAAATGTTTATGGTCGATTAAAATATTATTTTGTATTTTGATCACATTATGCTTACTTATATCCCAGTTAGTTATAGATCTTTATGCAAGGATTCATCACAGCAATCATCATCAATTTGTACTCAGTATTATGATTTACAATGAATTATTCTCTATTAAAATCTTTAAAAAATTTATTTTTTTAAATGTCTGCCATTTTTTCAAAATTGTAGTTACAAATTGGTAATTATGATGTCTGATGATGTCAGAGGATAATGGCTTAATTAAAACTACTTTTACTGAAAATAAAATGTTAACATTCGTGGTAAAAATGCAGACTACATTTATTGTACAGAATATATTATTTTGATAAGAGAATTAAAAATATAATCAATGCATTTACTTAATTTCATTCAGAAATTAAAAAAAAAAAACTTTCAGTGCTTTCATTTATGGCATATTTAAAATTAAAAAAAGATTTTCATTTTTGAAAACTGCAAAGTCAGCAAGAAAAGAGTTTAATTCAACACAGTAAGTAATGTATTTTGATCACATATAACAATGTAGCTTAATATTTAGTTGTAAAATGATGTATATTGGCTAGTTAATGTATAATAATTTAATCAATTTTATGGAATCAAATTCTTATAAATATTATTTTGCCTGCAGAAGAAATAGAATTAATTATAATAGTCATTGAAATTGTATGTTTGCTTTAAGAAAAAATACAATTCAGCTGTCTTACAAGCAGTTGACCCGGGGGTTCGTTTCCTGGCCGACTCTTTGACACATTAATCAATTTTATATGATCAAAAGTTAATAAACATAAATTTAAAATACCATTTTTTATCAACTTTAAATCAATAATCTCATAACATGTTTGTGACTTATTTAAGGTAAATAGAATGTTCTATTATAAACATAAATGGCAAAGAAAAAAAGATGTTTTAATCATGTGTACTCACCTTTATTCACATTTTATTTAATTTTACTGCATTTAAGTGAAATAAAAAAGTTTGTAACTTAAAAGAAACAAAGTTAACAGCTGCTGCAAAAATAAAAAAAAATAAAAAATCAAAGACTTAATGATTAGATGTTTCAAAATTAAATAGTTATTGAATGTAAAGTACAATAAAATACACTTGTTAGTATACATTATATTAAGTTAATATTTTTATTTAATCTTAAAATTTGATTGCATTTTTTTTTCTTTTCCCTTTGTTTTAATTCAATTAATCATCATACAGGAAACATTTTGTGGCTATGTAATAAACAAAATGGTGATCAGCAATGGAAAATTATTATTTTTCTTTACTGTTCAAATTAAGGCTACTGAAACGTTTTTAAATAATATATTTACCCTTAGATTAGTATTTTTTAATAATATATCTAATAAAATATTTATCCTTTAAATCATTCTTTTTTGCAATTTGTGCTTTATTTTTTTTTTATTATTTCATATTTTGTATTTAAAATAAATTAATTATTTTCCAATTGGAAATCATTATAATTACTTATTTCTTATGCTAGATTTTAATTTACAAAACATTTTAAGAAGGTGTACTTATTTGTGAATATAAACAAAAAAATATGTTTATATTAAGCCCTTATCTAAGATAAATATCAAGAAAGATAACTAAATGCAAAAGAATACTGGAAATTGTTGCCAACACAGCAGAACAGTAAATGATTGGGCTTTTTATAAAATGAGGATTCTTATTTAGAATAAGGTAAAGATATTTGCAAAATGTATTTCTTGAGGAAATTTGATAATTTTAAATGTGATAATGCTGAGAGTCCAATTAACTCTTTATAAACATTAAAACATTTATGCAAATTGTTCCTAGAAGTTATATAATCTATACATTTTATCTCTAAATATATTTGACAAAGTATTTAAATTCCTGATTATTTTTACTCTTGTCCAATTAGTAATTTCTAGTTCTTTCATATATTTTTCCAGACATATATTTCCTAAATAATTTCATCCTATTTATTATATTTGTAAACCCAGGATTATGATCACTAAATTATGGTATATATTTTTAGTGGTACAAACACCAACAATATAATATCATAAATTTGCATACAGCTTTGGCAGTAAATATTCTCAGGAATCTCAACATATTCATCAATAGTTTTGTCAATGATAGAAATGGCACAATATATAATGCCATAAAAATGTTTTTAACAACTTAAATTTTATAATATCTTTAAGTATTCTATTACTCTAAGTGAAATTTTATTCAAATTCAGATGGTTGTATTTATTATCAGCTAAGCATGCAAAAAAATTCAAAGATTAAAAAAGATAATATTGCAACAATACAAGTTGTAAATCTCTTATTAAATTTCAGTGTTTTTTTCTTTAAATAAAATTAAAAATAATAGTATTATTTATGTATAAAAATGTGATGATGGTATTATAGTCATAATTTTATGTTGCCACATTTAAACAGTATTATTTTTTTCCCTTCTTCTGGTGTAATTTCTTTGCTAGTAATATTACTCATCAGGCTAGAAACACTTATAAAAGAGAGGAGAATAATCCCATTTAAAATGTTGGCTTCAATGCTAATCTGTGACCTATTATTATGTACTTAAAAAGTTTAAATAAAGTTTGAATTTTTTAAAAAAAAAATTACATTTAACAATTTATTTTAGGTTACAGAAAGATTGTAGCATTTAATTACAACTACAACTACAATAAAAATATACATTTAAAACTTTATAAATACTGATCAAGTACATCTTCTAGAAAATAAAAAAAAAAACAACAACATGAATAGTATTTGGGTAAAGTCAAAGACGATCATGGTATACAGCATAGAGAATGAATTTTCAATTGAAAATAGGGAAAGAAAACGATAATGAATTATTATTATTTGAACCTGTAAAAAAATTCTACAGCAAAAATATGTATGTGCACATGTTTTGAATTGTATGGGGTCTAGCAGATGGAAGCATAATTAATGAAATTAATCATACAATTAAACTTAGGTGAAGTGATTTTGTTGGATATAGAATAATAATGAAAGTAACATACCTATATACTTAAACACCAGGTATTCGATAGATGCATTTACCAGTATTTACATATAGATCCGAGACATAGGTGCTTAACAATAGAGCAATGTATGATCCTAAGATCACACAAAAATAGATATAGATATATAGCACATGGAATTCAATGTAAAATATGTGCGTGAATGCTTGAACATATATCATTGATACAAAAAAAATAAAAAACTTGGTTATAAATGTTATCAATAAATAATCAGTTAATGTCTTAAACTGTCAAAGACCTAGAATGCGACCCAAAAGTAAGATGGCTGATTGATAAAGTTTACTGGACTGATTTGAAGAAAATTGTACATAGATTGGATAAAATAATTAAACTTGTAAAAACCTTTATTTTGCAGTGGGTAGGTAGAATTTGAAAATGATGATGATGATATAGTATTTTATTATATAAATATTTAAGTAATAACTTCAGAATTTAAATTGCAAATTTTATTCTGAATGCTAAACAAATAATACAGCAAATAAGTATTTTTTAATGTTTAATTAATTTATAGAAAAGATAATCTTATTTTATAATTAACTATAAATGACTTGTATTAGAAAGCAGGGTTCAGCTGCCTTTTCTAATACTTTAATTTGCCTCCTGCAGTTTGAGGATCTATTGTGTTATAAAGTCTAGCCAGTAGTCAATCCTAGCATGTGATAACAAACATCTCAGCTTCCCAATTCAGAATTTTGAATTGAGAACAATATTTTAAATGAGGTTATCCTATTGACATAAGCTCAGTTTTTCTTAAACGAAACAGTCAAATAAACTGTGCAGTTAGATTCTTAGCAATTCAAAAAGACCATCTTTGTTAATTAACTGGAAAGATTCTCCTCCAGACGACAACTGTCTTTTAACAAATACGTTGAGCGGCTACAGTAGCATGATTTCATGACTTTTTCTTTTATACTGTTTACCATCATTTAATAATCTAAAAGAAAAGGAGATGGCAATACAAGCAAATGTTTATTTGCTAAAACAAATATCACAAACTACAGGTTACTATCAACAAATAATTGCGATAAGAAATTCATAGCTTTAAATAAATATTCTATCAAATAGAATTTTTCAGCAAAGCAAACAGTGATTATTTCTTACTTGGCGTTAAATTTATATTATCTTAGAAAATTTGTAAATGTCGATTATACGAATTTACTGCATGCTTGTGTCGTGTATATATATATATATGGGCTATTCAATATGTTTTTGCAATGGGTATTTGAATTATTCTTAGTTACAAAACAATTAACTATTGAAATAACGTTCAAACCTCCACAATATTAATAATACTGCCTTCTCTATTATTAAAACCACCAAAACTTCACATAAGCACTATTCCCTATATTTACACAAGTTGTTAATTAACGTAGCAAAAATTATCCGTACAGTAGTACTCTGTGAAGAGTTTTCTACTGTTATTAACAGCTTGTGGAAGCATAGGGAAGGGTAATCATATGATGCTTTGGGTTTTTTATACCAATCCCGCGTCTGGCATAATGATGACTGTGTTTTTTGAAAAACCAAAGTTACCAAGATATACAAATGCTGACTCAGTTCAGAACTATATGACTATATAATTATGCAAATGCAATTGGATTGAAAATATTATTGGGTTTTATCTTGGGCATCTGGCTTTATAGTTAATTAAATAGTTAATTGGTGGCTCCTGGAGGGTTGCATTAGATTCTAAGTTCTAGGAGCACTGCTCTTATATCCAAACTCCTTGCTCATGAAAGCCATAAACTAGAAACTAGCATGGGGATTTTGAATAGTAGGTATTAGATAGAAATTTATGCAAAAACCTTCCTGCATCCATTGATAATATATTATGTGTTGGACTGGGTGTTTATGAATTACGGTGTATGAAAATTTAATTTTAATAGGAAGATAATGTAACCCTACACTTTTTTTTAAAACAGACAAAGGGCATTATCATATACTGTTAGTATATCCATTACATAAGCATTTGATATAATATTTGAAATCAACGGAATGAATTTTAAATTTTTTCAGATTACAAACCAGTGTACAATTTTTATTTCGGATATTTATCTTAAAACTAACTTAGATAAATATCTATTATTTATTGGAAAATGCATATCTAGTTAATACTATTTAAGATAAAGAAATCTTGGGTTTAGATGGGTTAGCTAATAGTACCAAATTTTACTAGAAAAAATATTAAAAAATGTTATATTAATACAATGAGAGTTTCACTATAGGTAGCAAGAGTATAGTCATATTATCCATGTTTTACCATTTGCATTTAAAAACTATAAAAAATAATTTGATTACTAAAACAAGTAAAAACAATATATATATATATGTGTGTGTGCTACAATAGGACATATATAAATTGTTCAAAATTTTTAAATTGGCTTGATGAGATCATCTCATAATAATAATAAAATGAACATAATGTTCATTTAAATACAAAAGGTGAGAATTTTTTTTAAAAATGTTATAATATGCTGGAATATTTTTATAATCACATTAAATGTTGAATGTTTAAAGAAAATTACACTTTATTTAAAATTTTCAAGTGCAAGCAACTTGTTACTAATAAATACACAAATAGACAACTTAGGTTAGTATTTGAGTGCTATTACTAACAGCTATTTGTAGCTGAAAAGTTTAAATAAAATTAAAATTTTTATAGACATTCAACATTTAAGGATAGATAATGAAACCACATCCACATATAATAACATCTAAAGTACCATCATCACAAGCCTTTAGGCAATTAGTTAAAAAAATGTTGCACCAAAGAAAAAATCAATGAAGACTTTATTTACAATAATATAATTGTGTATTATAAATAATTATATTGTTATAATATTATGCATAATATAAATATATCTTGACATAAAAATTTCAATAATTTATTGCGCAATGCTTAAATGTATTTAAATGGACAAAAATACACAGATTCAGGCTGACCATAAAATTCTCAGGAGAATCAAGGCCAAATGATATATGGAAGTATATCTGCATAAAAAAATAATCTTACAATGTTTGTCTATATTTTTTGAATTATAATAAAAAATATGGATAAATTTTTACTCCACATTCATAAAAGATAAAAAAAAATAGTAATTGTTTATTAGTAGCACAGATGCAGTGATGAATTAATAATATAATAGTTCCCAAGTAAGAGCAATTTAGAGCATTGAATTTAAATTATTTCCTGTAATATATTCATTTAATGCTACATCGTCTTAAAAGGATATTCTGCATTGAAAGTACATTTAAGGATATAATTAATGTGTATTTTGAATTTTTGTTCTCTATGCAAGAAATATTAATATGAATGCATAAAATTATTAAAGACTTAAATAATGAAGTAGTAGAAAAAACGTCATATATATATAAGAGATGGTAATAGATGGACATTTGAAATCTTAGACTGAATTTCAAGAAATGTAAAAGATGTAGAAAGAGACCACATGTGAGATAAATGGGTGAAATGAGGAAGTGTGCTGTGGTGATGTGGCAAAGAAAAGCTATTGAAGAATTACATTGAATTTGGAGAGACCTTCATCCTGCAGATGAAAATGATCATTATGATATAATTACATGAAGGCAGTAAGCACATAAACAATCATTAACAATCTCAATCTGTTGTCAATGCGACCTCTGTTAATCTAAAAAAGTGGCAATCCACCTTTATCAATTGTGTAATATGTGTGTAAAGATTGTAAGTAGACTATAGAGAGCGAAATTATTAATACAAAGAAGTTTAAATAAATCCTGTTAAATAGTAAATACAATCTCTTCTGAAAGCAGAGTAATACATAATCAACTATAGTTTTAAAATTGCAATTATAAGTTTAAAATTACACAACAATGTGTTACTTAGATAATAAATTTAATAATATTCAGTGCTAGATGAGTATTCAATGTAAGTATACAAAAGCAGTCAAGACTGAAACAATCCTTATATCATTAACAAATAACAATCTGGATCTGTTATCAATGTAACCTCCTTTAATTAATAAAGATGACAAAACAAATTTATCTATGGACTAATATGTTTATATAGACATCAAAGATTGCAATTTGACTAAAGAGAGTGAAGTTATTAATACAAAAATGTTTATATAACCTGTTCTGAAAGCAGAGTAATAAATAGTAATTCTAACTTTCAAATTGCAATTATTACTTTTAAATTGCATTTATATATATATATATAAAATAAATAAAATATCCATTAATTAAAAACAATATTGTAATTATAATTGAAATAATATTTTTAATTATAATTGAAATAATATTTTTAACGGTTTACAAACAATTACAAACAATCTTTAAATCCGCAGAAGTACTTTCGGTTACTTTCTAACCTGCCTCAACTGCCATAAAATTCAAAAACTAAAAGCGGAAGCAAACGTCATCAATTCAAATTCCACGAATCTCTTATTTTAATGTTAGAAGCTTGTCAATTTATTAAATGCGTTTTATTCCTGTTTATAAAAATTGCCTCTTTAATTTTTCTTTAACTATGGTCTCTCTCTTCATGAAGAATTTTCACGTTTTCAAAATTAAATTTAAATTTATACTTACATGTTTTTTCATGACCGAAGAAAACTGAAGAAGATATTAAATCGCTATTATTTTTATTTTTTACATGCTTATATAACAATTCGTGTTCCTTCAATCTTTTCTCAATGCTGCACCTAGATTCACCTATATATGATAGCATACAATCACAAAAAATTTGATATATGACATTACTTTTTTGCTTGACAGGTATGACATCCTTAGAATTATTAACTAATTTATTAATATTGTTTGGAATGTAGAATGAAACATTAAATACATTCTTATATAAATCCTTAAAAAAATTTTACTTGTGTATTTGAAATAAATGGAATAGATATCCATTTTTTATTATTAATCTTCATTTCTTTTAAATTATAATAATTTTTTTAAATTGACTTAAAGTACTGTTTATTTGTTCCATTTTATAACCAACATCAAGCAATTCCTTGGCAAATATCTCAATATTTTTCAATTTATCACTTTGGTAACGACATAATTTTTCATTCCGAAACAAAAAAGATTTAAAACTTGCCATCTTATGCATCATTGGTACTTTTGATTTATAATTTATATATCCTCTTTTTTGCAATGGCTTAATTATTAATTTATAATTTAATATACTCTTATCTCTTGTTATCATTAAATCTAAATAGTTAATCTTATAGTCCTGTTCTTTTTCAATAGTCCATTTCAAACCATTCAACTTATTTAATTCCTCTATAAGCAAATTTATACTATTAGTGTTTCCACAGACAAAAACATCATCCACATATCTTTTGTAAATTTTAATATCTCCAAAAATACACATATTTAAAATACTACTCTCATATGAGAGTAGTATTTTAAATATGTGTATTTTTGGAGATATTAAAATTTACAAAAGATATGTGGATGATGTTTTTGTCTGTGGAAACACTAATAGTATAAATTTGCTTATAGAGGAATTAAATAAGTTGAATGGCTTGAAATGGACTATTGAAAAAGAACAGGACTATAAGATTAACTATTTAGATTTAATGATCACAAGAGATAACAGTATATTAAATTATAAACTAATAATTAAGCCATTGCAAAAAAGAGGATATATAAATTGTAAATCAAAAGTACCAATGATGCATAAAATTGCAAGTTTTAAATCTTTTTTTGTTTCGGAACGAAAAATTATGTCGTTACCAAAGTGATAAATTGAAAAATATTGAGATATTTGCCAAGGAATTGCTTGATGTGGGTTATAAAATGGAACAAATAAACAGTACTTTAAGTCAATTTAAAAAAAAATTATTATAATTTAAAAGAAATGAAGATTAATAATAAAAAATGGATATCTATTCCATTTATTTCAAAACCACAAGTAAAGTTTTTTAAGGATTTATATAAGAATGTATTTAATGTTTCATTCTACGTTCCAAACAATATTAATAAATTAGTTAATAATTCTAAGGATGTCATACCTGTCAAGCAAAAAAGTAATGTCATATATCAAATTTTTTGTGATTGTATGCTATCATATATAGGTGAATCTAGGTGCAGCATTGAGAAAAGATTGAAGGAACACGAATTGTTATATAAGCATGTAAAAAATAAAAATAATGACAATTTAAGATATTCTTCAGTTTTCTTCGATCACAAAAAAACATGTAAGTATAAATTTAAATTTAATTTTGAAAATATGAAAATTCTTCACGAAGAGAGAAACCATAGTAAAAGAAAAATTAAAGAGGCAATTTTTATAAACAGGAATAAAACGCATTTACTAAATCGACAAGCTTCTAACATTAAAATACAAGATTCGTGGAATTTGAATTGATGATGTTTGCTTCCGCTTTTAGTTTTTGAATTTTATGGCAGTTGAGGCAGGTTAGAAAGTAACCGAAAGTACTTCTGCGGAATTAAAGATTGTTTGTAATTGTTTGTAAACCGTTAAAAATATTATTTCAATTATAATTATATATATATATTCTAACCTTTAACTATGTGTAGCTCCACTACACATCATGCATCCTCATTTCCAGATAATATATGATATAAAATAAAATGGGTTCTAGCTCAGTTAATAAATAATAAATAAAATATTCAGCATTAAAATTAAAATGTTTCACTAGCTCAAATTTCAAAATACGAATAAGGTTCAGTTTATAAAAATAAATTAAATAAATATTTAATATTTTCATGAGACTTGAAGTGAAAATACAGGTGACAAGATAGATTACATTGAGCCAATATCCCACAGGATACTACCTCAATGGCATAAGAACACTATCCTCCCATTTATTACTATTTTAAATAACAAACTCATAGTATTCTTACGACTTTAATAACTTCTACTCACTAAGATTAAACTAATAATTAAGTCTTAATCTTCTATTTAATAATCTAGCTCAATAAAATAATCTCAGGTTCATAAAGTTTATTCTAAGTTAATTTAAAAATACGGTAGTAAAATATGAGAAGGGATTTTATGTCATAATCTACTACACTGAAACTAATAATAATAAATAACAGTAATAATATTCTTCATTGTTTAACAAATTCTGTATATCTTTTCTTTTTACTATAATTTTATTACCATAATAAAATAATGAAATAATATAATATAATCTTATATCTTTATGTAATGATATAATAAATATGTGGTAGCATTTTAATAATCTGACAAACAAAATATGTGTGGCAACTGATAGCATATAATTTAATATAATATTGTGATAACTGATTTATGACCAATAAAATAATTTAAGATTATGATTATTTAATTATAATGAATACCAATAAAATATTTAAAATTCTTAAAATAATTCTCTATTTATCTTATGTGCAAAATTATATATTTGTTTCAATTATTATGCATATATCGTGATTTCATGCAGCGATGTGGAGAAATAAATAACTCGGACACAAAATTTTTTGAAATAATAAAATTTAACAAAGTTTATTACTAACAACAATTTATTTACACTATTTACAGTGGATATCCTTAACTTTTTTACTTTACAGTTTGATCTACCAGGTTATAAAAAAATAATTTATATTTCAATTATATCTTTTTTTAGATTTAGGACAAAATTTTAAAAAAATGTTACTATTTGGTTTCTCATTATGGTTAGCTTATTACAAATATATTTATCTACTTTATTAGCAACAGCATTTTATCCTTAATATTATTAAACTATCTTATTTTAAAAAAATTCATACTTAAAAAACATTCTATAGAAAACAAAATTTTATAATGAGTATGGATTTCTCAAAATATTAAAAAAAATTTCATCTTGCAAAGTCAAAGATGTTACACAAAATATTATCCAAAATTCAGTACTAGATTTTAGTATTTATCACACAATGTTTACTAATCATAATATATTCTTCTTTAAGCCTTACTTTAGTATGATATAAGTGTAATCATCAATATATTTCTGTTAATCAATAAACAAAAAATATACTATGCATATTGTTTACATAATTTACTTTGTACTATTGTATTTTAAAAATATGCAATACTTATTTTCTCTTAAAAAAATAATACTAAAGCATTTAAAATTATTATCACTTTAAAGAAAATATCTTTGTTTAGATACCTTATTTTAAAAAAGTTTATATTTCATTTCGGAAATAAAATTCAAAATAGATTCCATGATTCTTTTCTTTCCTTAGGATACTTTGGATCTTCAATTTTAAGTTATAACGCCCTATTCCTTCTAAGCAAATAAACCAATCTTATACAAAACGATAGCATAACCTAAGTTCTAAATTATTTATCATTTCTCTTAAACATATCTTACTGAACGATGCAGTTACATGAAATAAAGATAGCAAAAACAGATGCATAGGATTAAGGAAGAAAGCTAGAGTATTACTCTTAACATATCTTAAAATCATGGCACAGTGCAAAGAGGTATGACATTTACCTGCCTAATATCCTCTAGTACAGGGACGATGTTAAAGCTATTTCTTCAGCTTTATTAGAACATCAAATATTTAAAGAAATATAAACACTGTCCAAATAAAATGTGTGTCAGTCATAGGGCTTTGTTAACTATGCTGATATTCACATAAAGACTAAATATTATTTACATTCCTTATAACATCCTATTTCTTAAAAACATCATCTTGGTTTCCTGTTCACTAAGTACTTCCAAGCCACTATCTGAACATTATTTCTCAAGATTTTCCACATCTTACATCGATAAATAACTATCTGCATTTACAAAACAATAAATAAAATTCATTAATAGTTAAGCAATCTTATGATTCCATAAGAAAAGTTGCTTACTTCATTGCTCTGTATGTTTAATCATATACAATCTACTTAGACAATACTTGAATATCCTAACATGAAAATTTTAAAAGAAACACATAACTATTTGTTATATGTTGGATTATATCACTAATATATATAAAAAAAAATTGTCGTATGCATATTTTCAAATCAATCCTATCTCATAATGTTTTTTAAAATGTTGTATAAAATGCGGTACATATAAGTAAAAAACTTTTACACTTCATTCTTCCAATTTATGGATGATCTAAAGAAAACAAAAAAATATACATTATAAATTATCAATAGTTATTATTATTACCAATAACCTTTATCTAGTCATCATGTTCAGTAGGCTTCCTTTATCCACTTGAGCATTGCAGATATAAAAAAAATTCACACCCATACACTTTATATTAAAATATTTTTAGCTAAATTATTAGATTGTTATATTATAAAATTTTAATATTAATAAATTAATGTTTTTATGTTTTTCCTAATCTTATATAAAAATTTAGATTTAAACTAGGTTAATAAAATAAAAGGAATCAAAACTATAATTACATATTTCTTGACGATAGTTCCTGATAAGTCCAAAATGTTTATTATTTTCTCTAGAGTTTTTAAAATGTTCTCCTCCAAGCATGTTAAAGTTTAAAATAAAAATAATTATTAATCCATTTAGTAAAATTTATAGAAAATAATCCTTGGTTTTAGTATTTAGGACGATAATTATTAAATCATAATATTAATTAATCCCGTGAAGTTTTTTTTTAAGTATTTTCTCTACCGGTGTATCCATGCATATTCCATCTAATTTAGCTTTAGTTATCCGATAAGCTTTTAAGTACTTTTTGTATTTTTATGGATCCATCTTTTATTCAATTATATGTTCACTTTTTTATATAAGTTTCCTTCTTAATACATTTAAACTTTCGTTTGGTATTTTTATAAATATCTTTTTAAGAATAAAAAAAAAAAAACTTCAAGTACTTTTAAACAAATCTTTTCTAAATACATTTTATATAATTCTAAGACCGGATATTTTAATATCAAAAATGCTTCTGTAACATATTCTTCTGGGTTCTTTCTTTAATTCTTGAAAATATTTTTTAAAAAATGTTACCTTCAGAAAGGATATAACATTTTACTCCTTTGAATATAATATTCTATAAAATAATTCATGAAATATAATTGTCTTATTACTATTTAAAAAATAAATCTTGGATAGGCTTATAAATAATACGTTTCAATACATTTTTTTAGACTCCGTATAATGTCCGAGATGTGGTTTTTTATGTACCAGAACAGTTCTTCGGTGAAATATTAATAAAGCTGTATCAATAAATATTTCAAATATTTTTTCAGCATTACAACTTATATCCATTTTATTTCGTAGTATATCCATCCTTTATTGCGAAGCTTAGGTTAAATTTTTAGATAAAATACAACTGGTAAGTACTTTAAAAATTAGAAAATCATTTCCAAGAAGTTTCTAAATTATTATATTTTAAAACTCTCTTTTGCAAAAAATACTTTAAAATTATCAATTAGTTTTTTGCAGATAAAGTTATAAGAAAGTACTAAAAAAAAAATTGACTAAAATAAAAAATTTTAAAAATACTATCTTTTTGATAGTTATAATTTACCTTTCTCCGGTTTCAATACATTATTAATCTCCCCTGATAACTTAGTTATGGCGATATTTATAGTCTGTAAGAATACCTATTCCTATTGGTTAATTCTTACTTTAGCTTGAAAACAAATTTACATATTTTTAGTTTATAGTAGAATTAAATTTCAAAATGAGAAATTATGACGTAATAAAATTTAAAAAGTATTATTTAAAATTTCACTTTTACTTCAATTATTATTTTATTAAAACTATTTAAACATTTAAAATAATGTTTAAAATAATTTTAATAACCTATTCCATTTATCTATTTTTATTTAAACAAAATATTTAATTTTTTTTTTATTAACTGTATTCATCTTTATTACATCATTTAAGCATGTTATACGATAGTTAACTTAATATTTATTATTATTTGCTTTTATGATAGGCAATAATTCCATCCAATTCTATAATATAACTTTTAAAATGTTTTAAACTTTATTATTAATTCAAACAAGCATGTGTGAGAAAGTATGTAATATACAAGTCACATGATTAATAACTTTGACAGACGATTTTTAATCTATTTCTCTGCCTAGATTTAGAAAATTGATACACTTATTATATTATATAATATAATTATAAAATTTGGAATAACAATTTAGAAAATATAGAATTAAATACAATTCTCACCATCATAAAGTTTATTTTTAAAATATACTATATTAATTTTGACTATTAAATATGATTATAAATTTAAACATAGCATTTATTAAATTATCAGTTTTAAACTATTAAAATCGAATTTATAAATATACTTTTAATATTTATAGCTGTGTTATTTAATATGGCTAGCTTTTACAACTATATGAAACACTATTTTAAGCTTTACATAACTATTTTTAAATGATTTTATATACTACGTATTCTCTTTAGCTTGAAATGGTACTTTAAAGATATAATTGACTTAATACAATTACCATATTAAAAGAACATATTCTAAATTTAAAATTTGTAGTACTTGACTGTTATGAACTATTACCGACCTATAGAAAAGGGCACAATATATATATTGTACCAGATCAGACATCTGAAATAAAGTTAGTCTTGTAAGCTTTTCTCCTACATACTAATGTATGTGTATTGAAAAGAAAAAAGAATATGAGCAAAAACACCCATGTCAGACTTTTTTTTACTAAAAGTCACAAGCTATTTATTTCATTCATTCTTATTGGTATACAGTAAGAGATATATTTTTATTTTGTTATAAGAAAAAGATAATTTTTTTATTTATATTGATTTGTAATAATAAATAAAAATTCCCATATTTATTACTGTAATCTGGAATTGTATTCATAGAAAAAAAAATCATGGGAGATGCCAGGTTGTTTTAAAAAAATTGGTTTTTAAAAATAAAAATCTGGAAAAATGTTTTCATACTATAAGAAATTTAATATTTTTTTATATATCATCTTAATTAAAAATTTTGATGCAAATGTCAGAGCTAACTTGTGACTTATTAACACAATTAATATGAAAAACTATGCAGTAGCTGAAAATCACATTACGATGGGATAGAAAATGCTAATTGGTACATTATCTAACTACACTTGAATTTAAGTAGCTTTCTAGAGATGCCATCTTTAAAATAATCCTGTTCTAACATGCAACAACCATTGAAGATTTAAAAGTAGTATTACTTGTCTTTTCTTATGATTTTTATTAGCTTACTCACGAGTACAGAATCCAGTCATAGCATCATTCTGCCTAGAGTATGACTCAAGAGAAATACATTAAATAAAGTGTTAAAGTTTGAAAACTGTCTTATAGACCAATTTTTAAAAAGAGTTGGAACCTATGTTTTTAATAAAGTATAAAATCAGAATTCTAATGCTATGGTAAAATATTTTTTTATTTAAAATAAAAGGCCATTATAAAAGAATCATAATGATCATATTCATAGCAAATATTAATATTGATTTTAATAATTCCTTAATAATTTCAACATTTTGTTTTCTCTTTATTTAAATTGTTTTGTCTTAACATATTTTTTTTTTTTACAAATACTAAAATCAAATATAATTTTGAATTCATTTTTATAGTTAATATTTATTTTAACATTGATATATCAGTTTATGGATTAATATTTTGCCAGTCTTTATTTATATTAGCATGGATAAATAATAAAAAAAATGCTTACTTGTTATATATTTTGCAAGTTAGAATATTCTCGGCCTCAGGGTGGCCTTTGAGCATTCCATCATCAGATTTTCAATTGGATGGACGTTTGAAGAGTTGGAGTGTGGAGTGGATTGAAGCCTGTCCATTAAACTATGAGGATAGTCTATCTTAATATATATCTGAGCACTTATACTATATATGTGTGTAAAGATGATAGTCTGGACCAACTGATGATTGCTGGTTTAGCATGAAATACGTATATTGGTGATTATTTATCTTTTCAGCATATATGTGTTTAGGTGTATCGGTGTTATTAGATAGAGTAGAGAGAGGTGGGTGGTGTGAAAGTCTGTGCTCATATACCCTATATTAATATTAGAGTTGATAAGTTAAATTCAATCTGCATAAATTTTCTCCACTATTAATACACACTAATTAAAATAATTTTTATGCATTGGATTCATCCCTATGTAGCATATTAAGTGTATAAATATTGTAAATTAATTTTATTGTATTTATTTTAAATCTAGTTGTCCATCTCTCTCTCTCTCATTCCAAACATATTTAAATGTTGCTACACCCCATGTTGCATTGTCATGTTTTCCTTTAGAGCTAGTAGTGAGTGAAGAAGCTAATATCTAAAAACTAGGGAGCTAATTGAACCTAACCTATACATGTTTCTCTCTTTAGAGATGATACTCTAATATGCAGTATAGCAGAGATGTTTTAAAGTGCACTTATAATAGCAAAAAATATCAGTCCTGTTAGATGGAAATGATGGTCAGGAAATATGGTTACATACATAGCCTGACTATCATTTTAGAACATTAAATTGAAAGATATGTTATTATTCCTAGCATCCATTAACTCCAGAGTCTAAACCTATATATGGTATTATAAAAATTGTTTATATATAAAAGGGGATGAAAACCATTGTCCCATTTCATTTGGCATCCAAAGTGTTAAGTAATTTGTGATAACATTTATTCATTTGTTGCTCATTTGGTGTCAAAACATGAGTGTCCAATACATATATAATAAATTAATAATAATTAGGGTGCAGTTGGTGGAATGACAGAAGTTTGTCACTACTAGATGAAATAAAAAAATATTGTTAGATATTAAGAGAGTACAAGATAGGTATAGGATAGGTATGTAAAAGGGTAGATAAAAGAAAAATTAATTAAGTGGGGTAGTGGTGAAGGCAAAGACACTAAATTGGATGTAGTGAATGCTTCATATTAAGAATGTACACTAGTGCACTCATTTTATGTGGTACGTTGAAATAAAATGTAGTTTTGTATTCTAATTTTATGTGAGTAATAGGATAAAAAATAAATTAGGTGATCAATAAAGACTTTTAAATAATAAAGAATAGAATAAAACAAGTATAGTTTTCTATAATTCAATTATTACAAAATCAAAATGAAAGGAAAAGAAAAAATGATTTAAATATTGAAAAACTGGTCATGCAACAGCTGTAACCGCAACCAGCATTAGAGCATAAAAATAGAAAAATCCAATCTATATGATCTATATCACTGATAATAGAGTCACTAATGGTGTATATTTTTTATCTTGGAAAGTCTTTAAAATGATATAGCCGAATTTAAAAAAATGATGAATGCAATGAAATAAGAAAATGAACAGATTATAATAATAAGATTACATAAAATGAAAAAGGAGATAAAATTAGTGAATATCATAAAATCTGTATGTATAGTTCAAAAAGAAGATTTGAATGTTTTTCTGAAGATTTGTGATGATGGTGTTTTAGTTGTATTTATTGTTTGGACTATTCCATCATCTAATGTGAATATTAAATGTCTTTAGAAAAAATAAACTTTATTTAAATATTCCAAATATATTCAGCTGTTAATAATAGAACATTAAACAAATTAGTATGTGCACAATGTTTGAGAAGTATTATTCTCCCCTCTTCTTCAAATGTTGCTGGCCTGACCAGTGATAATACTAGCATGGGAATTGAACTTGGACCTTTAGATTTTTCGGTATTGAATTTTAAGATAATGCACAAACCAACTGAGCCATTCTGCCTAATGCAACAGTCAGTTAACATTTTATATACTTATCTATGAGGTTCCTCATGATTTTTCGACTTTTTCTTCTTGAGAGAAATATTGTTTAGTGGTTTCCATACATTATGTATAGTCATATTAGGTTGAATAATGGCATTGTTTGCCATTGTCATGTAAGCAGATTTTTTAAATGTTCTTTTTTGTACCTTTTCTTCTCTAATATATTTGTCCTTTACCAATTGAACTTATGTTCATTGGTACATACATTGTCTACAACATTGGACAAATCTGTTTTCTCTCTTACAATCATCCGTTTGTGTTCTTGCAAGCACTTTCCAATAAGATGACTGGTATCACCAATATATGTTCTTCCACATTCACATGGTATTTCATAAATGCAGTTTTTTCTTTTCAGTGTTTCAAATATAGGGTTTGTAGGCATTAGAATTCCTTGTCAGGTGGTATGACTCTGAAAAGATGGTCTGATATTATACTGATGGCAGATTTTCCTTATTTTGTTTGCTCTTTTTGGTGCTTATGTGTACACTACAATACCAATACTTGTTTTTTTTTTGACAATTCTTTTTGGTGTCTATTCAAGGTTTTCTTAAGAACATCTGATGGATAACCATTTTTCATGAGATTTTATTCTATATAAATCTTTCCTTTTTCCAAATCATTGATTTCTGAACAAACATCTTTTGTTCTCTTCCATAGTGATAGTAAATAATATTTATTTTTATAAAGCACAAACAGTATTGAAATTAAATTGAGAGACTGCAAAACCTCTCGTGCTCATTACTATAACAGTCAATCAGGTTGTAAATACAAGACAGAGAATTAAACAAGAATAGGGCGGTCCATCCTATTCTTTACTTGTCTTTCTATATATTCAAGCCAGTCTAAAGTACTTAGATCTGAAAGCATGAATATTAAATATCTTGACACTTAACTCACTGGGTTTAAATTTCAAACATACAGAATGAAATCCTACAATTTACTACACAGTAGTTTTTAGATGTTATAACATGCAGTAATGTATGTAAATAATATTTATTTTTATAAAGCGCAAACAGTATTGAAACTAAATTGAGAGACTGCAAAACTTCTCACACTCATTACTAAGTACTTTAGACTGGCTTGAATATATAGAAAGACAAGTAAAGAATAGGGTGGACTGCCCTATTCTTGTTAAATTCTCTGTCTTGGATTTACAATCTGAGTGGCTGTTATAGTAATGAGCCTGAGAGGTTTTGCAGTCTCTCAATTTAATTTTAATTCCATAGTAATAGTATAACTCCATGTTTTGTATGTCTGGTGTGATTGGATGTATAGACTAATTATTTTCCTGTATGTGTTGGGTTTTAGTAAACTGTAGTTTTGATTTTGCCATGAGGAAGTTTTGTCACAAGAACATCCAAGAATGCCATTTTTTGTTATTGTTCAGATTTTACTGTGAATTTATTTGAAAGGATATATTGTTGATGTGTTTCTAAAAAGTTTGTATTAGTGCTTCAATGTGGCCATATAATAAATGTATCGTCCACATAGTAAATCCAAACTTTAGGTGGATATGGAGTAGTTTTTATGGCTGTAGTTTCAAGTTTTTCCATACAAATGTTGCTAATCAGGGGTAACAAGGGTGAACCCATAGCTATTCCTTGATTTAGTTGGAAGAATTCTGTAATATATTGAAAGTAGATTGTTTTTATAGTTCCATTATACTGTCAATAGACAGAGCTGGTCTGTTTTGTAAACTATTATCACCATTTAATCTTTTCCTTACAATAGACAATGCTACTTCACATGACACCTTTGTGAATAAACTTTCCACATCAAAGCCTACTGGTAAGTCAGTTCTTTCAATTTTTATTTTCTTGAATTAAATCTACAAAGTTTCTAGAATTCCTGAGAAAGGACTAGTTCTTGTATGTCAAAGGACTAAGGATTGAAAGAAAAATAAGATCAACAAGAATAAAGAATAGAAAAATAGAACTCCAACTAGGAGAAAATAATGGGGAAAGTAGCAAAAATATATAGCAGATGTCAGAGAAAATGTAGATGAATTAACAATGAGGATGATGAATTTAAATATGAATGTGAAAGATAAAGAATATAGTATAGAAAAAAATAGTAAAATATTATTGTACAGAAAATAAATCATTTATGGCTGCTGTAATCACCAAATAGAGAAAGTACAAGTAATAATGAAAGACTTTCATGAAAACATTAGCAATGTGGATTATACTGAAGGAAAGTATGAAACGCTAAGTGTAGTTAAATCAAAGGGTAATACAATTTTAAAATCCCACTATTGGAGTTAATAATAAAAGTAATTGGTGTTTTAATAATTATTTAAAAATAATACTTAATGGATTTATTGATGAACAACCTATGAAGCACTTGGAATTATTTAGAAAAGTATTTCAATATTAAATCAATGACAGATGAGAGTAAGTTGGTTATAGGTTGCAGCCACTAGAAAGGTAACGCCTAGGTTTGGTGGTATTTATTAAATCTCCTAATATCTTTTAAAAATATAAATAATCATTGATAAATAATTTCTGAACAGAAAATGTCAAAAATAAATTTATTATTATATAATAAAAGAAAAATTTAAAATAGAAAGTAGAGATACCTATTCTCATTTTTTTAGAAGACAGCCAAATTAAAAAGGCTTTATGCATATGGTATGATTGAAGTCCAGATTATTCACATAATTCAGCATATTTTGACCTTTAGTGTAGAGAAGATGTTGCTTGGGACAGATAGAAAGTCAATAGAACAGATATAAATCTTCCTAAATACTGTAGGTATGAGCCTCCATAATCAATCAATATATTATAAGAAAATAAATCTAAAAAGCCAGATTATGTCAATGTGATAAATGTAGGAAAAAGACAAAAAAAGCAACCATGATGGCAGGAGTTGGAAAAATAGAATAAGGTGTCTGTTATTTTTTTAATCAAGAGCCAAATATACTGATGGACATAACAGGAGGTAGTAGAAAAGGTAGAAGCAGTCCTAAAAGGGAGACTATGAATTTATCACCAATACTTGACAGAATTCAAAGGTCTTTTTTAAAGGTTTGGTGGCAATATTATTTCTTGTTAAATATATGCAGATTTCAGGATGAAGAATTTTAAAAAAATTTAGTTTTTGTTGTTATTGTTGTTGTTGTTATTGTTATTATTACTACTACTACTACTACTACTACTACTACTACTACTACTACTACTACTACTACTACTACTACTACTACTACTACTACTACTACTACTACTACTACTACTATTATTATTATTATTATTATTATTGTTATTATTTGAAGAGAGTTTATTTAGTTGTGCCTACTTTGCTAGTAATAAAATGAGGATACTAACATTGGCTTGAAAGCTTGATGTTGTCATGGAAGCCTGATTTTAATCTGCAACACAGCACCAACCCTTTTTATATAACTTTTCTTTGCATTTAAATATTATAGTTTATGTATCTCTAAGTCTCTAGCCAAATAGTAAGATGTTTTATAAAGCCAAATATTTCACAAATATAGACCAGCCTCTAAAACATATTGAAACATGACTCAAGAGTGCAATGGATCATTAATATTGGCTTTCTCTATATATCATACTCTAAGTTTTTGAGATTACTTATTGAACAAATGTGTGATATTAATATGTATTTATTTTGTTGTATGGGTTGTTGTTGCCTAGAGTGTTAACTCTACTGGAATTTATTCCTGTATTGTGTATCTTAAGAATGAGTGGTTTGTTCTTATACATCTTAGAATTGCTCTTTATATATCAAAACTGGCCTAATTTTCCAAAAAATGATTTAAGTAGAGAAGTAATTTTTTATAACTATTATTATTTTGAGGCTTATAAAATTAAACTGTGTTATGGGTAAATATCTACCCAGAACAAGAGATAAATATGGAAATCAAAAATGGAGAGGCCCACTCACAATTTCATTCTCATTTCTTTGGCTATGTAAATATTGTACAAGTTTAGTCATAAAGTTAGTCTGACATTACAAGTTTTCATCCACACACTAACATAGGTATATTTAAAAAAAGTAGAAAAATAATGTAAGCAAATTTACCCAAGTCGGAGTTTTTTTTTTCTCTAAAATTTGCAACATATTTACTTTTTTCATTCTTATTTATAAACAGTGATATATATATAACAAAAAGAATGAATTTTTCTGATAGAAAAAAAACTAATGAGAGATTGCCAGGTTGTTTTTTTTTAATTTTATTTTGATTCTTAAAAACAAATTTTAGATTTCTTGCTTCAAGAAAATTACATTAACATCTTAATTAAGAACTTTTGTTCAATGTATCTAGCAAAAATTCTATGTAAAACATTCCAGAAAATTAAACTGATTAAAATAACAGAGCATACTTGTGAATTGTTTACACAGTTAATATGGAAAACTATGCAATAGTTGGAAATCACATTATGTCCGGTGAAAAAAATCTAAACGAGCAAATATGTAGCTTTCAGCAGATAACAAGTTTAAAAGTGTTTTGTTCTAACAGGCAATAACTGTTGAAGATTTAGAAGTGTCATTATCTATCATTTTTTACATGATTTTTATCAGTCTGTTTATGATAAATGCATAATCCAAGTCATACTATTATTATTCTATCTGAAGAATAATTAATTCAAGAGAAGTACATGAAATGAAACTTTAAACTTTTAAAACTATTTTACAGATCATTTTTTACAAAAGAGATTGTATCCATATTTTTAGTAAATTGTGAAATCAGATTTCTAATGCTATGGTAAGATAAACTTTAATTTAAAATAAAAAGACTTTTATAAAAACAACAACATTGAACTTAGAATTCTCTAAATAATTTAAACATTTTGTTTTTCCTTGAAATATATGTATATTTTTTTCTTAAAATATTTTCTTTTTAATGAATGCTAAAGCAAAAAAAAATTGGAATTAATCTCATTCAATTATTAATAATTTTTTAATTGCAGCAAAAATAATTTATTTAAATGTTTCAATGGCATCGGCTTACATACTGATGGAGTAGCATGTATGTCTGGAAAACATTCAGCAGTTGCAAAAAAAATTAAAGAAATAGCGGATAAGAATATGATTTTTCTCACACACTATGAACATTTAGCTGCTAAAAATATTCTCTGAAGCAATAAATTATATTAAATGCAACACAGTACATTCAAGACCATTTTTAAGTTTATGCAATAAAATGGAATCTGGATGTGAAAAATTACTATTTCATGCATAAGGGCAATGGTTATCCATAGGGAATATATGAACAAGACATTCTACTTAACAAAATTCAGAATTGAGAAATAATTTCTTGTCAACAATTGGATTGCTAAATTGGCTTACTTGTTGAACATATGTTCATTTAAGCCTGTAAGTAAATGGTACTACTTGTGATGTATGGAATAAAATTGAGGCATTCAAGAAAAAGTTAAACTGTGGTGTATGAATGCAAAAAAAACTATGACATTTTATTTATTTTCAGAATTGATAAAAAAAATGATATTATAAGGGAGTTGAAAAATACTGTTTATGATCATATTAACAATTCATAGTTGTGCATTTCATCAATATTATCCACAGAAAGAAGACATAAAAACAGGCAAAACTGACTATACATATTGCCATATACAGCAATCTAGAATAATCAATGGATGCCAGAAGGCTTGTGCATAAAATCCCCATCTAGTGCCTACTCATCCAATATCCCCAGACTAGTTTCTGGCTTGTAGCCTTCATCAGTGAGGAGCCTTGGATCTGAGAGGACTGCACCTAGATTTTAGGATGTAATGCAACCCTCCAGCAACCACCTTTTATCTCCATTTAAGTACAAAACTATGAGTCTTAAACTGAAAACACCTTAATGTTCTCAATTCAAGCCCATTAGCTTATATAGTCATATGGGTCTGAACTCAAGAAGACATATGGAAATGCAATATGTGGATTTTAAATCTGTTTATTGAACGAGAAAATAATATAACTAATATGGAATTGAAAAAGTAATAGACTTCTTGTAATGCTACATTAAAGTTATTATTCAATTTGGCAAGTATAACTCAATTTTGGGTTAAAATTAAAATGGAATGTTGGATATTACACAAAAATGGCTTAAGATCAATATTGCCATTTTGACCATATATTTATTTGAATCAATATTTTTTGTAGCAACACTCCTATAATCAAAGAAATAAATTTTATTAGTAAATCCACTTTGCACTTAGCAGTCACTTGAATATATCTTCAAGATTTTGTAAACTAAATTACTGAAAAGAATCAGCAACATCCACATTAGTTTTTAGTTTTATAATTATGATAATATTTACTCAGTTATTTTAATAATTTTTCTTCAAATTTTAGTTTAATATTTTGTTAGATATTTTTTTTTTTACTTTAGTATAGTTTTGTGGTTTTTTATTAATTTTTGAATATATATATCATTAAACCTCAATAAACACTTAGACAATCCCAATATCAATTTCAAGCAATAATTTCAAACTGTTGTCAAGACAACTTTCTTTTAACAATACACCATACAATATTTACATTTTACTATAAAAACATACACCCTTTCGTGCATTTTTTTTGTTTAATATTTTATTTGATCAATCATAAATAAAATAAAACTTTATTGGTCTACCACTGACCTAAAGGGCAAAATTTAAGACTTAAAAAAGAATTTCAGCAACATTTATCAGTTTTTTTTAGATTAAACTCCAGTTACTAAAAAGGCAAGAAAGTTACATCTATTAAAAACCAATTGAAATAATTAAAATGTTTGTGCATATAGCTTTCTCATATGTCTATATAAAGTTATTAAATATTCAATAAGTAGGAGAGAAAAATGACCTGTTTCAATTTAATATAGAGTTTGAATCATGGTTTGTTACTTGCTTTATCAAAGAAAGTGTTAGCCAGATCCAAGGTAATTTGTATTATTGCCTAAATGTTTACTTGCAATAACTAAGATCTTTATTTATATATATATAAACAATTAAAAAATAGCAGTATTTTAGCATTCAACCGAATCAGATCTTCAAACTACAAAATAGTTTCAAATTAAACTTAAATGATTAAGAAATTTAAATATTTCAATTAAAAGGTGGGCTTAGAATGGCAGACTAGCCACATAAATATATTTAAGTATACATATATTAGTTTTTTATTAGTTTAAATGTATTTAAATATGATACATATGTTAGTTTATTATTATTTTAAGTGCATTTAAGTATAGTTTATTATAATTTTAAGGGTATTTAAGTATGATACATGTATTATTTAATTATTATTATTTGGTTGTACCTCTTTTGTTGTGTTTTCCTGAATATTTGTTATGATGATACTTAAGTTGCATTTACATATTGAACTATTTTCACTATCTAATATTAAGGAATTAATGATCCAGATTTAATTCCCAAGCTAGTACTGTCACTGGTCAGGCCAGCAACAATGGACGATGAGGTATGAATAATATGTCTCAATATGTTGTGCATATCCTAGCCTGTGTTCTATTCATAACAGCTGAATGTAATTGGAGTATATAAATAAGTTATATTTTTCTAAAGACCATCAATACTTATTATTAGATGTCAGAAATGGTTCAATAAATAAATAAAACCCCATGTACTGTAATTTTTAGGGATAAAATAATAGACAGAAATCTGACATTTTAAAAATTACTGCTCAGTGTTGTAGCATAGTGAATTTGATTCATCTGTCAGCATTTTTATATTATTGTGTAAACAGTAGTAAAAGCAATTTGATTTTATCAAAGATATAATAATGTAGATAATAATTCTATACATCACATAATTTGTAATTAATAAATAGTGATATACCAAAAATCTTTCTGGTAGATGTTATAGTTCAAACTCTCTAACATCTATATCTATTCACAGAGGCAAAACTCTCCATAGAGTAGCAAAACACAGTGCAAGCCAGAGCAATCAATGAATGCAGAAAGTTTTGCGCATAAAATCTTTATATAATGCTACTCATCCAATTTCCCCAGACTAGTTTCTAACTTGTGGCTTTCATAAGTGAGGAGCCTTGGATCTGAAAGCAATGCACCTAGATATTGGGATCAAATACAACCCTTCAGCAGTCATCTATTACTTTTTAGCTAATTATAAAGTTTTGAGTCCAAAATGAAAACACAATTATATTTTCAAGCTAAGCTCATTAGCTAGTACAGTTGTATAGATCTGAACTCAGTTGGGCATCCATACATTTTGAGGTCTTTGCCTCTTTTCTAACCACAGTCACCATAATACTATTGGGAAGGATTGGTATTAAACCATAAAACATCACATAGTCACAATTATTTATGCTTACACAAGTTGTTTTTCATAGAGGCAAAAATCTTCATACAGTAGTGCCATTCAGTGCAAGTCAAATTAATCAATGGATGCAGAAAGGTTTGTGCATAAAATCCCTATCTAGTGCCTACTCATCCAATATTTCAAGACTAGTTTCTAGCTGGGGTGTTCATCATTGTAGAGCCTTGACTCAACCTTTCAGCATCCACCTACTGTTTTTATAACTACTTAAAATTTTGAGAGTCCAATATGAAAACTCAATACTGTTTTCTAGTTAAGCTTATTAGCTTCTATAGATGTATACATCTGAACTCAGTTTGGCAAATATACATTTTGGGGTCTTTGATTCTTTAATAAGCAAAGTTACCATAATCCTATTGGAAATGATCACCATTCTTTGTGCTTACACAAGCTGTTTATCACAGAGTTAAAACTCTCCATACAATAGCACCACTCAGTGAAAACTAAAGTAATCAATGGATTCAGGATATTCCCACACTAGTTTCTAGCTTGTGGGTTTCATCACTGAGGAATCTTGGATCTGAGAGCCTTGCACCTAGATCTTATAATCTAATACAAACTTTCACAAAACATCTAGCTTTGAGTCCAAAATGAAAACACATATAATGTTTTCAAGTTAAGCTCATAAGCTTGTATATTTGACTACTCTGGCTTGTACTGTGTGGTGCTACTGTAAGGAGAGTTTTGACTTTGTGAAAAACAGCTTTTGTAAGTATAAATAGTGGTGATCATGTGATGTTTGATGTTTTAATACAAATCATGCCCAATAGTATAATGGTGACTGTGGTTATTAAAAAAAACAGACACTAAAATGTATAGATGACAAACTTAGTTTATATCTATACAACTATACTAGCTAATGAGATTAGCTTGAAAACATTTTTGTGTTTTTATTTTGAACTCAAAGCTTTATAATTAGCTAAAAAGTAATAGGTGGCTGCTGGACAGTTGCATTAGATCTTAAAATTTAGGTGCAGTGCTCTCAGATCCAAGACTTCTCACTAATGAAAGCCACAAACTAGAAACGTCTGGGAATATTGGATGAGTAGGCACTAGATAGGGATTTTATGCACAAATCTTCCTGCATCCATTGTTTTCAGTGACTCACACTGAATCTCACTATGTAAGCAAAAAGAATGGTTATCATGTGATATTTGATGGTTTAATCTATATTTTTTCTGGGGGGGGGTATTTAGATTAATATTTTTATTATTATTTTTGCTATTAACTTTAATAAATATATTGTAGATTAATTAACCAATTTTATTCTTTATATTTGCATAATCAGTGTATAGTTATCATTGTCAGTGTATAAGTTATAATTTGAAGCCAAAAAAAAAAAAAACTCCTAACAATATGAAAAGATTTGAATTAAGGATGGAATATAGCCTTTCATATGTAAATGTAGGACTCATTATCATAATCTCTATTATGAATTATTATACATATCATTATTTTTCACTGTTTATATATTTTATTCAGCATTTTAGGATAATGATGTTTTATCATCATCAATGAGTGAAAAGTCATTTGTGATGAGATCTATTACAATTAAATATTTTTGAAGTTATTAAAATTGAGTATCCCCATTCTGCCTATTTGCATATGATACATTATTAAGTAGTAAAATGCCCATTAAAGATAATGATACTGATGAATTAAAACTAATTGATCAAATAAGACCCTGTTTAGTTTCTTTAAATTTGGAATATGCTAAATTACATTGTTTAGCATATCCAAATTATTCAACTCACATCTCATTATATTTGTCAACCAGTATGTGGCTACCTTATAGCCAAACTTCTTATTTTATCTTATCTATATATATTCCTTTTCTATATTATGTTATATCTGTGTGTGTAAATTAAATAAAGTACCTGTTATACAATATATAATTATAATAAAAATAATGAATTATAATCATGATTATATGTTTATAAATAACAATAATAAAGTGCAGAAATACTTTCAGGTAATTTGTTAATCTACAGTTGAAGAAGATTAAGTGAAATTACTTCTGCAGTTTTTTATAATTATTTATGAAAATTATATTATCATGCTTATAACAAAATTAGAACTACATACAAGAATGTAAACAAATTGTATTTAATTACTACATCAATGCACAGAAAATATAACAATTATCACATTACTATGCATTATTTTATTCCATATCTTGGAAATGTTTATATGATCTAGATAAAGAATATCTATCTCACTTAATATATCAATATGATAATGTATAAAATTCAAATTAAATATACTTGATTTTATTCAAGTAGGAAAAAAAAACCATGTCTTGTTCTTTGATGTGGTAGATTAGCAAACTGCTGTTCAAAATGTTTCAACCATGGTCCAGCTTTGTCACTTCTGATGCTAAAGCTTCTTAATTAATTTTTAAGCAATAATGCATTTGATTATATAATATATTGAATTGCATGAAACTAAGAACTTATTTATATGAGATATATCCAAAATATGTGTAAATTTGTGCATAAACATACATCCATTTAACACAATCCATATGTGATTACTTTAATTACTTTTGTTTCAACCATTAGACATTATTAATTCTTTCACAAAATTTATATTTGGTTTAATTAGTTATTTTTCTTATATATAATCAAGCATATATTTTTAATATAGTGCATATGTCTAAATGTGTATTTGGTAATTCTTATATATGATTCTAAATCTTTTCAATGTATACATAATTTTTAATATAATTTCTAAGTATTATTTACATTCAAGCTGGCTTTCAACATCTTACAGTATTATAATCATGATATAAAGCATCATATTATTTATTTAAATTCCATAATGCAATAATTTAATGCTATTTGATTTATTGCATTTATTTTGATAGAACAACTTTTTTTTTTAGTTTTTATCTATTTGTTTACTTTTTGACAAAAAAAAGTTAAGCTATATGTGAAGAACAAATTACAAAATTTAACCAAATATTAAATTCTATACAATTTATTACTAAATAATGTGTAGCATGAAATATTAAAATTTAATTATTTTTTAAAATTACATATTTCTTGCAAATAAAAAAGTATGCATATAAGAATATGTTTTGAATTTGTCCTTGAGTATATTTGCTTGCTGGTAGTGTTATACTTATGTTTCAGGTAGTTCCCACTGACTATTGTCTTCACAGTTAATATCATTTCTGCATTTACCAGAAAGATCTGAAATTCAAAAAAACTGTGTATTTTAATTTTAAATATGTTAAATTTCTTATTTAAAACATGATAAGTGGGTGGCTGAGATAATATTTGTTGAATAACAAAGTTTAAGCAGAATATAATGGCAAGTCAACTTTTACTTTAACAGTCTTTATCCAATAAGTACTATGGACACACTTTCAGAGTTGAATTCAAATTAAATTGAAAAATGGGTTTAATTAGTGAATAAACAATAAAATGTATCTGATAGTTGTCATAACTCTAATTCACTCTTTTCTAAACAGGCTTCATAAACTTTAACACATGATCATCTTTTCTAAGTTCAGCTACTTCACATATACTCATTATTCATCAAGAGAACAGTGCTTTCTACACTTAACTATAACCTGTCTACATTAAGTCTAATAAAAATATTCTTTTAATAAGTGACAATAAATGCTTTGTGAGATTAAAAACACAGTTAATCTTGCATTTATCAAATAGAAATTTGATTTTATAAAATAACTTAATATTTTCATGATGGTGAAATAGTTGTGAACTTGAAGGTTCATCAATAACAATTGAGGAGTAAACAGGCAAAGTCCTCCATACAGTAGTGCCACTCAGTGCAAGCCAGAGTAATCAATGGATTCCATAAGGTTTGTACATAAAATCCCTATCTAGTGCTTACTCATCCAATATCCCCATACTAGTTTCTGGCTTGTGGCCTTTGTCAGTGAGGAATCTTGGATTTAAGAGCACTGCACCTAGATCTTAAGATCTAATGCAATCCTACAGCAGCCATCTTTTTTCTCTATTTAACTACAAAACTATGAGAATCAAATTGAAAACACAGTAATATTTTCAATCTAAACTCATTAGCTTATATAAGCATATGAGTCTGAACTCAGTTCAGTACTTATATATTTTGGTGTCTTTGGTTTTTTAATAACCATAGCCACCACTATCCCATTAGGCAGGATTGGCATTAAACCATTAAACATCACATGATCACCATTTCTGCTTGCTCATAACTGTTATTAAATGGTGATGATGTGATGTTTAGTGATTTAACAAGTGAGGATGTAAAATCAAAGTGGGAGCCTTTATCATTAGTTACAAAATATTCATCTAAAAACTGAGAGGTTTAAATAATGAATTATTGGTTGATTGAATGATTATCTGATAATAGAAATATTTAAAACCTAAGCAAGTTCATTGCATAATACATCAGTATCTAATATGCAATTTTTTCCCTCAAATTCAGTCATATTCATTGTAATATTAACAGTAAATCTTACTCATACACTTGTTTGAAGCATCATCAATTTATATAATATTTTTTTAAAAACATGAAGATGAATATAAAAAAACTATGATCTTATTTAGATTGATAGTTTTATAAATAAAAATAATTAAAATCTGTTTAAAAATTATTAAATTCTCAAAGTTCTTAGCAATTTGCCTTTTTGTTAGATATTTATCAAAATCTTACTTGTGAGTAATTTTAATTATAATAACAAATCTTTAAAATCAAAATAAGCTATTTAAAAACCAACTTAGTCAAAACGAATATTTATATTTTTTTATGTTGTAAAACATTGCGTGTCAACATGCCTACGTAAATTTTCTCTACTTATTTTGTTCAAATCCTTGAAATATTACTCAAAGATTTTGTGGATCAATTAATATTAAAATAATGATAAATTAAATTTCTTCACAATTCATTCTATGTTATAGTTAATGATATTAATGAAAGTTTACCATTAGAATTTATACTTCTTCAAGTTAACGAAGATTTAAATGCTTTTTTAATATTAAAATAAAAAAAGGTATTTTCTCAAAATAAATGCCCATAGATTAAAACATTACTAAACCTTTTTCTAAAATAAAACGGGTAAAATCATAATTTACTATTATTTAACCATCAATATTTATATATTTTTGACCACTAAATATTATTTCAAAACTGTTGTATATTATCTATGAACCTCAGAGAAAATTTAAGACTAATTAATACCTATATTATTGATTATTTACCTAACATCTCTTGTTACCAGTTTTGACAATAAATAAAACTTAATAACATTTACTTTCTATCTGTTATCTCCGACTGAAAACGTTCATTTAATCTTGGTGAGTTAGACGAGTTTATCTAGTCTTAAGTGGATTCACTATATTCCTCACGACCTTAAAAACATGTAAGAAAATAATAATAACGGCATAAATATTTTATTTAAATAAATAAAAGTCTGCAGTGTTTTCTGCTTTTTTTGGTAAGTATCCCACTGTTTTCTTCATTTTTATGAGTGGTTGATGCTTTTCATTCTATACGTCTTCTGTTTGATGTGTTTTTTGTTTACTGCTTGCAAAAATTACTGGTTGTTGATGTCAAGATAGGGATTTTTCTTGCTTCTTTTGACTACCTAGCAGTAATCAATACATAATTAATATCCATGATATATGTGAAGTTTTTGTTGATTATATTTGTAGAAGATTTTCACCTTTTCTTGTGATTTTAGTATCTAGTATCCAAATCTTTTCTGGATACTGTCATCTTAAAACCAATTAACTTATTTTGAAATATCTATCATTAAATGTTTTTTTATTATTATTTATTGTACATGTTAGATATGAGATTAGAAAATTTAGTTCATAGTGTGAAGTTCATCAAGTTGATGATATGATATGCTATATGAGTAGTATTCTGGATAATATATATATCACAATGACCTTCTGACTATTTTGTTTTTCTTTGACTCTTGCACCATCTGTTTAGATTGCATATTACTTTCTAAAAAATAGCAATATCAAGTTATGTATAATATTATTTGTGCACAAAAGGCTTTAAACTGGCCAGATGTGAAAGTAGTTTTATTATTGGAAACAATAACCACAAGTATCTCATGCATGGAAATAATTTTTTAAATGTTCCAAGTGTATTGATGTGTGAAAAAAGGGTACTTTTGCTGCCTAAATATACATGGAAAGGGTTTTTAATATAGAATAACTATTTGTCATGCTATGGATCTGCATGATTTCTGAGGATTTTTTGTCCCATATTTGGTTTCTTGAGGCTAGGATAAATATTGTTTTGGTAGGCATGTTTTAATTTATTTGACATTTTTCGTGTAGGAAGCCCTGTGATTAAATGTTAAAATTAAAACTAGGCCACTATACATAATAGCATAGACCATCTTTATTTTGATTATGCCTTGAAAACTACAATGCAATAAATTTATAATTTGTTTGTAAATGCTGGTGGAACTATAATTTTAATCCCCCATACTACATAGGTTTTACAATTTGATGATTTGTTATAAACTCATCTGAGGGTCTGCATTTATTGAAAACTTCATAAACCAAGCTATTTTATATTCATTGGTAATTATTTTATTATCTATTCACTATTTATAAATTAATTCTATTGACTTTTGTTTTCTCTTCTTTCATAATATATTCTCCAAATGTCAAAGTGTATATCGACATGGGATATTTTTTCTATTTATATTTAGCATTTTAATAATACAAAAAATCCAAGTGCCTTGAATTAGTGATAGTTTATTTAGTTGCTATGATCTTTATAAGATATAAACAATTACAATTAAGCATTTAGAATCTTTTATAATTATTAGCTCAGTTTCTTTACAAAAGCTTAATATTGGACTTGTCATCATGTAGGGGTTTGATATGATGTTGATGAAAAAACCAATATTAATATATATTGCTGCATTCTCAAGTTAGAATATGGTTGCCTTTTTTATTGTCCAAATTTTTATTCACATTTTATTTTTTAAAGACAAGACAAAAGTGGAAAATTGCATGTGGATACTGCATGATAGTGTATGTTTATAACTTTTTTGCTTATTGGATAAATGTTGCTTTATATACTATTTGTTTAAGATCACATATAAAACAATTTCATGAATAATATTTTTGTAGTGTAATTTTCATTACACCACTCTCACACAAGGAAAGGACTGTTTTCTATTTGCTTTTAACACATTGTAGAGGTGTGTAAAAATAAGCCTATGTCCAAAGACATATTGAAAAATATATATGATTCCAAAGGTACACTTTTCATGCTTAACCAGTATCCCTCAATTAGCACAGATCACAATCTCCACACATATCTTTATCATTGTTTAGTATATATAGATGGGTAATTATTACACTTTAATTAATGTCCCAAACTTATTGACATCACAACTTTGTCACAAACCTCTTGATGTACATATATTAGTAATTTCTCTTAGTCATTCATTAGACTAGAGATTATTCATTTAATGGATAATATTTTTGCAGTCTCTACCTTATGTGAAAGTGATGTAGTGAAAATTGCACTACAGAAATATTCTTCAATAAAAGGATAATCTCTAGTCTAATGAATGACTAATAAAAAATTATTAATATATTTTCATCAAGTAGTTTGTGTCAAAGTTGTGAGGGCATGAAGTTTGACATTTATCAGCTAAATGTAGTAATTTATATATATATATATTGTAAATATCGATAAGTCGATATTATATTTTTTTAAATTGTCATTTGTTATTAAAAAAAAAAATCTCTTTAAGTTGATGTTTACATATGAAATATTTAAATTTTTCTTTTATGTTTATTAAATATAATTATTATTTGAAGTTATTATTTTATTTATATATATTGATAGTACATCGTTATAAACATTTAATTATTGAAATAAATAAGAACATATAAATTATTGATTATAAAAAAATTATTTTATTTATAATGATTATTAAATGCAATAAATAATTATTTATGTATATTTTTAAAGATGTCAAATTTTCAATTTAATATTTTATATATATATATATACTTGATATTTTATTTTTATTTTAATGTTAATTGTTTTAAAAGAGAACATATATAACATGAGTTTTAAAATAGTATCTGCTGGCGCATGGAACGATAGCAACAACAACAAAAGAAGCCATTATTTTGATATATTATTATTGGAATAGATATAGAACAAACAACTGAAAAATAAAGATTTTATTGTACTTTAGTTCTATAAAATTTACTATTCTTCAAAATACTGAAATAATATATATATTTTATGGTAAATACATAAATTATGGCAGGTTAATCAAGAATCGCAGCCAGGAGGCTGCATCATCGCTTTCATTTATTCCAAGGCAATTTTCAATGGAACAACTAAAAAAATTCAATGTATAAATTTCATCGCGTCTGGAGTTGAAACTAGATATAGCTATCTTAAATGTATAATCATCAATTTAATCATAATTTGGAAGTAATTGGAATTAACATGCTGGATTTAACATTTTAATTGGTTTATTTATTTTTTAAAAAGGAAGGAAATTTTAAAACGGATAAAATATGATATATCTAAGGATTAACAATTTTCTTTAATATAATAATTTCTTGTTTCGATAGAATGCATTCTAATAATCAAAAGTAAACGGATAAAAGAACTCATGGAATAAATTAACTTTTTGGAAAGGAAAATTAGCTAAATGAACTTTAAAAGGTATTTAATAATTTTATATATGTATGAGTAATATATAAATATATTTTTGAGATTGATATATTTTTTTTTATTTACTTTTATTTTTTATTATTATAAAATACAACGTTTTATAAGTGGTCAATTTAAGCATCTTGTTTTATAATAATATTAAACGTATAACAGATGTTCAGACAATTATCTTAAATAATTTAAAAATCTTAAAATGTAATTTATAGGTTGAAGTTATATATGAATTGTTATATTTATATTATAATGGTTAGGCAAAAATATGTCTTTATATATTTAATCTATATATACTTATTACAAGTATATACATATAGTTATTCTTTGTATTTATATTTAAAACATCAATATTATTTAAAGTTGAACTATAACATAAAATAAAGGATGTACTATTTGTTTTTATAAATAATGCCTTTGTAATTATTTAAAAGAGCGATACTATATTATTCTTATTTTCTTTTAATGCCAAAGTTATTATGAAATTAATTGAATTTATAAATAATAAAAGATAATTTCATATTTCATTTATTATTTGGTTTGTAGGTCACTTACACATATTATTATTCATTTATATATTTAGAGGTACATAAATTTATATAGTTAGATGTGTATATTTGAATTTAGTAGAAGTCCCTTTGTTTCTAATATATATATTGATTAGTTAGTCACATCATCTTTAAAAATAAATTATAAAGATAGATCTCATTGCTTTGCATGATTTTAGATTTGTTTTATATATAGCTAGCTGGAAGTGCATTTAAACAATTTATTTAAATATAACTGGAATAATTTCGTTTTTCTTCAATCTTTAATTTTAATGGAATACCTAATAGACGTTCCATTATATTTAGCTTATCCAATTGTAAGCTACCATATAGTTTCCATTACATTTGGCTTGCCCAATCGTGGGCTGCCTCATATACGTTCCATTACAATATATATATATTGATCAATGATGAAGATATTCATAAAAGAAATGTGATCTGTGCCAACTGAAGAATGCATGTTACACACAAAATGTGCATCTAGAAGATCGTTTTTTTCACATGTTTGGTCATATGTTTATTACTCCCCCCCCCTCCCAGCATGTTAAAAGGGAATAGGAATCTTTTCCTTCCTTGCATAACAGTAGAGTAGAGAAAATTATAATACAGAAATATTATTCATTAAATACATTATCTCTAATCTAATGAATGACTAATAGAATTATTAAGATATCTAAACCAACATTTGTTTTTTAACTTTGTTATTATTAAGTCATATTAATTTTAGATTTTAATTTAAGCAAAACTTTAGTCAATGAAGAATTATCATATCTTTGGATCACATGAATGTTATCATGGTCAAAATAATACTGGGATCTATTAAAACACAGCTCTCAGTTTTTGTGTCTCTGTACCACATAAAACAATTTCATAAGCGCCTCATTTGAAAATGTTTTGAAGTTGTAGGCCAAGACCATCTTCTAATGCTCAGCTATAAGATCCAATAGGTATTAGACCCACACATGTTAGTAGTCAACTTTAATTTAAATTCTACTTCATTTGAGTCCAAGAAAAAATGCATTTTATCTAGGCATGTAGGACAGCTTTCCAGAAAACTCATATCAAACTCTTCATGTGATATATCTTCAGCCATATTCTCTTGCTTGAGTTTTTTCTAAAGATTTTATAGAGTATTCAAAATTTTAATTTACTACACTTTAAATACAGTTGCCACAATTTTAGGAAGACCCTAGATACATGTTTCCCACTATTACCTGATTACTGAAGTAAATTTTACTGCAATAAATGTCACACTATTTTTGGATAAACAACTTAAGCCAAATTTCAGATCTAGATATCTCTGATACTGTAGATTTCAAATCGTATGAAACACCTTATATATCCCACAATTGTTGACAATAATGCTATGTCTTGTAGAAGCAAATTAATTATTATGCCTCAAATATTCCAAATTAATTAATAATATTTATAATAATAATATGATTCCTTATAATAGTTATGAACTCATTTAAATTTAAAAAACCCAAGGTAAAGACCATGTAGAAGTTTCATAAGTTTAATAGGCAAGATTATGTGTCTATCAAATGCTATCACTATTTAACATGTAGCAGTTGTCCATTACCATTTATACTAAATTTTCAAAGTATGTTTGTTTAGTCATGGATTTTGTGACATTACATACAGGTTAAATAATATCATTTCTGTGATTTAAGATTCTTCTGAAATATATTGCAAATTATGCACAATTTTCCTTCAGAGTTATGTATCCCTTATTTAATTGTCATAGATCACAGAAAAAATTTAAATCTAATTAATTTCTATGATATTATCTATTTCTTCAATGCCTATTATTATTGGTCATCACAAAAAATAATAAATCAACAAAATTTATTTCTCATTCATTTTATCTGACAGAACATGTTCAGGAAACTCTGTGATTTAAAAAAACCTATAATTAAACATTAATATGATTTTTACTAATAAAATTAATATATACATACATATATATATATATATGAAAAAATACCCAAATGTAACTGGAATTTTATAATAAAAATTGTTTATTTATTTTTAAATGTTATAAATTTAATCTTCTTCAATGTCATCAACATCATCATCAACCATTATCAATCCACTGCAAGATGAAGGTCTCTCCAAGTTCAATTCATCTTCTCTGATCTTTAGCTTCTCTTCTCCACATCACCCCTGCACACTTTCTTATTTCATCCATCCATCTCACATGAGGTCTCTTTTTGGGTCATTTACATTCTCTTGGAATCCAGTTTAAGATTTAAATTGTTAATCTATTGTCATCTCTTCTAGCAATATGTCCAGCCCAACTCAACTTTAGTCTTTTAATTTTTTCAATAAGGTCAGTAACACCTACTTGTTCTCTTATCCATATATTGTGTTTTCAATCTCTTCTTGTTACTCCCAAAATGCATCTCTCCATACTTCTTTGAGTGATCTGAAGTCTCTGTATTGCTTTTTTATTAAGTGTCCAAGTCTCAGATCCATAAGTAAGAACTGGTAAAACACATTTATTAAAAATCTTTTTTCAAACACATAGACATATTTCTTTTTAGTATCAAGTTATTTTTACCATAAGCACTCAAAACAAGATTAATTCTATGATTAATTTCATCCATTATGTTTCTATCTGTATTAATTAATAATCTGACCATAGTATTTGTAGTTGTTAACTTCTTCTAACTCATAATCAATCTTTATTTTCATATTTTGAGAAAATCCATTGAACATTACTTTAATCATTTTAATATTTATCTTTAAATGTACTGTACATTTAATGCAATACAACAATCTAAATGTATTTTTCATTTTTTGAAATTGTCCAGAAGCACCAAACTGAAGCCTTTTAACACCATTGTTTTTTCTTCACTCCTAAGTCTGCAAAAAAAACAAATTGAGACCTTTTTTTACTTCAAGAAAATAAAAAGGAGTCAGACAGCTAGTAATTAAGCAAATATGACTGATAAATAAACAGCGTAATGCAGAATTTATTTAATATTGTTTCACACTCAAGACTGAGAACAGATGCATTGTTATGGTGAAGCTTGCATTCTTTACTTTACCACAAAATGGGAAGTTTATATTTTCTCACATCATGCAAATATTTCAAAACGTATAGATAAAATATCTGAAAGTTATGAACTAATTTTGAGAGAAAAATATCATTTGCATAAAAAATAATAGAATTGTCTTATCATTGGAATTTACTCACAACACTTTTTGGAATGTGGAAAATGTTACAATTTTATTAAATCATTCATAAACTTGTGTTTTCCCCAAAATAGTTTTCTTGTAATGTGTTTCAAAGATTACAACTGTTTCCTTGCAAGTTTCCTAAAAGAAAACAAAATTTCCCATTATTCCAACTTTTCAGCCATTATAAAACATTGACAAATATATTAAATGCACTTTAAAAGAATGTGTTTTTCAGGGCACCACAACTTCACATGGTAATATTAGTTGGCAGATCGATGCAGAAAAGTCCCTGAAAAAGATATGTAGTAGCAGAAGCATGGAACAACAGGTGCATTACCAGAATATGATTCTGATTATTTTTGCACTCCCTGTAATATATATATATATATATATATAGTTAGTCATTGTATACATCTTTATTATTTACTGATATTAAATGTGTCTGCAAATCTATGCATTTATTGTTATAATTATGTATCCAGTTCATATTATACAAAAAAGAACTAAAAAGAAAAAAAATATTTATATATTGCCTTTATTGATTTGTTTAAGATATTTGATTTTCAAAATCCATAAAAGATATATAGCAATATTTGAAATTAATTTATTGTCTAACATAATTTCTTGATTTTATGCAGCTGTTATATGATTGGTTGAGAGAAAATGTTATTACTACACATAAATATTTTGAAGCATCTGAAATAAAAGCTCATATTCATCAAACATAGGTACTACCTTCTATTTTGTTTTGGATTTTTATGACAAAGGTCTTTTGAACTATTTATAGGGAGATTCGTCAAGATACATACATGCACTTGATAGTGAAAATTTAATGACTATTTTTCTTTGCTACAAACTTGCATTATATGATTGTTTAGTCTTTGTCAGTTCAAAGGTTAATATACAAAATATGTTTAATATTTTGAATGAAATAAATAACTTTGTTTTAGTAATTAATGATATAAAAAACTCAAAACTTTTATCATAATGTAATTAGAAAAAGTTTTCAGCAACACTAATTTGAATGATTCTTACCTTAAAAATCTGAACCTAATTAAATATACTGGTAACTTTTTAAATAAAAAATACTTGAATATTGATGTGCAATGGAGTCTTTCATGCCTGCTGCTTAAAAATAATAAAATGCAAAAATATTAACACTTATGCATAAATTATTTATATATAGAAGTGTTTTGATGCAATTTATTCTATGAAATCACAAACTTGATAACTTTATTTAAGGTGTGCTCTGTAATCTTCCCAAAATATAATGGTAAGACCATGACATCAAACAGTATGTTTTTTTTAATTTCCAGAATATGTTTCACATTGTAAAATCACTTCATTGGATGAAGGTAAAGAGATTTCCTAGAAAAAGTATTTATAAGAAATCTTGAGTTTTATATGAAAGAAACCCATTTACATGTAATGATTAATGTGAAGACACTCAAATTACTTTTAGCATTGGAAGAAGTATGGATGAGGCTACAATACAATAGAGAATTACAAACTATATAAGATATTAAAAGCTTTCTAAAAAGAATTGTTGCAATAGATGTTCAAAGATACAATCACAATATATTAAAAAAAGGAACAATCTACAATCATGTTTTATACAAATACATATTTGTGCTTCACTGATTGGTTTATATAGTCATTGATAAACTAATAGTATACCATTATTTTGTAAGTATGGTAATCCTCTTTTATATATGACTATGGTAGTAATGATGATGGTGGTACTATGAGTCATAAAAATATCCAAATAGTAATAAATGATCTAATATCAATAATTATGCACTTTTAATGCTCGTTATTGTGTAATATTGGCATCATCAAGGGATTAGGATGTTACTTCATCTGATTTCCAATGGTATGGAAGGCTAAAGAGTTGGATGGTGGAGTAAATTGAATCTTGTCCATTAAAATTTTTGAAGATTTGCTAAACTTAATATAAACCCAACATTGATTATATATATATATAACAAGTCATAAATTTTATAACTTGCTTTTAAGCTTGCATTTAATGATCACTAGAGTGAGCTTATGATTAGCTCTAAACAAGTTCTATTTCATAAGTGCCAAAAGAGAAAGAATTCAAAATCTTTATTGTCAAGTCACTATCTTCAATTGTTCTGGTGATAGGGACTTGATGATAGAGATTTTGAATTCTTTCTCTTTCGGCACTTATAAAATAAAGCTTGTTTAGAGCTATTGGTAAGCTCCATCTAATGATCATATATATATATATAACTATAAGGACATGAAAATTTTACAAATCTATTTAAATAATAATTGAACTGCCCTCTAGCTGCCATGTTCAATAACTTTTTACAATAAGAGAGTGGACCACCTCTTAATGTCTTTTTGATCTCCACTCTATACATTTAATATCAGTTAGTTAAAGATCAATTTACATTAAAAGATACAAAGACTGATTTAAATTAGCATTCTAGCTGTTATTGTTCTGGATGGCTGTACATAAAAAGAGCTAAAAGACATTAAGAGGTCATCCACTCTCTTAATTTAAAAAGTTATCTAACATGGCAGCTAGAGGGCAGTTCAATTATTATTTAAATAGATTTTTAAAATTTTCACATGTTGTTATAGTTATTCATTATTAAAATATTATTTATCATTATATATATATGGAGGGTGGAGATAATGATCTGGAACAACTGATGAGTGCTGATTCAGTGTGAAATACATTTATTAGAGATCATTTATCCTTCCCATGTGGATGTCCATGTGTATACATTGTATGAGAGAGATTGGATAACTGAAGGGAGCTTGAAAATCTGGGTTCTATTCCTATATAAATAAAAAAATGATTTATATATTTAATGATTTATATTTCTATTCATAAACAAATACTAAAATATGAATCTTTTTCACAATGTTTGGTATCCCACCCTAAAACTTCTGTGAAAAAGGCTTTTTACCCTTATAATATAATGTTTATCTTATTGATATATATATAATATTGAAAGATATGTGAATGATTTATTGGGTGTGGGATATATTAGGACAAATATTTTATGTGCACTATATAGGTATAGAAATAGATGGAGAAGAGATAATATGGAAAAGAAAAAATGGATAGCATTGCCTTATGAAAAGGATATTGTTTGTAATAAGATTACATCATTGGTATCTGCTGATTTTAATGTTGCATTTAAAGTGGGTGCAAATACTGGAAGATTGGTTATTAATGGCAAAGATTCTATTGATAAAAGCAACAAATGTAATATTATATATAAAGTGGTATGTCATTGTGGTTATAGTTACATCAGGGAGACCAAATGTGCATTGAAAAAGAGGATTAGGGAGCATGAATTATTTTATAAGAAGTTATGTTGTTCTGCAGATAGGTATAAATCTGTTTTTGCAGAACATGATGTGATTTGTAATGGAGAATTCTGCTTTGATAGAGTTTTTATTTTGCATATGGAAAATGATTTGAGGAAAAAAAAATTAAGGAGTCCTATTTTATAAATAGTACGGATAATATATTGAATAAACAGTGTCATTGTGTTAATATTCACAATTTATGGAAAGTAGGTAATTCACGTGGGAACGTTATTGGTGTGAGAGTTTGATAATATTTAAATATTAACGTATTGCTACTTAAGATGGCGGAATACGCCGAAGCTGGCTATAGCAAAGAATTTTAATCTTTAATTTTATATAGGCATTTTTTAAAATTTTGTAGTTTTTATTCTAGTGAATATATATATTGAAGTAGTTGCTTTATCAAAGTTAAGATTTTTGTAAAGTTTTGACATTCATTGAAGATTTTTAAATATTCTACTCAGCTATGTTATCTTCTTAATAGAACAGATTAATTCTGAACTGATCTTTTATTGTTTTTTTAATATAAAAGCAAATAATAATAATAAATATTATCCATTTACTTGTGCCAAGCAAATCATTCCTATTCTCTACCATTTCTATGATAAGTAAATCTTCTCTTTTCAAATATCAAGAGTTTGGCAAACTTTTGATAAGGAATTGATGCCAAATGAGATTTTTTTATTTGTTTCAGATCTCATTTTAGTTTTATTATGAAGAAGAACAAAAAAAATAGATTTAATATTTATTTGCATTATAAAATTATTCTTTAAATTACTCAAAACCTCACTGAAAAAAAAAAAAAAGACGTTTTTTTTTTTTTTTAAAGAAACATGTCCATCGCCTTATATAAATACAAAACATCAATAAAAATTGTGAAAATATATATAGATTTTTTTTTCATGTGTCATTGCATTGGCCGGGAAGCGAACCCGCTAACCCGTGACAACTGCTTGTAAGGCCGCTGTGCTGACCTCTCAACCACCAGCGCTTGACAAATATATATATAGATTTATGCTGTGAATCTTTGGATTCAACAAATCCTTGTTTTAAGATTGTAACTTCCTGAAAGTCTTCTAATTATATATCTACACACGTGAAATGCTGTAGAAATGAACTACTCCATGCTCTATAAAATACAGACTTTTTTGCCAATAAATGTTTTAAAAGCATAGATAGTCTACTGAAACTTAGGGCTCATTCTGTAAATAAACCAACATTTAATAACTATGCTTGAATTAAGAAATTGATTTTATTTCCAACGTGATTTTTAAGTTGACATATTACTTGTATAAATTCAGATTATATATAAAATATTTCATAAGTGTATAAATTGCTATAGGGAAAATTATTATGTACACCCGCATATATGTATATCATCTACTAATATTTGAATATGTGCATATATATGTAATGGCTTAATTTTCTGCACATTTAAACCTCTCTTTCATATAAAAATATACATTTATTCATCAACTTGTTTTTTGTCATTTAACCTCTCATTTGTTTGTTTTTTATTAGATCATGTATAAAATAATATATATATATATATAATTAAATATTTCAATTAATTATTTTTTTATAATAGAGAATAGAAATGGGGAGATTATACCCATGTAAATAAAAAAAACATTTAACCTTTGATATTACAAGAAATTATCAATTACTACTAATTGATGACCTTGAGGCCAAAAAAGTTTGTTTCATTAAACCTATAGTAGCTCTTTTTGTTTGAGTTTTTTATTAAGTAAAATAATTCCTCTTTTATTTTAAAGCCAAAGTTTATATGAATTTGAACTCAGAAAGGTATTTTTATGGATGTGAGAGTGCGAAAGAATAGCATCTTTCTTGACATTCTGCAATAATATTTAATCTTATTTCCGTGAAAATATTTAATTCAACATGCACAACTCTCTGAATAAATTTAAATATTTATAACAAGTCTATCTGTTTTCATTACATTTATTAATTATTGATTTTACATTCGCACATACATAAGACATATTTAAGCTCAGTATTAATAAAACAGAGATAATTGAATTTATGAGCTGAATACACATATGTATATACATTTACAACTAAGTACATTCTCTGAGTAGTATTTACTTACATATACATGTAAATACAAAGTTCAAATTATATATAAAAACAAGAGCAATAAATCACTTAGTGCTCAATATTGAAACAGTAATGTCTGCTTTGCAGATCTTCGTTTCACCTTTTCTCACCTATTTCCTACCCTCATACCTTAGTTTGAACCCCAATCTATCGTAGTGTATCTGCAATACGCTTATATACCGAAAATTCCACCTAATTTTAAACCATGAGTACAGTGCTCGTATTATATATATATAACTCATTCCCAAATAAATAAAATATTATAGATTATGTATATGTTCACATAATTTTGATTTATTAAAAAGTAGGTTATATAAGTCGTAATTATGCACACACTATGATATGCATTTTAAAACATATCAAAATTATAAATTGTTAAAGTTATTTTGTTTGAATCTATTTACAAATATATTACCGTAGTAATATATTTTGATTTAAAATAAAATTCATTTAGTAAATATTCGTTTAGTAAATAGATTCAAATATTGCAATTTAAAAGTAAAGTAATTTTCGTTTAATTTAATAAAAGTCATTCCAAATATTTCTGTTAAAATAAATGAGGGACAATAGTTTAATTAGTTAATGTTATATAAGTTTATCTAAAAACAGCAGATGTCCACTTAAGGTTTTCTTTAATTAGTAAAAGTAATTTTTAATTAAATCTAGTTTGTAATTCGAATGTCAACAGGGAAATTAACAAAAAGAAATTAATTTATGTTGAATTCCTTTAGACATTCGGATAGATTTAATTACAGCTGATAAGTCCGATATATTTTTGTAACGCTCCAGGGCAGTTCTATTGTTAAATTCTACTATAAAAAGGAGGGTTTTCTTTTGTTCTGCTTTCTACGGTTTCTAAGAGAAATCATTCTGAGGTCTAATGTTACTAGCCAAAATTATTGTAGTAATTTGTAAATCTTCACATGACAGAGTAGAGCGCAAGAAGGCTATTTCTCTCCGGAACGGTCATATGCTGCCATAGACCATCGGAAGTTATCACACAAGGAACCCCGGAACTGCTACTGCTGCCAAAAATATGAACATTTCCAGATTTTGCTGTTAAATTATATAAAAACCTGCCGACCATCAATCTACCTAAAAATGCTTCTCCAGAGGTAACCCTAAATTAACCCAAGAGCTCTTGTGATAACTAACATGCTATAGCTATTTTAAATTGTTTTTCTTATATTTCACATAACTTCATTATGTATTTGTTTAATGTGTTTAAACATAACTAACATTTTGCTCTCTATCCTTGGGTTAATATTTTCTATTTATTAAGTTTTCTGTTATTTTATTATGATAATGTGTCAGAATTGTCTTTGACCGAGTGAATTATTCCTTTTGTTGAAAATAAGACGCCGCTATGAAGTCATATTTTAAATTTCTAAATAATTTTCCAATTTTATTATCTTGCAAATCACTCGTTCGAGGGCAATTCTTTTCTTTAATATATAATATAATCACATAATTTAAAATCTACATGTTATTGATTTTAATCTAATATGAGAGTATGTGCGAGGTCAATGATTAAATGTGTCCCCTAATGCATGATTGTGTATATAAATCTATACTTACTTTTCAAGCCTGCAAGCATGCATTTCCCTATTTTTAATTACTGTGTTCTACTTTAATTACAACGTTCATCATTGACGTCGAGAATGTGCGGACCTTTTTTTAAATGAATTTCTGGGAATTTGATTGGGCATTTCTCTTAATCCAAGTAAAACCCATTCAGTATGTTTTGTATATACTAGTCTCGTATTGCTGGTAAATGAATTGGTTGTTGAGACCACTTTGTTTTAATTTTTCAAGAATTCTTTACACGGCCAAGGCCATTCTCTTCGCTTCTTGCAGTTTCCAGGCAGAGTGTGTCCACAAATGACACACCTGGAAATTAAACGCAATCGTCACCCAGTTGCTAAGTTTCAGCTGTTCATAAAAATACTTTCCTATGGGTTAGCGGCGAGATGCCCTCCATAATCATTCCGGATATTCAATATTGTTTTTATTTTATATTTATTTTACAAAGCATCTGTGACTTAAACATGTCACACCCTCCAACTTTAATAAATTCATTATCAGCAATACTGACCTCCCAATGTAACTTTCTTATTATTATTCTCAAATAAATGCTTTGATCACATTCCCACTTTGATGCTTAGTAAGCTTTTGTCCGTGCTATTCTCGAAATCAATAAATATTTTATGACACTTAATTTCAAATATTTTCTTAAACTTGTATAATTACTCAAAGCACCTCCCACATGTTCCTATCTCTTCAAGCACATTATCGTAATGCTATTAGCCTGAGGAATAGAATATATCACTTTGCTTTTAAAACCCTTTTGTCATTTATTGGAATATAATGCCAACAATTATTTAATACACGTCCCTGTCTCATATAAGCAGACAGTGGCGTTATATATATATTTTATATAAATAAATTTTGTGAAATTATTTCAAACTAAATTTGATCTCTTATTTTATTGATTCCTATCACTGTCTCGGTCTATATATATATATTTTCTGCATTTCTTTTGTAAATCCATAGACGTTAATTAGCCACCCAAGCTTCTTTTAGTATAGAGTCCTTTGTTTTTCTCTGACTACCAGGCACCGGTCAAAGGTTATATGAGTAGTGGCATCAGATGCGTTATCACGTAGATGGCACTGTGAAATTTGGACTTTAGAATCGAACTTAGTATATCTAGAAGGCAACCCCTCCTAGAATGTTCAGTTTCGTGTCTGGGGTTTGAATTCTGCAGTGTGTTAGTGAGATAGATGATTCTGACTGTTACAATATACTAATGTGATGCCTCATAGTACAAACATCAACTCAGTCTCTGGACTAAATTTTATATTGAAAACGATTTAGGTAGTGAAATCTATAAGATGAATGTCAGATATTTTTTAGTATTGTTTACTATAAAATTGATATACAATTTGGCTGGTTATTTACAAGTTTATGAAGATGAATAGAAATTAATGTTGGTTTATAAAATACAAATTGTAGTCAATTCATATCAAGTTGTATGAATAACTCCATAAATTTTATATTTATTGCCATAGATATTATCTAAATCAGTTATCCATGCTGTAATGGAATTTAATCTTTTTATGATTCCTTCTAAATCTATTTACTTATTATTTATTATTCTATTTTATTAGATCATATTAATTCTTAATACCTTATATCTAGACCCCGTTATTCAAGAAGAGGAGTAAAATATGATCAATATTTACATGTCCTGGTCAAACTGAGATTTAATAAAAATATTAAAACAACAGTCACTAATCGAGGTTGAGGTACTCCTCCCAACTGTAAGAAGCATTGACACATCTCATGGGGATATTTATAATGGGTTTGAACACTATGTACACCATTCTGCCATTTGACTGGAACCCATGAAATGACATTAACCTGCGTCAAGTACTTGACTCATGGCTAACAATTAAAACATGAGATCGGCAACACAGAATATTTGAATATGATTCTCTATTTAATCATAGGTAAAGTGAGAGAGAGAAAAATGTAAATCACACTTATCATTTATACATATTTATTAAAAAATAAAAAAAGAACATATGATAAATATTTAACATTTAAAACTCAAATATAAACACTTATTAAAGCTATAATATTTTCAAACAATCAAGTGCTTATTTGCATATATTTTAAAATTAATAAATAGAAATGATACTTCAACAGTTCTAGATAGAAATAAATTTTAAAAGTTCATTCTTGAAATAAAATGTAATAGTTTTATCAAGATATCTAAACATATTTACTTACGATTTTTTTTATATAGTATCTGGGTGTCACCCCTGTCTTCTGATCTTGTCACATTCATAACAGACTTCTCTTGGTAGTTGGATACTTCCTCTTCGTTTACTGTACTACAACTAGGTTTGATTCCATAGATTCAATTCATGGTGGGTATAAAGATTGGCAAAGCTAAGTTATATATATATCATTGCATCTGAATAATGATGTTCAGGAGATAGGCAGTGGAAACCAACAAACACTCAGCTTCAGTCTAGCCACACATTTATCTACCAACACAATCATATAAAGATTGTTTTATCCTGCTGTAATCAGTCATTTAATCTGACTTATAGGTTCTTAGGTCAACTAACTAGCTCTTTTCTTTTGCTTCTTTGCTTTCTGCATTTTCTGCTGATGCAGCTGTTTTTTTCCTTTTATCTTTTCTGACATTTTAATCTTGAACAATAAACAATTTCAGTATATATGTATAATCTCTGACTCTGCCCACTGCTTGATTTTTACCCACATTATCAATTCATTTGATCTTTATTTTTCTATCTTTAATTAGTTATATTTTTTATTACCTTGTTTTTTTAATTACATAGAAAATTTAGTGAATATTGTTTATTTAATCTGTCTGAAATCTTATCCCCAGAACTGATTACATACTGTACAAAATTTAATTCCAAGTAATTATAAACTTTTAATAAACAATTCTTCCAATTAAAAGTATTTTTGAAAGTATTATATGTTAAATTAAAAGATAGAAAAGAAAAGAAAGATAAGTTATAATTAATATTTTAACCTATTTCCCAATATCTGTACCTTTTCCTTTTCTTTTAACTTTTTTTTTCTTCAAACTGTTAAATATTGAAATATAATTTTATTTTCCTTATTTTATTTATAAAATCATGTAACTTATATATATATACATACATATGTACCATGTATATATATACACATTATTACATTACACCTCCTCCAATTGAGGATTTAAGATCTGTGGACTTTAGCAGTTCTGTCAATTTTTATGAACTTCCATGCAATAAAGCTATTGATTTGTACATTTTATTTTAAATAAAAAATATATTAGATATAAAATGATCTTCTAGAGAAATTAGAAATTTGGGATGTTTTGTCTGTGTGATATATTAATAATAATTTTAATATTTGAATACTCAGGTATAACGTATGTAATTAGAGGGAATTTGATACAGACTTTTAAGCTTTCTTCAACCATCCAGTTTATTTACGTAGGAGGGGTCAGAGTGATTTAACAACATTGGTATGACAATAATATTGGCATCATCAAGGGTATGAGCATTCTAACATCAGATTTTCACTAATATGGATGGATGAAGAGTTGGAGGAGATTGAAGTCTATTCATTAAAGTTTGAAGATTTGCTAAGTTAATATAAACTGAACTTGGTTTCAGACCATTCAAAGAAGTATGGAGAGATACATGTTAGGAGTAACAAGAAGAGATTGAAAATGCAATATATGGTTAAAAGAACAAACAGGTGTTACTGACCTCATTGAAAAAAATTAAAAGACTGAAGTGGAGTTAGGATGGACATATTGCTAGAAGAGATGATAATAAATGGATAGTTGAAATCTTGAACTGGATTCCAAGAGATTGTAAAAGACCCAGAAAAAGACCATGTGTTAGATGGATGGATGAAATAAGAAAGTGTGCAGGGGTGATGTGGAAAAGAAAAGCTAAAAATCGGTTGAAGTTGGATTGAACTTGGAAGAGACTTTCATAATACAGTGGATTGATTATGGTTGACGATGATAATGATATATAAATATATATATATATATATTATAATCTCTGCTCTTTTCACCCATCACTTTATATTTGAATACATGCCCAGGCACCAATTCTATACAAGATAGAATAAATCTATAATTTAAATTACATCTCTGCTTGTTGATACTACTACTCTATAGCTTAGCTCAGTTGGAGTTATAGGGTATCGTGGTCATCTTGAATGCAAATGAGAATGAGAGAATCATTTATAAACAATAACTATATAATGTTGATTCAATTATATTATAAGCATCTATTAGGTTATCAAAATAAAGCAATTTGTGAAGTAACTCAAATCATGATATATTCAGTTCTCTCACCATCCAAGTACATGCTAGACCAATCATGCCACTCATCTAATATGCTTGGGATCACTGCACTGACAATCAATCTTAATACAATGTGACTATTAAGTAATAAGGGCTATTATGAAATTGATAATCATTACAAGAAATAAAGTATAGACAATGATAGGGATCGGGCACATTTTTATCTCACATCACTATCTATTCTAAGCAAGGTAAAATAATATTTTGGCATTACAATGTTAGGATCTATTAAGTCTGTATGTTTAAATAGATGGTATATAATGTTATACTGATGAGTGATACAATTTTAAATAAAGTATGATTTATTCTTAGCATTTACAGTGTTTGGATCAATTAACTCAATGTTATTGTGATAAATTGCATATGCTAGCAAATTAATAAATATTCTAGTTATTTTATGTTGAACATATGTGTGTGGAAATGGTCAATCGAACATATATGATGATACAGTTCAGAGGGGATCTTATTTCAACAAAACATTTATTACAAGAAAACATTATTTTACAACACATTAATGATGATTTTAACCTTACCTTTACAATAAACACAAATTTGATTAAATAACATTAAATTATATAATATTGTGTACTTAATATTTGAAGACACTTCCTCCTATTTATTATCTTAATTACATTTATTACTCTATTTGCTCATTTACCAACAATAAACAATAAAAGAAAATTATACCTTTACATTCCAATGTTAATACGTCTATTCTCACTTATGCTCTTAATAAGCTAAGACAAACAGTACCAAATCAACGGATGCTATAAAATTAGTTCTGTATATCTGTAGGTTAATATTTGCTATATAAATCTAAGTGAAAGTTTTATGACCTTTTGCATTATATAAAGTAAAATTTCCTAATTTAATACTCATATCGGGAGGATGAATTAATAATAATAATAATAATGAAATAATGATAATATGTAATATGATCTGACAAGTTATTCAGAACTCACAATTCTAGTGATGGTTTCTTTCTATATCTCTAATTTAATTATATTTCCGAATGTGTGCACATTTACAAGATCACAAACACAAAGCATTTATTAATTATATTTCTATCAGAATACGGGTGGTACAATAAGCTTATCATTAAATCAATAATCTTATTTCAAGCATATTATAGAAATCCATAAAACATTTATATGATATAACCAACATATATTACCTGACGATAATTACGCGGAATGAAGAAGGAGAGAGAAATAACAATAAATAAATATTCACATATACGCACGTGAGGGTTAACCCAAAAAAACCTCCAAGTTCAAACTTAATTCTTCAATAAATATCTACCAACTTTTAGGATACAAATGTTGCAGAACTCAGCCAATTTATCATCAATAAATGGGGCATTTGCCACTTCATTTAGGAATACAACTATCTCATCTTATGTTATCAAACAAGAAATTACACTACCACCCACGGGTTAACAAGTCAATCCACATAGCAAAAATCATTCCTTCAATGACTTCCTCATCCAAATGTACTCAATGCATTTCATATATAAACGAATCTATAAGCAGTCAAACTCTTAATTCTTCATCTTCCTTTAACATACACCACCAAACCGAAACCGACAGAAAAACAAAATACAACTTTGGTAAAATAGTTTACGACAGTGCACACACACACAAATACACAATCATATATAAAATGATTTCTAAATCATACGAAACAATAAAATGTCATATTAACAATAATTAAATTTAAACGAATCTATTACTTGTGAGAATTATGAATATTGAATTTCAACTTAAAGTCAATACTGTCAAGTAAGTTTAACTATTCTGCACACTGGCATAAATATCTCCATGCGTCTATCTATTATTATTAACTAATGCACAATATTAAAGTATTTAATTTGAACTAATAACATGAACATGAGGATATCCATTTTTCTTTTAACATAATACCCAAAAAAAATAATATTACGGATTTGGTATAATTTATACCATGATCTCCGATACGTTCTTGTGGAGATTAGGCAGATAAATAAATAACAATAATAAATTACATTAAGCATAAAGAAATCTACCTGTCTATTATAGACAGTGGGAAAAAATACATGTCAACATTTAATCATTAAAATAAAAGTTTTTTTTTTGTTCAGATTTGAAAGTTTGAATGGAAATATACGTGTAGCTCATGATGATAATGACGAATTGACAACATTAAAGACATACAAACATTGCTCCTGTAGGCTAAAGTAAAATTTGACAAAAGTTGCAATAATTTCCAATGTTCTTAGACTTTTCTAATAGATATCATATACAGCCTTTGTGCATATTGGAATCATTTTATTGGTTATACAAAACGAAGTATCCAACTCGGTAAGATTATCCAAATAAAATTTATGACTTTTTTCCGTTTTTGGTTGCTAGCATTCAGTAGAAGTTCCACAACATTTAAATCCAAGGTCATTTGGTTTATCCATGCTTCTATACACCACTTATAGTTAGTCCTTATACATTACTGAGTCACACATTCTATCACTCATTTTTATAGGAGCGAATGGTAAGGTTATTTGGTATATAAGACTATCCTATTAATGTATAGGATTAGAATAGGCAAATTTTTCCATTTTAGTTTTATTTTGCATAGCAAGAACAGAAAATTTATCAAAGAGGGTCAGTAAACTGCTCCACTAAACAGTTCAGTTATTCTTACTGTTATTAATTTACACAAGTCTATCATTATTTTACTCATCATAAGTAGGTTATAATAAATCAATTTAACAAAAAATTTATAATATCCATACATTTGAATAAAGCAAGTCTAAACTATTAGCTGATAAAATCCAGATCTGGGTACCTTTCAAAATTTAACCTTCCATGTAAACAGTCTTATTGGAGTAGTATGAGAGAACTTTGTCCACACCCAAACAGTAGAGAGTTTTCACAATATTTAGTTCACTTTTTTTTTTTTTAGAAAGTTATTCCACTTTCCATAACTATTCTGTCTTTCTTCTCTCTTTTCTCCATTCTTCTTTTGGAATCCACTGAAAAAACTGAGCCACACCTTTTTTTTTTTTGTTATAATGAGCTTAGAAATGTGCAAGAATTTTCTTGCTCGTAATAATAGAATATTGGGAAGAAAAAAAAATTAAATATTAAATTTACAAATGCTAACTAATAACAAATAAACAAACAACACCAAGACATGCATTTTTGACCGGCCTGGACTACACACCATTTACCATCTCCACTTCCCATTCCCTTTTTACATGTATCCTTCCCCTCTTACCATGTTGCTCCTGAAATTTCATTTATTTCACTGTATCTATTTCTTTTTTTTTGGTGCATAAACATCTCATCACTGAGAAAAAAACAAACAAACAACTTTTACAATTTTAAAAGCAAGAATCTATATAATAAATAATTAATAATAATTAATAAATAAAAATCATATTAATTAATGATCTATGTGCATCTGTTTTTCTATTAATATAATGGTCTATTAATGACTAAACTGTTAACAGTTCCTATGGCACATAATTCTGCTATTACAAATTTGGATATTATAAGTAATAATAAAAAATATGAATGAAATGTGAGATGATGTAAAATGGACATGCACCCACACATGTAAGTTAGATCTTGGGTGGGAATAGACAGTGAATTAGAAAACCAATGAACAAACACCTGTTATGCCTTACAGACAAATATTCCTACTGATTTAACTCTCATACTAACAATCCCTGATATTGTCCAACTTCCGCTCTCACTACCAGACATACATAACCTAAAATTTTAATTACTGGTATGCCCAACTAAGGTCTTGATGATTTTTTAACTAAATTTAAAATACTAAATTATATTACAATTCATTTTTTCTTAATAGTTATCCCTGATCACTACTGGCACAATGTGAACTTCCCACATTTCTTCATGGTGCCAACCAGGAAGGTCACAATACACACACACACACACACATATATATATATCAAATAATATAAGTATAATAAAACAATTCACTAGAATAAAACTACAAAATTTTAAAAAATGCCTATATAAAATTAAAGATTAAAATTCTTTGCTATAGCCAGCTCCAGCTTATTGCTACTTAAGATGGTGGAATACACCAAAACTGGCTATAGCAAAGAATTTTAATCTTTAATTTTATATAGGCATTTTTTTAAATTTTGTAGTTTTATTCTAGTGAATTGTTTTATTATATATTGTAATATTTTCCATCTTGCTAGGCTATTATACACAATAAATGCATGAATTGATCATGATATGCAAAAAGAAGAAAGTTTCAAAAAAAGCATAATATTTCCTGATCAACTTGGCCTAGAATTGTTACGAGTACAATTTCGAGCTGAATCAGTTTTTAATTTATAAATGAGGGCGCCAGAGTTGCTTAGACTCACTGATTCTGTGTCAAACATATCGTAACTCATAAATTAAAAACAAAAAATATTTTTAAAAGACTCGGTATCAGATTTTACCATAATGAGAATTATTTTTTAAATATTATTATTCCTGAAGCTTATTAAACATAGATTGGCAAAGGTAAATTATATTTCAAATATCACAAAACTAATATTAATAAATTTAATAATAAACATTAATAGTTATTATTAATAACATATAAGGAAAAGTTGGTATTAGAACTAAATATTTTATTCTAACAAATTAAAATATTAAAGATTAATTATGAATTAAATAAAACTGGAAAAAACACACACTAATTCAGACATGAATCCATTAATAAAATACAACAGCTAAACTATTAATTAATTAAAGTTCTTGGGTAAACAAGAGTCTCTTGATCAATAAAATTAAAGTCTCTATCAGGATCCTATTATAAGTATATTTTTAAGAATTGTTTGCAAACACTTAATTTTGTCACAATCGGAAATAATGAATCATAGCTTACTGGTAAGTTTAGTGAGTTCACAAAGTTTGTAGATTACTATGCATAGTTTTTTCTGGGTTAGAATGAGCTCATGGCCATTTGTTTTACTTGTTCTTGGTCCTGATTCTAAATGCTAGTCACGAAAGCTTTTATGGGTTTGGCGGTCTTCATGATGAACGATGTCAAAAGCTTCGGTCTACTCCCGCATGAAGAATTATTTCATCGTAAAGTGGTCCTGGATTCCATAATCCATGACCAGCCAAAAGAAAAACAGACAAGCCAAAACCTTGATCAAATTGGCCTCTTTCTTTTTATACTCGAAGTCCAGTTTTCAGATGTCTGCACATACCTTTTGTTTGTCAAAAATATATGTTGATAATCTTGTACATTCTTTATAAAATTTACGTTATAAAGTTCTCTTCTTTATAATGTTTTTTGGCCATCTTTAATTAGCTAAAATATTTTTCTTTTAGCTTATCTAGATTGGTAGTTTGTGTCTTTGGTTCTCTCCAATTTTAACTTTTATTTTTAACTACATAAAAAAATATGAACAACAATTTTAACTTTCATTGTACGTTTTTAAAAAAAAAAAAATTATACTAATAAAAAAATCTAAGTTTGCTCTTTTTTTTTAACTTTTACCAAATGCCAATACATATATTTGTACCATATATAAATCAATAGTACATACCACCGGGGCCAGGAGATGATAATAAAATAGGGGTTTAAACTAATTTTATTCTTAAGCTTTAAGTCCATATTCGTGTGTTTTTTTTTGTATTAACGTGCTGATATATCTCATAGACTCATTCAACAAGTGATGTATGGCTTTAATGCCCACTTTTGGGTCTAACATGGCAGGAATGAGAAATATTTCCACATTAACCTGTGTCCTTTCCACTTAAGCATAATAGTAATGATAAGAAGCCCAAGTTATAAGCACAAATGAGCATTGCTCATCATTTTGAGACTTATAGGCTCACGACAACTTGGTCCAACTTGATCCACCCTCCCCTTTATTGAGATCCCTGCTAGAAATATACTGATGGGCATATAAAGATGGTCTTATGTTATATACTGTGTACAAGGACTCGGGGCTATGCTTTTTCCTCTCTTCAGTAACTGCCTACCCAGTCAAATACTTGTGACTTAATATCTACATCAGCCACGATCATGTTTTTTTAGACATATTAAAATATATATATATATATGTTTCTTTCTGTAAGTCATATTAAACAAATATTTTTATATTTGTATAATCAGGGTTTCATTAGTTAGTTTGTTATTATTATTATTTTTTAAAAACTACTACTTATTCTCTGGCTATGAGTTTTTAGATCATCATTGTAATGTTCTTTATAGTATTACAATATATCTCAGGCTGTGGTTGTTGCATCAAGGCCCCACATTGGGCACATTATTTATATATGGTACAATATACTATAATGATCCAGAAGAAAGTGGAGATCGAATCTAACCACAATCTGCACTACCAGGGCGCCATGTAGGCATTTGAGCCTATAAAAATTTATAAAGTAGGCAGATACGCGCTGTTAAGATTCCACTTTATTTAAATATTCAGATCGTTAGCCCATTGTCACTAGTTCATGGAGACACAGAGATAAGAAATAACTTGTTTAGTTTGTATATATAATAAAATAAAAGCCACTGCCAGTAATTAACACAGAAACAATATTTATTAACGCACGTATAAATAACTTTGAGGAATACATTTAACATTTATATTTTTAAATAAACCTTTAATTTTAAATAGATTGCAATAATGAGTTTAATATTTATTTAGAGGGTCGAGTATGAATAGACTATATAGATTGTATTTGAAAAGAAAAATGTTCTATCCCTTATTTAACCTTAAGCCAAAAAGTTCGCAGCCAAACCAACGTCAATCCATTGGATATATCGATGTATTCAATGCAGCATGAATACAACAACACAAAATACTATACTGTCAGGAATGTTCATCTGAACAGTAAGTAGAGTTAGAGAAGACATTGTCTCTCAACCAACAGGAATGCTACATCTGTTGGTGAGCAGAACAATAAACAAAAAACTCCATAGGAATGGACTGTGGTTCTTTTTGCTGACTTACAATCCCATCCATAGGCAAACAGAAGGTGTGTGGCATATATATGCAATCCTGCCTGTAGCGGATCTCCTGCTACATTTAATAATTACATCAATACATCTAATCCATTGACCCAATTTAACTGTGAAACAAATAACCTAAGATTACCCTCCCTTAAACTATATATATAACTTTACAAATCTATACAGCCATTCATGCCCGACTTAAATTTAACCTTTAGATACATTTGCACAGATGAATTTTATGCAATTTGTTTTATAATGTTGAGTATAGATCGGCTGCACAGATTCCACGGTTAAAAACATTTCAAAATAAACACAACCGATCAAAATACAAAATCATCGATAACGTCAATTGCATAGGGAATACAAAAAAAACACAATAGCATTCATCATAAGATGCTGCAGTGACATTGATGACTTATATATTCCAATCGACTATGAAACAGCAACATAATTAACCACTAATGCAATTTATGCAACGTCTATACCCAACTTAAATTTCCTCATTTAAAATTTAAACAATAAATATTAATACAAATAAAATAATAAGTGGAAATGATTTTTATCAAATGCAAAATATATAAAATTAAACATTATTAATTGATTTGAAACTTACAAAAATCAGATAAGAGTCCACTTTAACATTTAAGTTGGTTTGTTTATTAAATTTGTCAAACCCTGACGAAAGTTCTTAATTATTCTTTTTTTTTATGATTTTAAAAATTGTTTAGTTCATATAGCTTATGGTAGAAGAGTCCAGGTTCCTGTTGGCAATTTCCCCGAAGACTTTCATGGAAGACCGTTCTGATATTCTGGAGGTAGCTTTAGCTGGTTCATTCTGGAATCACAGTCTTTTCCTTTTTAAAATAAGTGAGAGAAAACGATATGTGCGTCCCATCGTTCATCTCACCAAATCAAGTTGGAATTCTCTGGAACTCAATATTTTTCTTTTTATAGTCCTCCTATGGATTCCATGAACAAAGATGTCACTGTTCCATTTTTTCATTATGGTCCGGGCCTTTATTTGCTTCCATTGGTCAAGCTAAAATCTCTTTATTCTCTTATCTATTTTTCATCTGACTTTTTAATTACACAGCTTTTGGATAATTAATAAACAATCATTTCCATCTACAAAAATATTTTATCTTTAAATCTTGTACTTTTTTTATAAAAAAGTACATTCAAATACTTATTTATTTGTTTTTTTAAAAAAATATTTTTAAAGTTTTGAATCTGTGCAAATATATACGTTTAACAAACATTTTAATTTTAGCGTTTAGTTTTTTTTTTTTAATACATTTATTTTTATTTGCGAACTTATAAGTTTTTATTTCAATTTAATGTAACGGCATATTTATATATCGTTACAATATATATATATCAGCTTGACATTGAGCTTCAAAATTCATTACTTTACTATTGTACTAAATCACAAAGACTTTTTGTATTAAGCTTATTAGTAAAAATGTTAACAAAAAAACACAAACTAAATTTTATATATATAATTTAAAATCTAATAGTAAAAGTAAAATGTGATGAATTTTTAATATAATATATCATATTACTGAGTAACGATTGAAAAATAAAGGCAGTATATTTAGATAATGCTTACTGGGAAATCTCATGACCCTAACAATTGGACTCAGAAAGCATTTTATTTGTGAAATAGATATCCAAAAATCATAAGCCATGGACAATATTTTTTCGTTTGTATGGATAATTATTATTATTTTAATGTTCTTAGAAATGAAAGTTAAAATAGTAAGAAACTTATTATTTTTATTTTAACATATAAAATCGTTTATTTATACTTATACATTTTATTCTCTAAAGAAAGAATAACAAATAATTTTTCAATTTCTCATTGTTTATAGCTGAAACTTTGTCTTCAATATTTTTTTAAGAAGTTTGACTTTCTTAATAATCAAGCTGATTTTAATTTTAGTCAAAAAGTCAACACATATATCATTTTTTTAAAACTAATTAAATTTTACAAACAGTAAAAGCAAAGTTAAAAATCCTTAAATAGAAATGGATTTTCAGTTTCTATTAGAGAATTGTTTTATAGATTAAAAACAGTTTTTTTAAATTATTATTTTGCTAATTTAAGTAAATAAATATCTATCATTCTTTTTTTTTTGTTCTTTAATGAGTCATCTACTGTATTTTTCTTTTTTGTTTGAATACTTTTTATTCTGAAGACTATATATTGTTTTATAATATAATAAACTTAATGATAATATTGTATATATATTTTATTGTCAGATAACCAAAAATGTCAGGTTTTCTGAAGTTATTTCTGAATGGATAAATAAAAGATTTCAAAATTCACATTGTTGAACATATGAGAAAGAAAGATGTGCCTAGAGAAAACAAATGTCTTTTTGACCTATGTTTTACAAGCTTTATAAAATTCATAAGCCTGGCATATCTTTACACCTAATTAAAATCTCATGAACAATCCTATGTAAGAATGAATCATTTTCACATTTTCAGAGATATATGGATTAATGTGGGTCCAACTTTTTAATTGCATTAGTAGAAGACTGCATGACTAATATTATATTTACAGTGGTAATAATTATAAATAAACATGAAAACAGTAAGGAGTTTATTCTGTTCTCTCCCATTAATTTGGTTTTTTATTTATTTATTGAATATTCTGAAACAGAATAGTGAAATCAATTGGTATTCAAATTCTCTCTTTGACTTAAATTTGTAGATGACATATATGGTTTCTGACCCCATTATTGACTTTGTTTAATTAATATAATGAATAATTTAAACCATCACTATAAAAATCAAATAATAAATTTCTTGATTAAATATACTCATAATAAAAAAAATAATGACAGATTGTCTCATTAACTTTATGGAAGAAATGCAGATAAGAATTTTTATTATTATTCCCATGACTACTTTTCTCAAAACTTTAATTTTTAGATTAACTCAGTTTAAGTTAAGTTTTTTTGCCAGTTGACTACTTTCTAACAAAAAAATAATGTTTTATTACATTTATACATATGCAGAAAATAATGAGAGTGTTAATTATAATGTATATAATAGCAGCTCAGTAAAAAATAAGCATAAATTCAGTGGCATTATAGATTAAGTTAACATAATAGTGACATAATCCTTATTGGCTACAAGCTGTATATGGTGCTGCTAAAAATTATTGTCTTAATTATACAGAATTTTATAAATCAAAGAGATATCTATTTCTGTACATTTCTAGGTATTTCTATATTTTGCAAATATACAACTAATTTGAATTTTTCTCAAATAATGTATTTTTATGTCATTGTTTTGAGATTTAGCAATATCACTTACTGAAATAATTTTATTTCTCCATTTTTGTGACCTTTGTCTATTTTTTTTTAATTTTGTAACAAATAATGCTTACAATAAAAAAAAAATCAAAATTATTTCATTATAATAATAGCTAATAATTTTTTCTAAAACAATCAGCAATCAATTGAATCCAGTTATAAGTAATATCAATTAAATTCTAAATGGAAGCACTTCTTTTCTCCTTTTTTTAAAAACAGAAGTAATTTTATTTCTCCATATTTGCTTTTTACATTTTTAATATTTTCTTTTAATGTAATTTGATAAACGTAATTGTTTTCTGTATACAATATTTAATGAAAATAAGCTTACAATACAAAAATCAAGTTCAAAACCTTAATTATATAATAGAATAACACTTTTCTTAAGAAAGGTATATTAAGCAAATGGTGTTGTACCTATTGTGAGTTAATATGGTATTAAATTGTTTATGAACATAAACAGATTTTCTTGGACTAAAGAATAAAAATCAAGAAATACATGAAATTTTTCCCCAGACTTTTTCATTTCTGACAACAGGAAAACTTGCAAAAGAAAAGAAATATGCTTAAATTGTAAAGCATTTCCCCCCCTAATACTACTCACATTATTAATTATTGGTCATCTCATAAATTTTGATAAGACATTAACACTTTGTATCAAAAATTCATAAAGATGAAAACAAAAATCCAATATGTTTGATTTAAAAAGATAATACATTGAAATAATAATTTGTAATCTGTAAAATTTCAGAATATTGTAATCATCCTGCTAGGATTTTATTTGTTTTTTTCTTTATTAGTTAATTTTACTAATTCTTTTTTCTAATATTAATTATTTTGAAATTTCAATCTTTTTTAATATAAAGTTATATTCAACTTTATGCTAAATTTAAAAAGACATGTAGTATGTCATAAAATATTGGTAGAAATTGTTATTATGTTAAGTCTAATTTTCTTTATTCTTTTCAAACATAACATTAAAACAGGAAAACTCTCCATACATGAGCACTACTAAGTGCAAACAGAGTAATCAATGGATGCCGGAAGGCTTGTGCATAAAATCCCTATCTAGTGCCTACACATCCAATATCTCCAGACTAGTGAAGAGCCTTGGATCTGAGAGCACTGCTCCTAGATCTTAGGATCTGATGCAACCCTTCAGCAGCCACCTTTTATCTCTACTTCACTACAAAACTATGAGAATGAAATTGAAAACACCATAATATTTTCAATCTAAGCTCAATAGCTTATATAGTCATATGGGTCTGAACTCAGTTCAGCACCCATACATTTTGGTGTCTTTGGCTCTTTTATAACCATAGCTACCACTATCCTATTAGGCAGGATTGGTGTTAAACCATTAAGCATCACATGATCACATTTCCTATACTAGCACATTAATTGTTGATAAACAGAGCAAAACTCTCCATACAGTATTGCCACCTGTGTTAAACAGAGTAATCAATGGATGCCAGAAGGCTTGTGCATAAAATCCCTATCCAATGCCTACTCATCCAATATCCACAGACTAGTTTCTGGCTTGTGGCCTTCGTCAGTGAGGAGCTTTGGATCTGAGAGCACTGCATCTAGATCTTAGGATCTAATGCAACCCTCTAACAAACACCTTTTATCTCTACTTAACTACAAAACTATGAGAATGAAATTGAAAACACAATAATATTTTCAATCTAATCTCAATAGCTTATATAGTCATATGGGTCTGAACTCAATTCAGCACCCATACAGAATCCTGTGTTATTCCTAGTGCCTACTCATCCAATATCCCGAGACTAGTTTCTGGCTTGTGGTCTTCGTGCTCCAGTCTATAGTGTTTTTTTTAATTACTCATTATTTTACAGAAGTTTAGAGGATTATAATACCATTATTAATCTTTATTAGTGTATTGAATTTGAATTTAAATCATAATTTTTGAAAAGAATCTAGAATAATATTTTTTTTCTGTGCTCTTTTGACATTTTAAATAATTTATCATTAAAGTACTCAGAATTAGATGATCATATTTGTGATTTGCTTATTTTTATATTTATTGTGATGGCAAAATAAGTACTTAAAATTGAGTGTATTATTTAGAAATATTTTGTTGGATAATTATTTAACCATAATTCCAGGATACATCCAAGAAAGTGTTATATTTATGTTTTATATTTCTCCAGTATGTTCACCTACTATTACTGTTATATTATTGAAAACATATATGTTTATGTGTAATCCCTTTCTTATGTACACATACATAAATATTGAATAGAACTTTATAATTATTTTTTTTTAGAAGTACATGATAATAAAGTTATTCTAATTAGAATGTATTTGAACACAGACTTTCAAGCTCCCTTCAGCTATTCAATCCATCTTATATAATCAATACACATTACACATAAATTTGAAGAAGATTAATGAGCTCCAATATATGTATTTTGTGCTGAACCAGCTCACATTAGTTGGTCCAGATCATCATCTCCCACACATATATACAATGGACAAGATTTAATATTTTCCATCCTCCAACTCTTCTGCTATCTGTATTATTGAACATCTGATGATGAAATTCTCAAATGCAAATATTGTTGTCATACCCATAATGACTTTAAATCACTGTGCTTCTTCATATATAGGACCTTAATTCATCCATTTAAATATGCAGAAGATAGATGGCCTGATTTCAGGATGAATCTAATAATTAAACTACAAGTATAAAGTATACACTGAACTTTAATATGTAATTGAAATGGATTTGAACACAAACTTTCCAGCCCCTTTAGCTATCCATTTTATATTATATAATTGATATATATGACCACATAAATGCAAACAAGATAAAAAAATCTACAATATATGTATTTTGTAAGAAAACATACATTCAGATCCATTTTAATTATGTCTAAAAGTTCAGTATATACATTATATTTGTAATTTAATTACTGCAGATTTAGTCTGAATTCTACTTATCCCTCTTCTGTATATTTAAATGGACATGTTAATGTCCTATTCATGAGGGATCAGAGTGACTTAATGTCAACATGAGGATGACAAAAATATTGACATCATCAAGGGATTTGAGCATCCCATCATCAGATTTTCAATAATATGGATGGCTGGAGAATTGGAGGGTAAAGAAGATTAAATCCTGTTCATTAAAGCTTGATGATTTGATCTAAATATAGATTGGACATTGACTGTATGTATGTGTGTGAGATAATGACCTGGATGAACAGATTAGTGCTGGTTCAGCATAAAATACATTTACTGGAGATCATTTATCTTGATCATGTGCAAGTGATCATGTATATCAATTATATAAAATGAAATGGATAGCTGAAGGGAACATGAAAATTTATGTTCAAATTCATTCTAATTACATCTAAAGTTCAGTATATACATTATACTCATAGTTTAATTATTAAAATCATTCTAAGCAAATTATAATTTGCATAAAATATGATTTGGATAATATTTAAGCTTTTTTTCTGTGCCTTTCTATTTTAAGTTTTTATGGGTGGGTAACTCAATTCCATTATGTTTTTATACAGTTTGAATGAATAAAATTGGCACATTAGTGATCAGTTTGCATTTCATACATGCTATTAACCCACTTCTAAAAGAATATCCCTGGTTGTCAATAGCCTATTTGAACATTTTAATGTTTATATTATTAGTTTTTAATGATTATTTAATTACCTTAGTAGTTTAACATTACATAAATGGTTTTGGTATTGAGGAACTAAAGCCTGAGAGACCGTCATATTTCCTCTGTATCTGAACTGAAAATGTAATCACATTTCTTTTGAATGATTTTAAGTTATACTCTATTATTATGTGTATTCTCTCTTTACATCAAAATTGTTTTCCTTAATGAGAGGTCTCCATTGAATAATATATCTAAATAAAATCCTGAATCTTGCTGTATTTGGATTTCTCATATTTAATGTAAATTAATCACAAAAGAAAAAAAAAACTGAAGTAAAATTTTATTGCTTATTTTAAAAATTTGCAATGCAGTATATGAGTAAACCAGAATTATAATCTGGGATTAAATTTAAATGTAGACCATGGTAAACATGAGAATTGTTTCAATAATCTTACTTTTTTCAGATAACTGACCCATAATCAATCTAGATAAAAGATTTAATTAATTAGTAAATCAGTAGTCCCCAACCCTATGCCTATGGGCAACATGGTGCCCGCAGACCATTTTATGGGTGCCCGCCGCTATCCGAACATGATAAAAAATTATTAATCTGATACAAATAAATTTAATTTTTAAAATTTCTTATAAATTATTGTATTATATTGTAATCAAATTGTAGGGCATACTATATGTTTACAGTGTAAAAATATAAATGTTAATTATATGTTAAAATTTTATTTTTGAAATAAATATTTTTTTGTACATTATGTGTATTATTAACAATATCCAACTATAAATTTACATGTGCCCGCCACCTGGTTGAAAAAATAAATGGTGCCTGCCACCTGGCCAGTATTATAGAATGTGCTCTTAAGTGCAAAAAGGTTGAGGACCCCTGCAGTAAATGATTATTAAATATAGTTCCAGTACAGTTTGAATGTTATAATTGTTAATTTGTTACTCTGTTTTCAGAACAGGTTATATTGACCTGTTGTATAAAGTTTATTTAACTTTCATTGAATTAATAATCTCACTCTCTTTAATCAAGTTGCAATTTTTAATGTCTTTGTAACCACGTTAGAGCATAAATAAATATGAGTATTCACCTTTATTGTAATAAAAGTTTACTTGACAACAAATTGAGATTGTTTAATGTTATTGATCTTGGCATTGTTTAGGTGTGAACTGCTTTGATATATATATAATTTTATAATTGAATATTTATAATGACAGTAATTAGATATATGTAAAGTATAACATATATCTAATTACTGTATTTATAAATATTCAATTATAAGATTATGTATATTGATTTAAAGAAATACAGACATCGAATTATAATATTTATTTAAATTTGCTTATATAAATAGCTGTTGAAATAAATGCCAAATTTTGCAATTGTATTAATTGCGATTCTAATAACATATTTACGCTAGTAAAGTAGCAATAAAACGATGATTGATAATAATAATAATAATAGTAATAAAAAGTTGGTACGCTATTTTTTTTTTTTTACTTATTCTTTACTAGCCATTTAAAATTTTAAACACGCCATTTTTCAAAGATTGTTAGACTGATATTTTCTATATTTCCAGACAGTTAATCTCAATTTTCTTATCATTCACAAATGGATTTTTTCGTTAATTCGTCTTTAACTTCATCACTAAAGATCACAATATCTTTGAAAATACTTTTTCTTACTATCATAATGCTTGTTAGCCTTATATTTCTTGAAAAATTATTTATCCACTTGAAGGCAGCTTCTGCATTATCTCTATTTAAACAAAATAAATCATGATATAATTCAGTGATATTTATCATTTCAAAATTATTATAACAGATAGAGCACTAAATATTTTTTAAAAAAATAAATAAATGCTTTACAAAAACAATTCTGGCAGAATTTAGTAAGAAAAACTGGTGCTTTGAAGTATAAATCCAAACAATTTAATATTTTCTGTTATAATAATCGCTTTTGTTATTTATTTATTATGTGTATATATAAAAAAATGATTGTTTCTGAAAAATAGCATTAGAAATAGGAAAATTATAGAAATAATGTAAATTATATGTAATTGGAAATATTGCACAATAAAAATGTTTTATAATTTTATATAACCATTATTAGACATTTTTGAAAGATATGGCTTTTATTACTTCACTATACAATATATATATATATATTTAAACGTACATGATATATAGGGATAAGCCCAAAATAATTTTTTATGTGAAAATAAAAATATTAATACTAACAGTAACAATGGTAAAATATTTTGCATATTTTTTGGATACCAAGATCTATCATTACATATAACCTCCCTCTCCTCTTTCTCTTCGTTATTATTTTCTTTAACCATACTTGAAAATTCTTTGCTGATATAATTACTATCAGAACGATAGTTAGATAAAAATTCATTCTTGGTATACATACAAATATGATAGAATGTTAATGTCATTGTTATAGTAAATTAGAAAGCGAAAAAAAAATATTGTCTGTGTAATTTAAACTTGATGAATCAGAAAAATTAAAAACTTTTCCTGAATAAATTAAGTCTTAATAATATATATTATATAAATATCAAAAAATATACAAATAAATACCCATTAATTAAAAACTATTGTAATAACAATAAAAGTAATAAATATAATGATAATTAACTTATATATATATATATATAGACTTTCAAGTCTGCATTCAAAAACATAATGGGAGCAAAAGTCATCAACTCAAATCCCATGAATTCCAAATTTTAAGGACGTGTAAACTATAAATTAATTTAAGTTTGATGTTGAAAGTGTTAAGATTCTTCATGGAGAGAGAAACCATACCATAATAAAAGAAGAATAAAGGTGGCAATTTTTATAAATAGAAATAAAATGAATATAATTAGTAGACAAACTGCTAAGATTAAAATTTTGGATTTCTGAAATTTGAGTTGATGATGCTTGTTTCCATTCTGTTTTTTGAATTTAATAGCAGTTGGGGAGTGTTAAGAAATTAATCAAAAGTATTTCCGATTTGAAAGATTGTATATAATAGTTAATTACCATTATGTTTATTATTTTTATTGATATATATATATAATTGAAATTAATAATAGAATTAAACTTGGCTGGAGTGCTTTTGCTAGAAAAAACCTTATATTAAAAAAATATGCCTACATGTTTAAAGATAAAGTTTTTATAAATGTGTTTCACCAGTTTTTAATTATGGATCTAAGACTTGGACACTTAACAGAAGAGCAATACAGAGACTTCAGATCACTCAATGAAGTATAAAGGTATGCATGTTAGGAATAACAAGAAGACATCAAAAATGAAATACAGAGGTGAGAGAACAAATAGGTATTATTGACATTCTTGAAAGAATTAAGAGACTGAAGAGAAATCAGACTGGATATATTGCTAGAAGAGATGATAATAGGTTGATAGTTGACATCTTAAGTGAGATTTCAAAGATTGCAAAAGACCTAGAAAAAGACCAATTTAGAGATGGATGGGTGAAATAATGAAGTGTGCTGGGATAATGTGAAGAACAAAGGCTATTGGCAAGAACAAAAGTGATTGAATTTGTAGAGACCTTCATCCTGGAATGGATCAATAATGGTTGAAAATGATGTTCATGGTATATAATTATTTATTTATTTAGTGCAGTATTTTATTTACAATAGTCATAAGGAAATCAACCTGATGCATGCACTGTAAGAATTTTTAAATCTGAGGAATACTCTCACTTTCTGAAGTCAAGATATAGTCTTTGAAAAGATACAAATGAATTCACCTTATCTTTTTTACCTAAATGATCTATAAGTCAATCTAAAGCATTTAGAAATGAAAGTGTGAATATTTTAATCATTAACTTTTAGTTCCATGTGGTATATAATGATATTTTCAAAAATTGTGTCAATTGACTATACATCAGTATTAGATGTAACCATTAGAACCAGTCAACACTTAGACAATCCTAATATAGATAACAATCAAATATTTTAAACTGTTGTCAAGGCAACCTCCTTTTAGCAATAAAGTGTTATCCCACTTTTATTAATGTTTCCATGCATTTATATATTTTTAGTGGTCCCCATATATATATCCTCTCTAATTACATTTAGCTTAAAATATAAACACTATACATGTATTTACATATTCAGCCTGTATTCCACCCATACTTTTTTATATACTTAAGTCATCTTAAGGTACTACATATGAGGGGTCAGATTAATTTGCAATCAACATGAGTATGGCACAACAAAAATTGGAAGAAAAGGGCTTTGAATGTGCCAACATCATATTTTCAGTATTATGGATAGCTGAAGAGTTGGGGAATGCAGAAAATGATGGTTCAGACTAAGTGATGAGTGCTGGTTCAGCATAAGTATTTATCTTTATCACATGTATGTAGTCATGTGTATCAGTGATAGAAAATGACTAAAGGGAGTTTGAAAGTTTGAATTCAAATCCCCTCCACTTATATTTAGTTTAAAATATAAATGCTATAATGTATGTAAATGTATATATATATTAAATAATATGAATTCATTATTTATCCGTGAAAATATTAGAATTAACATATATATATATATTATAAATTGCATGCAAACCTCAAAAAGCTTGACAGTAAGATTCATATCACTGATTTTTTGTACTTTCTACATATACACTAATCTCAAAGTATTTACGCTTTGCATCTCCAACTTTTCGATGTTAAAATTTATTATGCTCAGATGTGTTAAAGACATTTTTATGAAAATATAATATTTATAACTTCATAATGTATTTAATATTTAATTCAGTGCTTATAGAAAAAAAAAAACATTCATTTCAATATATATATATATATGGCAAAAAGATATATATATATATCGGTATAGAAATACATATAGATATTGTAATGGTATGAAAAATTTAGGGGCTAATATGGGGAGATGGAAACATATCATCATTATCCTTACAAAATGGTCACAATCATCAATGATAGGTACGAGAGACTTAATCATCAAATATAATGAGCAAATAAAATTAAATATGAAATGAATAAGGAGCATGGGAGTTATCAGATCAGCAAAAAATAAATAAGTTATAATAATTAGCATTATAGAAAATAATAATCACTAATCACCAGCATTATACAATCAACAAAGGACAGTTAAAATCAACAAACAAACTTGAGACAGGATTTAAAAATGAGTCCACAAGAGACAGGTAAATTATGTAGCCACTGCCAAGCTTAGTTCAAAAATACATCACAAAACTCTGGATGCAAATATCTAAGTACTAATCCATCAGTCATGATAAAAAATAATGCTGTGATACTAAATATGTTGATCACCAGTGCTCTGACCATGTAGTGCTTATTAATGTACTGTTTAACTATAAACTTAACAATAAAAAATTTATAAGATGTATTTTATGAACTTTAAAATATATATTTTTTGCACAATCCAGGGTTATCATCTATATGACAAACACCATCACAAACTCCTACATTCATATAATTACCATTATGCTCTGAACTAGCTCAGAAAGAAATAACTCTATGAACTGTTACAGTGAACTAATAAATAAATATAACAGTTTATTTTAATTTATTTTAACATATATTTATTAAGATAATTTGAAAACAGTTCCTCAAAATTTAAGATATATTGAAATCAAATTACACACAATATCAATATAGCTGAAAGAATAAAGATATTAACACTAGAACATTTTTTAGCAATTAATTTAAAAACTAACTCATTAACAACAGACAAAAATTTAAAAATTGACATTTTTTTTTAAGTGTTATAGCATCGGCCGGGACGTGAACCCACAACCCAGACAACTGCCTGCAAGTGCAAGGCAGTCATGCTGACCTCTCGACCACCAGACAAAAATTGACATTTAAACATTAATTTCACTAAAAAAGTATTGTTTTGTAAAAGTTATAATTAACAAGATGATTTCTTGTTGTGAAATTAATTAACTTTTGTTTTCATTAATTATTTCTTAAAATAACAGGTTAAAAAAAAACCTTTTCAAAAAGAGATAAGAAGTTAAATTTCTTAAATTCTTTGTACATACTTCTTTGGGGATGGGAGTGTGGTGGATAAAGGAATGAAAAGAAAAACATGTTTCAAAAGAAAATTTTAAGTTTAATAAAATGTTTTTTTTAAAAAAAAACTATTTTATAAATTTGGAGAGAAAAATTAAATGGATTAAAAAAATGTTTCATAAAAAATATTAAATCAATAAAAGTAGTCAAAATTATCAATTATTATTTTATAAAAATATTTTATGTCTTTAACCACCATTTTAAAATTCTTTGTAGTCTTTCTTTGCATTTATCACTTTGAGGGAATTTTCAGGCAAGTTTCTTTTTAAAGGCTTCTATACAATGCACATGATTAATTTGTACCTTTTTGATATGCAGTATTTTCAAATAAATGAACACCAAAAATGTATTTATTTTTTTAGAGGATGGATCAAGAATGGTTACCTTTTTAACAACGGGGTTAGAAATTTGTTGATTCAACTGTTGAAGAAGACAGCAGGAGAGAAGAAGTTCCTCACATGTCTGCTAAAAACAAAGAAACAGAAGTCCTACCTAAGCTGTTGAAGTTTTAACCATGCAGTTAACACACTATAACTTTAGTTATTTTTATAATGAAAATCATGTACTAAGTCTATCTAAAATCTAGACATTATCTATCTTTATGTACCTGTTTTACTGAAATACATTGTAAAGAAAAAATATGCCTCTGAACTAATCTGCAATATTGTCTCCAACCAGAAATATGAGACTATCAGTGTACTAGTCTCCAAAAAAGTTTTTTGCAAAAATTAAATAATTTTATGGGGGGGGGGGGGTGTCATATTGTCATGCTGTTTTTTAAATATTTTTGTCTATTGTTGTTAATCAGTTAGTTTATTAAATAATTGTTTAAAATGTTCTAATGTTAATGTTTTTATTTCTCCTGCTATCTGTTCAATGAATTGTCAGTGTATGTGATTTGATTTCAATACAGAATAATGTTTGATGGAATGTTTTCAAATTATCCCAATAAAGGTATTTTAAAATAAATCAGAATTAATTGTTGTATTTATTATTTCTTGATTATAGTAACCATTTATAATGTTCTTGCTTCCTGAGCTAGTCCAGAAATAATAGTTAGTTGCATGGATGTAGGAGTTTATGTTGGTTTTTGGGCATTTACATGATAACTCTAAGATGGCACAAAAGTGTCACCTTTAAAGACCATGTATTACATTTTATGTTTTTTAGAAGTTAAGTTTATAATTGGTCATTACATTAATAGTAACATGTAGCTAGAATTTTGATGATGATCAGCATGTCTAGTACCTCATCATTATTATTTTTTTATTATAAGTAATAGGTTAGCACTTAAGTATTCACAATCAAAGTTTTTTGTTGTATTTTGCTCTAAGCTTGGCAGTAGCTACATAATAAGCCTGTCTAGAGTAGACCCTCTTCAAATCCATTCACAAGGCTGATTGTTGATTTTTGGCTGTTCTTTGTTGACTGTATAACACTAATGATTAATGATTATTATTATTTTGTAATGCTAATTTTTATAACTTGTGCATTTCTTGCTGATCTGATGACCTCATTCTCTTTATTAATTTTCTATTAAATTTTATATACTCATTATAATTGATGATTTAGACTCATGTCAATCTTTGACGATTGTGACCATTCTGTGGAAATGATGATGATGGGTTGCCATCTTCTCATATTAATCCTTAAAATTTCTGTACAGTTACAAATAGTATCCCAAATGTGAGTCATGATAATTATGCTTTGGTATCAGTGACCACATAACTTGAATCTCAGAAATTACACAAGCAAAAAAGCTATTTTGAGGCACAATTAAGTTAAAAATATATCACTATAAAATTTAATAGGAATATATATAATGATTAATTTATAATTTGATTATAAATTATAAAATATTGCTGATTTATAAAATGGGGATGATGATGTGTTTCGTTCACTCCGTGATTATCCCATATTTATTGTATACTAATCCATGATTTTTCATATCATTACAATATATATATACCTAGGTCTCATTTTATGCGGTAGATAGTGTACTGGTCAAAACATGTTTATCCGTCTAACATGAGCTGGAACTCACAAACTGTACTTCAAACCCAGTCAAGCCTGAGATTTAGGTCAGGGACCAGCCTGGATTCGAACCCCTCTTTAAGACCCAGATCAAACACCTAATGAATAACATAATAGTGATGGCACATGAGAATTCATTTTAATCCAGCTGACTAGAAAAGCTGAGCAAAACAATGAGACATCTATTACTATGACTAAATTAAAATATATATAAGCATGGCTGTAATATGTGGAAGTGGAGAAAAGAAGAATTCGAACTAGTCAAATAAGTTAAACAATAAAATATAGTTTAATATACTGACAAAGTATTTACATAATGACTTAATTATATACATTAGTGTGTGCGTGAATGAGCAAGCAGTAGATGATAACATAGTGTCATTCATGCTATTATTTCTCATATGCTCTTTATTAGCTAAATGATATATTATAAATAAGCACACATCTTTGGTGGGTCCAATATTAAGATGCCATTCAAATGTTAGAAAGGATTACATAAAATTACTATTAACGCTTTTATATACGGTTCAGAAACATGGTGACTAACATATATATTTCTAGGAGCGTTCCGGAATTCATTACACATATAAACTATTTTTACACCATTGAGGTTGTGAAAATAAACAAAATACATTTGAAAGTTTATATTTGAATCTATGACAAAATTTTAATGAAAAATTATTTTAACAATAGTAAGATGAATGCTTTATTTTCCCCAAGGCATATAGATACTCTTAAATACAGGAATAAGTTATGATGGTGGGATTGTATGATAAGATTGAAATAACATTAGTAATTAATCTAGCTATTAATATTTGGCATTGATATAAATTCTGAGCAGAGCACATTTTTAATATTAGAGCATTACAACTGAGTCATGAAGCAAAAGAAATAATAATACGAAGAAGTTTGTGGTGCTGACATTATAGCCAAAAATAACTAAGAGGAGATGGTCATGCTTCTGGACGAGAACAAAGTCTAAGCCCCCCTTCTTGGGAAGTGCTTAGAGAAAAGTGGATAGGCATGATGTGGCCCAGACTTTTGCTGTATAACCGACGCGAGTGGCCCTTTATTTATGAAGAAATGAATATGCATAGTGTGTGCCAAACTTACGGAACCACTGCCAGAGGCATTTTATACAGAATAAGTTCCCATGGGACAGGACATGATGAGAAATCTATGGGTTCGATCTTGTTGTAATCCCCAGATTAGATTAGAAGCATGTAATATATATAATTCACGAAGATAGGCCAAATTTCAGTAACGCAGTAATGATAAATGTCACTAAGGACATTGAATAAGTTTTACTGCTTTAAAATAAATGACCCTTGTTTGAATATTATAATTTATATAAATAATATGCTATGCCACTATAATATATATATATATATATATATATATATATATATAGAGAGAGAGAGAGAGAGAGAAGATTTCATTTAATAAAATATAAATGAAGATTTTATTTAGTAAAAGAAACATTGAGATTTATCCCCTTCCCTTTTCTGTTATTTAAAATAAATAAACCCCACCTTCATTGATTTTACAATAACTAAAATATTTAAATACAAGATTTGAAATTTTAAGAGTATGGAAAATATAAAAAGACTGGCAGTTATAGAAAATAATTAATGGGTCACTCTTTCAGAATTTAATAATAAAAAAAAAACATTTTAAAAGATTTCAAAGTGTTAATTAGCTTAAGTTCTGGATTTACCCCAGGTAAAAAATCCAGAGTTTAACAAATATATATTTTTTATATTAAAATATAAATAAAATGTTGGCTCATAAAACAATCTGGTGAGTGTATAAATTAATAATGCGTTATGTTTTACAAGGGGACGTTAATAACTTGCTTCATGAAGGTTTACTTAAAAATGACAGAAAAGATTTTTATAAATTAAGCTCGCCAGTTTGCTTGATATTGGCAAATTAATAACTAAAATAGACATATAAAATCATGTAATAAATAACTGTAAATAAATTATTGACCACACCAAAGTTAAGGAAAGTTAAGAGCATATGTGAGAGAATTAAATTTAAAGACATTACTTAAGAGCAAATTACATATTAAAACAAAAACAAAGTTAAGTAATACATTAGAAGAAATCTTGATAGATGAGTTAAGGCTAGATTTAGTTTGAGGTGATGGCTTGAAAAGTTACCTTGCAATTTTAAAAGTCCAATTTAAAGTATGGCACGTGCACAGCAATTGAAATGCAAGTTCTTTGGTGGCAGCAAGTTTCTATTGGCATTTTAAAGTTAATTAGGGTGGGCTTTTACTTCACTCTTGGGCAGCAGGATGGTATGGCCACAGATGATGATGACCCAACAGGGCCTGGTGGATTTACACATCATCATTTTTAGTTTCACAGCAATGTTCCAATCAGTTCTCACTAGAGTAGCTAATCTAATCTGAATTAAAATCTGGCCTTTTTATACTTGTGTTTCTGGAATGCTTTTAATTAGTTCATTGTTTTGAAAGATGCAACTGTTAGATAACATCCAAAAATAAATTCATATCTATTTCCAGATTAGAAATAGATTTGACAAGATGTTTTCAACAAAAGTATCTTTACTCTTAATCCCATTTTAAGTAAAAACTTTAATTAAAAATACCTTCCCCAGATTAAAACAATAGTGTTTCCAACCCTTAATTATTTTTAGACAATCAACTGTAGCATCTCCCATATTAGATTTTATAAAAATATACAGTTTAATAGAAAAAGTACTTTAACAAGAAAAAGTTTAAAAAATGACATATAATAAAATATTTAAAATCAATATTGTTAGTAAGTTTTTGCTCCTATATATATATATTTGAATTGCACCTATAATACTTTAATAAAAAAGAACTAATAATTAATAATAGAATTAATAATCATAAAATTAATAATAAAATGTTATTGAAAGTTAAAATTGATAAAGTTAGGCATGCATTTCAAATATATATACATGACAAAAGGAGCTGGATAAGATATAGGATTTAAATATAGGTTAGTAGGTAGAAACATGAAACACAATCTTAAGCTAAGATTGACTGCTTCAATAGGTTCCACAGAAGACCTGCATTAAAAAAAATTGCACAAAAATAGACTTGACTTACCTTGAAAAATGGGGGGATAGGTGCTGTAATTTTCAGAATTCGCTTAAAAGCAAAGCAACAAGGAAAAATTACTTTAAAATTCACATTAAAAAAATAAGCAATTAAAGTATGACTAATAAAAAATTTCAAATATTTGAAAAAAAATAATACAAGACAAACTTTTTTTTACTTTTTTTGTTACTATAGTATTTAATTTTATATTTTTCATACATATTTTAATCATTACCACTAGCATTCATTTGTAAACTGGTAAGAAATCAGACTCGATGTGTGATGTGATGTATTGTAGATTCTCCTTAAATGAAGATAAAAATCTCTCGGCAATTATGCCCAGAGAAACCTGTTAGCCACTTTATTTTTATTAATGATGTGATGTACAACTAACACCACTTTCTGTCTTATGCTGTGTTAATGGTTTTATGTTTCTATATTAAAAAAATGAAATCGCAATTAAAACAAAATATTATACATTATCATTAGAAAGATTATTTTCAGTTTATAAAATCTTCGTTTTTTATTTTAAAAATCTAAAAGATTATTTATTTCTGTTATATATAACAAAGTACATTTTAAAAGTTTAAATATTTTGAATATTTATTGCAATATTTTTATATGTAAGTATAAATCTATTATTATTATTTACTCATTAGTATAAATAGGTTATTTACATAGAAGCTAAAAATCTAAATACTGCTTCAGGCCATATTCATGTTAGCTGCTAATATAATGTTATATTTTTGGAAAAAAAAGTATTTCAAGTCAAAATAAGTTACTAATAATTTAAATTTCTTGATATCTAATAAATGTAGTGAAATATGAAAAATATTAAGAAGAAATATGAATCGCATAACTTCAAAATCACATTAAAATAATCCCATAAAATGAGACCCTGGTGTGTATATATATAAATGATTATTTGTAAATACAATAACTAAATAATTAAAAAAAATTATCTACTTAGAATGACAGGTATGAAGTCCTTATTTAGAAATAATAGTTTTTGCAAATATTCATCAGATAAAGGCAAAAATATTGAAAGATATTCAAATGAATTGTTAAATGTTGGCTACAATTATAATCATATATATAATGTTATTAGAGATGTTAATACAAAATATAAGAATAAAAATTTTAATAATAATATTGATTCTCCTGTTAATAAAAAATATGGATATCAATCCCATATATTTCAAATGATCAAGTAAATTTTATAAGGAAAATTTATAAAGATATATGTGATATTGCATTTTACACACCTCCTACATTAAACAAATTAATAAATAACTCCAAAGATAAAACCTCATTTATAAATAACAGTGGATATATAGGTGAATCTAGATATACATTGGAAAAAAGAACTAAAGAGCACTTTCTATTATTGAAATGAGTTCAGATATCAAAACAAAATTGCATAGTAGATAATAATATTTCAGCATCTGTTTTTTACAATCATAATAAATCATGTATTTATGGTTTTGACTTCAATTTTAATAATGTAAAAATATTGCAAATGGAAAAAAACAACAATAAAAATAAATAAAGGAAGCTATGCTAATATACAAATATAAACATGACTTAATTAATAGGCAAACAGCAAATGTTAATATCATGGAATTGTGAGAAAGTTAGCCTTTCAAAGCTTTAGTTGACAAAGATTACTGGGATAATCAAAAGCGCTCCTAAGTGGATAAAATTTTTTAATTATTTAGTTACTGTATTTACAAATATTCAATTATATAATTACGCATATTGCTTTAAAAATACAGACGTTGAATAATATTATTATTACACACACACACATATATAAATACACTGAAACTCCTGGAAATAATACCATGAATTTATCATTTATCCATGAGAATATTAGACACAAGTCATCACTTAGTCAACACCAATATCAATAACAACTAACAATATCAAACTGTTATCAAGGCAACCTCTTTTTAGCATATATCATCATCATCATCATCATCAACCATTATCAATCCAATAAATCAACATTGATTTATTGATTTATATATATATATATATATATATATCAAATCAATGTTGATTTATTGAGCATGGCAATCCAAAGCACAAAGCAGAGTCTTTGCAAAAGATAAGTATGGATTGTCTTATTCTTTTACTTATATTTATTTATATAGGCCAATCTGAAGCACCTTGAAATAAGACCATGAAGATCTTAAAGTGATTATTTTAAAGCTATATTTTAATTATAGATATTCATGATATATTTCAATTTAAAAATTGTTAATCTTGTGTTTAGGATTGAGAGTATTTCATGTGCTCAATAAATCAGCAGTTAGTTGTTAATCTAATCAGTATATAATATTAATTGTTAGGAAAAGTTTATATATATATATTGTAATTTTCACAGGTAGATTTAGGCCTTCTATTTTATGCACTAGAAAGTACAAGTTAATGAAACTATAGAAAAAGAATATTCCAACCATGTAGGAATTCAGAGATTTCAAAAACATAGTTATATTTCCTGATTAACTGACCTAATGTTTTTGTTATGATTTTCATTACCAGTAAAATCAGTTTTACATTTATTTAAAAGAGTACCAGAGTCCATAGACTCACTTATCCATCACATTTCTTCATCAATTCATAACTAATAACTAAACATAAGATCAGGATTACATTTTCTCATAGATTTGCAGCAAATAACTAAAGCACAATATTTTAGAAAGTTTGCTTTCTTATCACTTTAATCTTTTATAGGAATTTTTTATAAATTTTTCCTGGGATTAACTATTAAACAAGTATATTGGCAAAGGTAACTCAACATTTCATAAAATAATCTATTGTAATAACATACATTGAAATGTTGATATTAAGGATAAATATTTTATTTCAACAAATTAAAATATTTAAATGATAGATTATTAATAAAATTGGAAACATACACATGCTCATCCAGATAATATTAAATAATTAAAACAATATTTATTAGAATTTTTTTACACCATAAATAAAATAGTTTCTTAAATAATAAACAGTGAATGTCTCTATTGGTATTATAAACTTATAGTTTAGGTTTAGTTTGCAAACATTTAATGAGTCACAATTCAGAATATGAACAATAGTAGCTTATCAGTAATTATCTGTAGACAATAGATTCTTGTAGAAAACATGTATTTATTGGGATCCCAAGTTAAAAGATAAGTTAACTTTGATTTCTGTCCACATTTTTCCATTCCTGGTCTGCTCTAAAGCTGGGCTCAAAGGCTTTTAGGAGTGACCTCTTCATGATGAAAGAAAGTGTCCACAAATGCTTGTTTCCACTCCACATGTGTACTTAGTTCAGCAATGTGAGTAGTTCTGAATAGAAGCATCTAACTCCCATTGTGAGAACAAGACAATCATGATTAGCCCCTTGTCCCTCAATCCAGAACATCTGGAAAACTGTTAGCACCAGACAACAAGACCTTGCTCCGAGTTATTTGCTTCTTTTGTACTATTGTCAGTTTTAGATTTATGTGCATATACACTTTTGTCTATTGGTTTTGTTATCAGAATACAAGTTGATAATCTTGTACATTTATTTTTTTTTGTTGTTTCAAAGTTCTCTTTTTTATAAATTTTTTCAGCCATCTTTAATTAGCTCATAACACTTTGATTGTACTGTCATTTGTAATTTATTCCTATCTGGATAAACAATCTATTCATTTTTATTACTTTCAATTTTAACATTTATTTTTAATTAAATAGATAATAAATATGAAACAAAAATAACTTTCATTGTAAGTACAAAAAAATGAATTACATAAAAAATTATATAGTATTTATTGAACTATTTCTAATGTTTTTAGCTTTAAATATTACCACATGCCAAACACTTGAACCATATATAAATAAATGATACTATATATATATATATATATATATATATATATTGTAAGGGTAGCTTACAATCCTATTGGAACCAGCCTTTATTCATTACCACCACCAGATCAAGCCCAGTTAAAATTTAAGTTTAACTAATAGATAGTTGGATGTGCACTATCATTTTTTTGTAAACATATATATACATGATTAACGTTTACTTTATTAAGTACGTTTTAAACAAATGTCACAATGAATTAATTTCTCTTGTTTAATGAAATGTAAAAAACCCAGTTAAAAAAATCCTTTATATATACATGTATCCTAACAATGAGTTATTTATAAACATGTAGGATGTCATGAATAGACAGCTACAGCCATAGAAAATGAAATGAAAATGCTAGTATACTAAACACCAGAAAGTAACTGGGGTATCAGAGCAAATCCATTTCATTTCTGTCATCTTTTGTTATTCCTCAAATGATACAAGAACTGTACAAAGCTAACTTTCAAAGATTGAATGCTTGAATCCAAGAGAAAATGGATGATTTGTTCAAACATTACAGTTTACCTGTATAATATTCATAGTGCAAAATTATAAAAAAATATAAAAAATTGTAACCAACATTTAAACAGAAAAAAGTTTGATAAAGTCATGCCATTTGATAAAAGAACTGAACTGATTTTAAATTGAAATCTAAAAATAAAATCTGCACTATTATTTGAATATGGATAAAAGAAAAGTAAAACATTGTTAGCATATATATATAAATAATGAAAGAATTTTTTTCTTATATAAACTGTTAAATGTCAAATAGTAAATTAAGATAAAGTAAATATATTATGATCTGTTATGCAATGTACTCTGGCTAAATTAATATTGCCATAGGGCTGAATTGCTACAGTCCTACCATAAAAGCATGATGATTTAATCTACTTGCCTATATAATGCCCAAAGGACATCAAAAGTCCTATCATAAATGTCTAAATGGATCAAGAAGGAAAGCAATTGCAGAAAATGGAAACATTGTTTTAAGTATGTTGCCAAGGAATTTTAGCAGGTGATGAATGACTTACCGAGGATGGCTGATCCAAAGAGAGACATACTATATCCATAAGAGATATTATTGTTAAACTCATGAAAATTAACAAAAATGAACTAATGAACATTTTGATTTATTACATATTATTTTTTATATTTGTTTATAAAAATTCTAATTTTATTTTATCTTCATACTTGGTAGCTTAAATGTGCCTAGAACTTGGAAGTTTCCATTATGATTAAAAGCAACAAAGTGAAGGGGAAAAATTTATTAAGTTAGACAAAATATTTTTTTATGTTAAATAAAGTTTAGGTCAGCTTTCTCTCAATAGTAACTTGACATTTCATTATCATCACTGATATGAAATGAGGAAAGATTTTTTGATACTATTCCATATTAAGCACATACACTAGTACAGGACAGAATATGTGTTAGTTTTTTTATTGTTAACTAACAATTCTTTATCTTTATTTTTTGATATAATGACAAATGGTGTGCCAATGCTCTTTCCTATCAACTTTAGGGATTTATACATAGAGGAGGGTTCTCAAAGAAGATAGAACAGCAATAACTGGAATTGGATGAGGAGGATATTAAGGATATATTTGTATAATATTATAAATTAGTTATCTAACTTCATGGTCAATTTAATAAAAGATTTATTAGTATTATTTTGCTTTGTAAATAATTAGTGTCATGTTATGTACTTCTACCATTGGAAGGTTGGAATAGTGTAAACATTTAATTGATGGCATGGTAGAAATATATTCTTGACAAATACAATTATATTATTTTATCATGTTTAAAAGTTTTGAATTTTTGTTTTGTTATATAAATAAACATTGTTAACTTGATTTTCATTAAATTGGTCTCTAGTTTATCAAAATCATTTATACATTCATTCAGCAACTTATAACCAGATATATATATATATATATTGTACCATTTATTTATATATAAAGTACAAATTACTTTTTAATATTAGGTATTATAAAAAAAAGAAAGGAGAGCGAACACAATCTTTATTTTTTTTTGTAACATAATGTTTTAAAGAAAAAAAAAACGTACAGTGAAAGTTTAATTTTTCTTTTTTTTTTAGAAATAAGTTAACTAAAATAAATTCAATGTTGGAAAGTGCATATTGAATCATTGATTCAAATAGTGAAAGGAAATTTCAAAAGGTGAAAGATTGTTATCAGAAACAATTTTCTGATAGTAATTAAAAATGGCAGAAATTCTTAACGGAAAAACAGACTTTGTAATAAGAAAAGGAGAATAATGTAGAAGTTTATAAAGTAGAACAAAGAAAGAGAAAGAACGTGCGCAGAGCTTCTAAAAAGAATCTAGGAGTATAAAAGGAGCTGACAGATTTGAAAAGGGGTCTTTTTTCTCTTATTGTTCCAATAGTGCTGAGCAATTTGAAGTGCCTCGTATTTTTTTAATAAAATGTGTCCACTTAGATACGAACTGAAATCGCTCGCCATGAGTGAGTAGAACTCTATCATTTGCCGACACTTTCTCTCGAAAAAAGTCACCTAGATCGTCATCTGGCTACCTAAATTAGATTGGAGATTCGGAAATAAAACTAAAAGAAAAACAACTACTGCAGACTACCCACTAACTGAATTGTACGTCGGGAAGATCGATGACCTACTTAATGTCAACTTACCGGTAAGTAAATGGCCATAATTTTTTTACATAAAGCTTTATGAATAGTGAGTTGAATGGAAATGTTATCCCATAAATTTTTCTTGGATCAGATTTGCGAACTGAGAAATGAACCAAACTGTTACTACGGAAAATAAGACTAAATAATTATTACTCCAATATTTGAATCAAATTATTGAATTCATATGCACAATCTTTTCCAACATTATAATTTTGTCTTAATCATAAATATTGAATGCTTGATGAGTTAGAATAAATCTTTATTATTAACTTCACTTTCATTGTACATGTATAAAATTAATGCTATTCTATTTAAGTTTTACCTTTAGTTATTTAACTTAGATCGGTATACAAATTTTTTTTTTTAATAGATTTAATTTCCGTAATTAAGAAAAAATGGGGATATCTTCTTCTTAACGAGAATGTTAACCCAGATCGTATAATTATTACCTTACGGGCTACAATATGTTTGACGCAGTCTCAGTGGGTCTAATGACTCTGGCGCCCTCAAGTAGAAATTAAAAACTGGTTCTGCTCACGATTGTACTCGGTAATAGTTCTAGGCCGAAGTTGATCAGGAAAAATAGCTGTGTTGAGAATAGAAATACAACTTTCTTTTTTCTTTTGATACAGCTTGATCAACTCACACTCAAATATAAATTTGAAGAGTATAGTGGCCTAGTAATACGAAAAACATTACAATCGTGAGCAGAACCAGTTTTTAATTTCTACTTGAGGGCGCCCTTCGAGGGTCAGTGATATACCATAGTATCCCTTCTTTCAGGTGGTATCTCTCATCAGTGTTAGCATCTGCTGTCTCTCCCACTTCATCTTTGTCTTCTAGTTGATCAATAATTTTCTTGTAGGTTGGCTTTGCCATTGTACCTTTCCTAAGTGTCTCAATCCTTCTTCTACTACAGCATCTGTTTCTAATTCTACACTTGCCAAACAGATATCTTCCATCTGCAAATGGTCCTGGGTATCAGGAAAAATATTCCGGCTCAATGTGTTGGCTACCACATTTTCAGTGCCCTTACAATACTGGATGGAATAATTGAACTCCTGGAGAAAAAGGCTCCATCGGATTAGCCTACTATTTGTTAAATAACTGTGATTTAAGAACTCTAGGCTCTTATGATCTGTCCTAACAATCGTTTCCGATCCTATCAAGAATTGGCGGAACTTCTGAAATGCCCACACCACAGCCAAGGCCTCTTTCTCTGTTACACAGTAATTAATCTCTGCACCTCTCAGTGGTCTGCTGACAAAATAAATTACACCCCAGGTACCATCCTCTTGAGCTTGCATAAGAGCAGCACCTAACCCATACCCACTACTATCTACCTGAACAATAAACGGTTTCCTTAAGTCAGGGTAAACCAACATCATTTGACTAAGGAATTTCTCTTTAATAACCCTAAAATTGGTCTCATGCTCTTCCGTCCATTTCCATGATGTTCCCTTACGTAATAATTGCAGCAGAGGCTCCATGTCTGAAGCAAAGTTTTTGTAAAATTTATTGTAGAAATTACACATCCCCAAAAACGATCTCACCTGTTTTGGTGTTCGAGGGGCTGGGAAATCTCATATTGCCTGGATTTTGTCCGGGTGGGGTCTAATTCCATTGGCATTAATTAAGTGCCCTAAGAAATTCACTTCTTCCACTGCTAAACAGCTTTTTTGCAAATTAATGCGAATATCCTTCATATTGCACTCTTGTAGAAACAACTTGAGGTGTTGTAAGTGTTCCTGGGCATTATTGGATGCAATAATCACATCATCCATGTAAACAGTGATTAACTTTTTGATTTCCGGGCACAGCACACGATCGAGACATTTTAGCAGGCCTGCTCCACTATTCTTGAGACCAAAAGGCATTCTGTTAAATTGGTACGATGTACCATTATATCAAAATGCTGTGTACTTCCGGTCAGCAGGGTGTAACCTGATCTGCCAATAGCTGGCAGTCAGATCTAACGTGGAAAATATCTTTTTTCCCCGGAATTTATTTACCAACTCATTAATTGGAGGTGGAACATTTTGATCTGGCCATGTAATCTTGTTCAATTGCCTGGCATCCAAACACAGTCGTATGGTTCCATCTTTTTTTTACAACCACCAATGGGTTATTATATGCTGATGAACCCTTAGTGATAATATCCCACTCCTCCATTTTAGCTAATTCTCTCTCTACCTCAGCTCTATAGTGGTGTGGCACTGGGTATGATCTTGCCTGGTATGGTGTACTGTCAGCAATCTTGATCCTGTGCTCATACCCTTTAATAACCCCGGGTTTATCTGAAAAATTCGATTTATATTCATTTAAGACTTCTTTTAGGTCCTCTTTCCATCCTTCCTTCACTCCCTTTATTACTTCATCAATCCGTGCCTCTATTGAAGGCTGTTCTATCTCAACCTCCATATTACATACATTTTGCTGGTTCATTCTCATCTGCGACCCAAACTCCACTTCTTCCCCATCACAGATAATCTTTTCATCTTTATAATTGATCACACACCCAGTTTTGTGCATACAATGGCGACCCAACTCGGGCTTCGATTTAACAACTACAACCTGAGATGAGTTGTAATGATAAAGAACATTACAATGATGACTCAAAGAAACTCACAGCCGGAAAATAAATTATGATTTTTTTGAAAAAAGAAAAAAATTATAAAAAAAAAAACTAACTAATTAAACCCTGATTATTAAAATATGAAAGAAGATATTTTTTTAATATGACTTCCAGAAAGAAAAAATATATATGTATATTTTTTTATATATGTCTAAAAACACGATCGTGGCTGATGTAGACATAAGTCACAAGTATTTGACCGGGTAGGCGGTTACTGAAGAGGGGAAAAACATAGCCCCAAGTCCTAGTATGCAGTATATTAACATAAGACCACCTTTATATGCCCATCAGGCTATTTCTAGCAGGGATCCCAATAAAGGGGAAGGTGGATCAAGTTGCCATGAGCCTGTAAGACTCAAAACGATGAGCAACGCTCGTTAGTGCTTATAACTGGGGCTTCTTATCGTTACTATTACACTTAAGTGGAAAGGACACAGATGAATGTTGAAATATTTTCCATTCCCGCCGTGTTAGACCTAAAAGTGGGCATTAAAGCCGAACGTCGCTTGTGAATGAGTCTACACAATATATCAGCATGTTACTACAGAAAAAAAAAATATGAATATGAATTTAAAAACTTAAGAATAAAATTAGTGTAAACCCCTATTTTATTCTCATCTCCTGGCACTGGTGGTATTGTAACGTTTATTTATATACGTTACAAATATATTGGCATTGGGTAAAAAAAAAACTAAAAGATAAAAGTGGATTTAAAATTTTGTTGAGTAATTTTTTTTTAAAAAAAAAAACGTACAATGAGGGTTGAATTATTATTCTTATTTTTTTTATGTGATTAGTAATAACAGTAATTGGAGAGAACAAAAGAATTCCAAAAGCAAGTAAAAAAAGATAAGCTGAAAGTAGAAATACTCAAATTAATTAAAGATGGCCGAAAACTTGAAGAAAATAAAGACTTTATTACATAAAATTTATAAAGACTGGATAAGATTAAAAAGGCATGGTACTAGCATGCGCAGAAGTCCTGAAAACTGGATATAAAAAGGAGGGATCCGGTTGAAGGAAGGTCTTGTTCATTTTGTTTCTCTAGTTGGTCTTGGATAACATTAATATATCCAAGATCGCTCTTCACTGAAGGAATTCAGCATGTCGCAGTGAACCGGAGCTTCTGAAGACATCGGACCTAATGATGTACACCAGGAAAAGCCTTCGTGACTGACTGGGGAAATGGACCACAAGATCAAGCAATAACCAAAAGGCCGAGCTCATTATAACCAAAAAACTATGCATAGTTATCTACTACTGAATTCATGAAACTTACCGGTAAGAATAATTATCCTGATTGTGACAAAGTTAACTATTTAAAACTACTCGTAAAAATATACATATAAAAGAATCCCGATAGTGACTTTAATTTTCCTATATGAGAGACTCTTATTTAACCAAGAACTTTTTGTTTATTTTAACTGATATTTATATTTTCTGGATATTTCCCACCTGAATTAAATGTGTTCTCTCCAAGGTATTAATTAGCTACTTAACATGAAGTATTTTAGTTTGTCAAAATTAAAAATATTTCTAATATCAATTCTCATTTGTGCGTTATTAATAATAGTTATTATTTTTTATTATTAAATTTATTTTTAGTGTAATAAGATTTAAACATAAGTTACCTTTGCCAATATGTTTCAATACGCCCAGGACTAATAATCGTAAAAATCATTAATTCTCATTACGGTAGAATTACCGCCCCTTAAAAAAAAAAATATAATAAAAATCTTTTTATTTTTTTTTTGTTTTACAACTTGCGATAGGTGCTGGCGACATATTTCAGCGGATTCTTAGGAATTCTGGTGCCCATAGTAAATAAAATTAAAAGTTGATTTTGTCAATAGCACAATTCGTAACAATTAATAGGCTGAAGTTGATCAGGAAAAATAGCTGTGTTTTTAGAATAGAAATACAACTTTCTTCTTTTTTGACATAGCTTGATCAACTCACGCGCAGTTTATATTAGCGTGTAAAGGCCTAGCAAAATGAAAAATGTTACAATATATATATATATCCACACATACATTTCATTCTTATATGATAATATAGTAATATGTTTGGATGGATCTTTAAATCAATTGGAATCTCTATAGAAGTGTGATAGTTGCTATCTAGTGTAAATTCATTCCTGAAAAGAGCCTTAGGCAGATATATCACTGAGTTTGAATACTGAGGTATAATGGAATCTGAAAGAGGAGTGAGGTATGCATGAACTAGCCAAAATTATATCTAAATTTAATGTGTAAACTTAGAGCTAGCCTATTGGAGGTAGATACGATCATAGGTTAGGTATGCCATTGCATCATTCACAGCTTCCTACTTGAAGACCCTAGAAGTAAGATGCATTCCCCCTTTCTGGTGAACCATTACATCTGGAATCCAAAATTTAGAGACATAAAACAGAAGTTTCTAAGGAGGTCCAGCCATTGGATTGGTCATTTTAATATATATATATATAAATAACTACAACCATTAAATGTCTGTATTTTTAAATTATATAATAATAATTCAAACAAATATATTTAACACAGTATTCAAAATTAAATAATCTATTCTTTATCAGAAGTACTTTCAATTGTTTCACTGACAATCTTTATTGTCAGTGAAACAATTGAAAGTACTTCTGGTAAAGAATAGATTATTTAATTTTGAATATTGTGTTAAATATATTTGTTTGAATTATTATTATATATATATATGTTAATTTATTCTTTTGCCAAATTTTTCATGGTATACAACCTGGATCAATTCACTCGAATAGCAACCAATTGATACACCCAACTATGAAAAGATGACCCCTGTGAATTTAAACCCTATCCAGGCAACCATCAACTTGAAGACCCTAGGAGTGAGATGCGTTTTCCCCTCTTCTGGTGGACCATTACAATATACCTAAAACTTAACATTTTGAAATCATTTAATGTTTGGAAATGTAGAATATACACAAAAAACTTGCATTCTTAAAATCATTATTCATCTAACAAAATAAAAAAAAATACTTTAATGTTTCAACATACAAAATATAATATATACATATTGAATGACATTATAAAATCAAAAGGCTAAAATATTATATATATGAAACTTATACAACAAAAAAAAAAGACTAAATTTCAAAACCTTTCAATACAAGAAATATAAAATTTTGCATTAAAAACATTAAAACCTAAAGTATTTCAACAAATTAAATTATTATATTATGAAGAAATAATATCTTACCTTTAGTTATTCATTAATTAATCGGAAATTAATTATTTTTTCCAATTTTCTAAAAGTAAATTTGTAGACAAAAATAATAAAACAAAATATTTACGTCTTATTCCTATAAAATGTTAGCAGAAAAAAAGTTTAAATTAAGATTCTGGATAGATTTATATAGTATAATCTGAAAATATATAACTTGGTTGATTTTTAATGTCTCTATTAGAAATATGAAAAATATATTATAATTTCTTTAGCATAAAAAAACAGAAGTAGTTCAATAAAAACAGAAAATTAAGCTCTCATCCATGAAGTAAATATAAAATACAAATTGGACACAAACCTCAAAAAGTTTCACAATGAGATTCATATCATTTATTTCTCGTACTCTATGCATTTACACTAATCTCTAAATACACGTTTTAAAAGGACAAAAATTGAAAATCTTTTAAAGAAAGAAATATTTATTTTAATTCATAAATTACATGTCTGCCAATAAATGTATTAAATGAATAATTTATATTATATAATGTCTAATACTAATGTTTTAGGCTGATGGAAAATGCAAATATTACTTATATTATAATTTCTGCAATATATCTGATATACACAATGGTTGAAATGATGGTTAATGTTTTCAATGGATTTTGTTAGATTTTACTGTATTTTATTATTATTATTTGTACATTTCTTCAAATGGTGTCAAGACAAGAATATGATTTGTGCACAATGCTGTCAAACCACAACTAGCAACAGTGCAAGATTCCTGACAAGCAAATTACTAATGAGCAATTCAATTTACAAGCAGGAAGAGACCAAAAAATCTTTGTAACTTTAAAACTTTATCATTTTTTTAATGCTAAGTATAACGTTAATATTTAGAATTTTACTTTTTTTTTTAAAAAATTTAAAACGAACCTTTTGTTATTATATTTTAAATGTAATCTTAAAATAGATTAATTTTATTATTATTAGAATGTTAAATAATAAAAATGGGTATTCAGAAAGTAATTTTCCGAACAAGGTAAATTACAATCGTGATTGTTGTTTTTGAATGTATAGTCCAAGAAGTGGATCACCATAATGATCTTAATTATGGCTGAGTTTATTGGTAATATTTTTTTTATTATTTAATTACATTTTGCTTAATAATTTGTGTTTTTAAAAAATGATATATCCTAATTAGTATTTCATATTGCTTGAAATCAATATTAAACAGTGGAATGAAACATTGATAGAAATTATCATTGTGTGTATTTTTTTTATAAAAGAATTAATGAATGTGGATGAATGTTTTGAAAACATAGAAGGATATTTAAAATATTTATTTAATGTGAATGCTTGAATATGTGTACATTAGATAACATCTTTAATTTATTAATGTGTATCTCTGTGAATGTTGTCTGTTGAAATACAGAGAAAAACCTAATACTGGTCTCTAAATTATATATTAACAAATAAATATATGCATAGTACTGATTATGTTTTATCAAAACTTTTAAAAAAACATCTTGAAATAAATTTAGATCTCTATTGCTTCTTTAATATTGTGTAGATGTATGAAAATTTCAGATTTTCCACTCAATAGATAACTTTTCAATAAATGCTTGGCTTTGGGTTGGTATTTTTAGATCTAGTGTCTGAACCTACCCTGGCACCTGAGGAGTGCCAAAGCATGAAACCATTGTCAGGGGTTTGGGGAGTTCCTGATAAGCACTTATCACAAAGCTTGTTGAAGAATTGGCAATCCTCATTGTTTATAACTTACAAGCTTAAGAGATAGGGTCATGTGATTTATGACTCTTATTTTGACTATTTATAGTCTCTGCCTTAAGTCTTATGCAATGTTATATTGCTAAGATTACTAATATATGGTATGGCTGAAGATCTATCAGCCTCATATAGCTATTTGAGTTGGATAGCTGGGTTTGAAGACATGTAGATGTCTGAAAATTTCAGATTTTCCACTCAATAGATAACTTTGTGATAAGTGCTTGGCTTTCGGTTGGTATTTTTAGATCTAGTGTCTAAACCTACCCTGGCACCTCTTTGAGGAGTGGCAAAGCACAAATGATCAGGGATTTGGGGGGTTTCCTGACAGATATTTTAAGTGCTGGCTCTGGCTAAGCATTTATCACAAAGCTTGTTGAGGAATTGGCAATCCTCATTGTTTATAATATTAAATAACTATCTTTTAAATAATATTTTAAACAAAATAATTACTTTAAACCTATAATATAAAATATGTGTTGCTATAATTAAACTATTCTACCATTACAGTATTTTTTAATTATAATAAATAAAAATTAATATCATCTTTTAAACAATTTATTGTCTCATTTTATATTTAATTCACCTCACAATGAGTTCAAACTTTAATATATCTTTATAGGCTCCCATCTACTGAATTTGAACCTCTACTACCTATAACATCAAAATTATATATTAGAAAATAACCTAAATTTAAACTGGTTTAATATAACTACTTTTCCAAACCTACCTAATTATCTGTACCAATTGTGAAAGGTACAATATATAATTGATATAAGTCATAATAACCTTTCATAAAGTGCAAAAGGAAATAATTAATTATATAAGGAAGTATCAGTCATTAATCATTACACATTCCTCTATGCTCATATACTCCAGTATCATGCAAGTTCTTTGTTAAGGATCATGCATGATAATGACTTCACTAGTAATACGAAATTGTCTGAAACTTGTTCTTAAAATAATAAAACAATAAGTTTGCTTGACAATTAATTATTGTAAATATGTTTGTGGATGTGCATATAATAAACTCTCCTACTATAATATGTTTTTTTCACACTCTTTTTTAATAATAAAAAAGCTTATAAAGTTTGCTGATAAAGTTTTTATTATTATTAAAAAAATAATGATATTTTAAACAAAGTATAAATTTAATAAAATATCAGAGAATTAAATAGAAAATTTTTATTTGTAAAGTCTGTCTTCAATAGTTATTATTTTAAAAGAACTGTAAATTACAAAGTAAAGAAAAGCCACTGTTTAATAGAGTTGTTGAGAGCCAAGCTAAATGCCAATGCAACTTGTTGCTATTTCTTGAAGTCTGTATTATTGATTTTAGTTATTTTTTTGACAAATCAATAAGATGCTTTAGCAAATATTTTAAAAATAAAAACAAATTGACCACCTTTTTTATTTTGTTGTAATGGCAAGTCCAAACTATTTACATTACAAATAGAAGTATCTTTAACAATTTGCTTAATGGAACAAGGAAACCATTACAGTAATCATTCTGGTTGTTGGAAAGAACACTGATCTTCAACACTAAAAATCTAATTTGCTTTTTTGCTTTTAGGAGTTTGACTGCTAACACACTGTTGTGTTTGTTTTGTTCTTTTCTTTCTCTATTGTAATTGATTTTTATCTTTAAAGTAAAAGGAGAATGAATGAAAAGGAAAAAAAAAACTATTAATGAAAACAAAATTAAATAAATTATCTTTCAAAGACGAATTGAATAAAAAAAAAAGTTATTTATTAAAATTAAAATGTATTTTGGCTCTAAACGAAATATATTTTACCATTATCACCATGAGGGGGAGCTACAAGTAGGTGATAGGACAAATTATGGAGGGTTGGCAGTGGATAAAATTAATTCAGATTTGCAAAGTTAATTGGAGGTTAATATATTTGAGCAGTATTACTTTTTAAATGTGGGAAATGGATTCATTAGAAATATAGATTTTTTTTTTAAAAAAAAAAAACAGCCTTATATTTATTAGAAAAGGGAAATAAATTATTAGATGAGTTAATTTAAAGAAATTTTTTTCTTCCTAATAAACTAAAGTAAACGGTAAAAAATAGGAATAAAAATATGATTATATTTAGAGTTACAAATGCTGGAAGACGTAAGGATAGGGCGAAAACATTTTTTATGGAGGTTGCCTGAAAATTGCTATAACATAAGATTATTGTTATAAGAAAAGGATATTTAAAAGAAAGGTTAATATTTTTACAAATCCATTTACTTCTGTTTTTGAAAAGAAAAGAAGTGTTTTAATTATAGAATTATATGTTTAATAATTTTAATATAAAACTTGTTTTATAAATATGCAAGCAGATAGGGAAGGAATAAGTGGGGAGGAGATTTGCAGGAAGTTTTTGTAGGAGAAAAATTAAATTAGTTATCAGTGATAGAAATATATTTAAAGTATAAGAATGGCTAAATAGATGTAAAGAAAATTTTAAAAAGAGGTATATATGACTTTTCCTTAAGGAACACATCCCAAAAAAAAATGTAAAGAATATATGTGGGTTACATTGAAATTGGAGAAAGTGAAATGAGTGTGAGGTATAATACATGTAGCTACTGGAAATGAGAATAATGTGTAAGGAAAACAATAAATGTAAATTATTGATTGTAAGTGGTATGAATATACATATTAATTAATTATATAGGATAAAAACATGAATAGAGCAATATTAAAGAAAATATGTGAGAAAAGTGAAAAAAATTGAGCCAATGACATGTCTCAAATATACTTTGATTAAGAAGAAGTAAAAAAAAAAAAAAAAGACAAATTAAGAGTTTGATGAGAAAGAAAAAGTATGCAGTATCATAGTTTTATGTTGGCAGAATTAAATGTACCTAAAATGTTAAGTAATGGACTTTGGAAAAGATTTTCAGAGATGAGTGGGAAATAAAAGAAAACATTAAATTAAGCAAGTTTAATAGTATCTTTGAAACAATGGTAAAAGTGGTGATTTAAAAAAATTATGAAAAATGAATTAATGTGGTAAAGAATGTTACAAATGAGTATTAATTTGGAATAAACAGTAAATAAAAAAATACAAAAGAAAATAAGGTATGTAGAGATTATAAATAGACTATTTTGAAACAAGTAGGAAAGGAGGATATAAAATTTAGATATGATAGCTAATGAGAACAAAAAAAAGATAAAATTAAATTAAAATGGGGATAAACTTAATAAATTAACTGAACAAATAACAATGAAAAAAAAAAAAAAACTGTTAAATAAATTCATAGATATATGAAAAAAAGAAATAAGATAAAAGTCTTATATTAATAAATGTAGAAGGAAGTAGGTATGAGAATAAGAAGTAAGATTTGAAAAAATACTTATTAAATTTCTAATAAAAACATTTGTTAAAATAATAGTTAGCAGTTAATTGTGATTCATTAGAAAAACTAATTTGTGAGGAGATGGATGAATTATAGTGTTGAACTAAATAAGGCAATAATTACATTTGAAATATTGAAAAATAAGAGAACTGGATGTTATGGCAGCTGAAATTGTAGTAATTATAGAAAAAATATGCAAAGATTAGTTTAAGAAATTTTTTTAATAAAATTATAACTGTTAATAAGATTCCATATGAATGGAAAGACACAATAATTAGATTTTTAGATAAAGAAATAACTATAGAGAAGTAGCAATAACTTCCATAGTATATAAATTAATTATGTGGATAAGATTAAGACCTAGATGGAAGAAGATAAATTTTAAAACAAATTGAGAATAAATTTTTTCAAAAATAATGATAAGAATTTTTTTTTATTTGTAGTTTAATGAATAAAAATGTCTTATAAGTAAAATATTTCATTATTATTATATTCTTATATATATAAAAGGATTTGTGATAAACTGGATAGAAATTGAGGAGGTCTTAAAATATGAAAAAGATTCAGATTTAGTAAAAATGATAATTTTAAAATGACATTTTTTTCTAATTATTATTAAATATATTTAGCATCAGTGAAAATTAAATGTAAAATAGGATTGAAAAAGAGATAGTTATTGTAATGTCATTATTTTTTTGTTTGTAATATATATTGGAAGTTAATTTAATTAAAGACGATTTCACTCTAGACTTTCTAACTCTCTTCAGTCATCCACTCCATTTTATACAATCCATACACAAGACAACATATAAGTAAAAAATAAGAGATCTCCAATATGCATATTTCATGCTGAACTAGCACTCATCAGTTGGTCCGGATTATCATCCCCCACATACATATATAATCACTGCGGATTTAAATTAAGATAGCAAATCTTCAAACTTTAATGGAAAGACATATGCATCAGTTGTATAAAATAGAATGAATGACTGAAGGGAGCTAGAAAAACTGGGTTCAAATCTTCCCAAATTACAGTTAGCTTAACTATATAAACTATGACACAGAGGTATAATGAATGTGATGTTTATGGCTTATATAAACTATACTTGTATTTAAATATTGAAGTTAATATAAAAAAACTGTGATATTGGTCATAATTGCTATAATCACAGTCCAGAGACTGATGTCTCTTATTTTGTGTTTTATATATCATTTTTGTATTGTAGAAGATAGGAAAATACTACAGAAGAATGGAATTACATTTTGTATTGTGTTGTAGAAGATAGAAAAATATTGGAGAAAAATGAAATTGCAGAAAAAAAGATGAAACCTAAATTCTGTGGGAAAAAATCTAAAATTCTTTTAATATGCAATGGGAATAATAAAATAAAGGATGGCAATTGGAATATATTTGATAGGTATTTAAATATTATGTTAAATAAACAAGAGAATTATTTATATGTTTTGGAATTGGAATTAAAAATATATATAGAAAAGGGATTGATTTAAAATTTTGCAAGCTCATTTATATAATAAATATAAGGAGTGTGAATTTTTTTGTAAAGGAATAACAATGCCTACATTAACATTTGGAAATAACAGACTTAGTATTGCCCAAGGAGTACATAAATTTTAAGATAGAATGCAAAAACAAATAGATAAATAAACAGTGATTAATAACTTGTGCTATTTTTGTAGTTTTGAAAATCAAAAAAAAACTTTAAAATATATTTTTGAAGTTTATAGTACAAGAATAAAAATAGTTTACTTAAAATCATGTTTAATTGTAATATATTGGGACAAGGATCAATATATTGGGCAGAGAAATTTTATAATTATATTGTTAATAGATGCATAATTTATTTACATAAATTTATATAAGAAATGTGATAAATTTATTATGAGGCTGGAAAAATAGAATAAATAAGATGTTAAAAATATTGCTATATTATGGAAAACAAATATAAACAAAAAATAGTTTGGGTTATATAAAAATTATATAAAATTAAAAAAAATATATGTGGTAAACATAGTTTACTGTTATTTGGTTCAAGAATAGAAACATTAGATATCAATATAATGCAAAAATGAAATTAGGTTTGACTATAGCTATCAATTTATAATTAGATGGGAGAAAGAATATAAAAGACTTATTTTTGGTATGTAAAATGTTGGAAAGGAATAAATTGTATTGAATGAGGAAAACATTTAAAAATAAAATTAATGGAAGTAGTTGAGGTTTTGGTCTTTAAAGCAAATTCAGGAATAGAGAAATAACTGTAAGAAGTAGAATAGTTTATTGACTTATATACATATTTTGAAATAAGCATGTTTAATTTGTCTAACAGGATTTTTGGACATATATATATAAGAACAGATACTTTATACTCTATATAAGAAAAAAATATTTTACATCACATTCCAGAAACTTCACAACCACAACTAATTTCTATTTTTAGTGACTTCTTGGAAACACTTTATATTCTTTACTTTTCAACTTATAAATAAATGTTTTATATTTCTTTCACTGGTTATATTGGTATCATAGACCTAAGGACATTTTCATGAATTATGCTATTCTGCATGTTTTTCTTGTATGTAGAAGCAAGTACTTTTAGAAGATTTTATCTGTAAAATTAAAATTTATAAATATTTTTTTGCTACCAGAATAGACTTTCTAAGTGTAAAGCTATATACCATAACAGAAGGTAGAAATTATAAAAAAAAATTAAATAACAATGCATAAAATGTACAGGAATGTGTATAAATCAAATTAAGTGAAAATAAAATGTAACTTTGCTATTAAATAATCACATAGTAATTTTCCAAATGTAATGAGATATGATTTGGAAAATAAATATATTACCTTATCAATTAAAATCAGCATATTCCAAATTCAATTAAATAAGTGAGATTGATCTTAAAATAAACCACCTTCTAGATCTTCATATTTCTTAATATTCATACACATAAATATTAACATTTTGTAGTTCAGTAACTATAAATGGATAAAATAATTATTTTCTAACTTCAAAAAAATTATAATTACAATACATAGTATCACCTATTTTACTTTCAAGTTACTAAATATAATCAATATGCTGTATTAATTGTATTACTTCATTAAACAGTTATCTAAGAAGACTGGTTATATTCCTAGATACAACAATTAGTTCTGAAGTTCTAGAACAAAGGAGGTGTAATATGTAAAAAAATAGTTTTGATTTATAGATTATGATAATAATGACCTACCTTCTTATAAAGGGCTCACTTCTAGACTATATATTTTTATTAGTTTTTTATTACAGTTTTTGATTCTAGTCCACAAAAAGCATACATACTGGGAATAATAATGCAAAATCTACATAATTTGAGTTAATCAAAAATTTGAAAGAATATTTTCCAATGTGAGAATTAGACTAAAGTAAGAACTGGCTACATTAATTGGTTATCACTATATTTATTGTTAATAACTAAATTTTTAGATATAAACACACAGCAGTTACAAATGTATATGTTATGGGTTTTGAACTTGTGCATGTGAGATATATTTTGACATATTATTAAACATTAATTTAATTGTTTCTAATTTAGAATTTAACTAAATTACTACTTAAATAATAATATAGAAAAAAAATAGACTTTTCCTCTCATTTTACTCTTGCCAAAAAATGAGAATATTCCTCAAAACAGAATAAAAACAAAAAAAATTACACATATATCTAAAAGACATAAATACATTACAAATAAAAATTACCATTATTTACACTTTCATTGAGAAGGTTTCTAAAACTGAAATTTATATTTTTATAAATTTCTCAAATTTTAATGATTATGTGTGTGTGTGTATATATGCATTCTTATGATTTGAAAAAGAATCTCTGAGGAAAGTACTTATTATTGTACTGAAACATCAGCTATTTAGCTATTATATTTTTATTATATGGAAGCTCCCAAAAATAATACTATGAATTCACCATTTATCCATGAGAATATTACAATTAACTATATATATATATTATCTGAAGAGATGTAGTATCACAATTCATAAATGTATCTGATTTTTTATGCAATTAGAAGATTTATTATATATTTCAAACTTCAATTATTTTCAAATAGGATTATCTTTATAGATGATTAAGTGTAGCCTCATTTGTAGATATTCTTCAGAATTAAGTCTTCTATCCCAGCAGTTAATCCTTAGGAAGTAAAACAAACAATCTCCGAGTAAGACCAACATGTTTTGCATTGCATGTAACAGGCTGTGTTAAATATCCCATAATATATTTAGGCATATTTTTTTCTAAAAATTTTATGACTAAAAGGTGATTCTTTATGCAGATTTAATAACTCAAACAGTCATCTTATGAATGATAGATGTATAACCAATGCTTCTAACTAATTTTACTGAGAATATCTTAATAAATACTTTCATCACTATTAATTAACTTTTTTGTTTAAGTAATAAGATTTTACTATGAAGAATAGCTAAAGAATAAATGACAAAGTTATTTAAAGTTATTTACTAAGAATAGATGACAAAGTTATATGAAATTATTTACTCATCTGAACTTTACGATAAAAATTTGAAATTATAGTTTAATTATTTTTATTCTTCTCTGATTTTTCATATTGCCTTATATAGCTTTTTAAATTTATTTTTACCTTCTTTTTTTAACCAAAAATTTATTTTCCACAGCTTATAGACTAATGTGGCCAACTTGTTTGTCCATCTGCACAGAGTGTTTTTTTTTTAAAATAATGCAAGTTTTTCGACATCACTTACTGCTTCCATCTGGAGCAGTTGACTGTTCACTGGCTCCATATGGATGGGACTCATTACACTATCAAGTTGTGAGTTCATGGAAAAAAAGTTTGATAAGATGTAAGTCAATACTGATTTTATTATTTTATCACCTTTACAAGAAATTTTAAATCAGTTTTCATTCATAATTAATTGAAATTATCAATTGTTCCATTTATGCAAATGGCTGCCATTAAAATAAAAGGCAAAAGCCAGGATGAGTAATTCTTAGAATAATTAGGGCAACACAAAACTTAGAAAGAGAATTTAAAATGAAACCAAACAATCCAAAAAAGAATAGAGTCACTATAAATTCTACTTTTAATGATAGAACAAATTGAGAAAGGATTTGGAAATCAAATCTTATTGAAAATTTTGCAAAAAGGGGAAAGGATAATAGTGCTTAACAAAGATAGTCTTAAGAATTTCATCTTAACATCAGATATTAATAAAGTAAAACAAGTCTCTATGGCTGAAAACCAGTCAAGGATGACAGAAAATAGCCCAGGAAATATACTAGATAAAAAATTAATCATAAAACCCTGGAAAAAAGAAATCACAGTGTTAAATCATTCACAGGAAAAATTTATAATATTGTGGTGTCGAACTGGAGGTGGCAGAATGTGGAAAAATAGTACAGGAGAGAAAAATTATCTTAAATATTAATTTGATCTCAATTTTAGAATCAATCATTATAGATTATGATTCAAGCTATCTCCATGCACAAAAATTAAGTTTTTCTGATGATAAGAACAGAAGTTACTGGGTCACTTCTGGTGTGGTTATGGCACCACAAAAAGAATAAAAATATTTAAATCAATGCAGAATTACAATGAAGTGAATCCTGAGCCAAAAAACAATGATTTAATGACAAAAATAAGTCATACGATGTTATAGACATAAACAGAGACATTGAAGCTGCAAATTATTCAACCTCGTTTAATCAAACAATTATTGAGAATATTCCAAAGATTAATTACAAACTTTTAAATTACACAATCAAAACCTTGATTACTAATCAAAACCTAGAATTCATCTAGACAAACAGAATTCAAATAGTATCAATTTACAAGAGTCACAGTTGAAATCTTACTACAATCAAGCCCACTGTAGGGTTACAGAAAGCAATTGTCAAAATATGATTTTGCCATCAACCTCTGCTGTAAAACCAAATAACAAGCAAGAATCCTACAATGCTAATCACACTTTTCCTAATCAGAATAATCAAGTGGAAATTTATAGACCGGATTGTAAACCCTGGAGAACTTTGTAGTTGGTGAGCTGAACATGTATTCTGAACATTTGGCAAGCATCAGGAGTTGGCAATAGTATCAAACAGACTCCACTGACCTCAGTGTATAAAGTAAAATGGTCAAATGGTGTGTTCTCATGGTGTGCAGATAAAGCTAGCTGCGATTTCAAGACTCCAATGAATCAATGTATTTTACATCATGTATTTCTGCAAATCAATGTATTTAATTCCACATATTTTGTAATTGATCAGGTATGTAATGCAATGTATTCTCCTTGGTCTAGATGGGCAGGTAGACTAAATGTGGTCCCAGCCTATTTGGACTGCCCTATATCAACATTGTTGCATCAAGAGCATGGGTCTCCACTTGACTCTTTTTCCTTAGGGAGGGGGTGGTGGTGTTGGGGGGCCTGGTAATTTATAGGAATGGGTGGCAATCATTGCCCCACCCAGGAAAGGGATTCTAGGCCCACCAGATGTGTTGAGAGCCACTGTTTCTGCATAGGCTTGGTCTTGGTAGGCTGCTGCACCCCTTGATGAAATGCTTGTGAACAGTGTTGACTTGTGTTCTTTTCCCTTTTTTGTTGTTGTTTTCATGTTTTCTTGGTTAATAATGCATTTTTGGCTAGGTAGACCAAGTTGGTCCCTGCCCATTTGGACTGTTGAATTGATAATCGTAGGTTTTTGCCTGAATCCTCAGTCTCAGGGGTGGAGGAAATGGTCATAAGGAGTTCATTGATCTGTGGGGGTAAATGAGAATCATTACCACACCCAAAAAGGAAATGACCAGGCATGGTTCTCAAAGCCCTCTTTGATTCGGTTAGTGTTCAGAATCAGCTGAACTAATAGGATACCCAGATAATCTAATCTACTTATGGGGCTCAATGCAAATTAACCTTGTCCAAGGAGTGGGTCTGGGTTCTCACTAAGTGGAGTTCAGGCTGGTCTGGGCATGAATGTGATCTGAGACGAGAAAATTGGGGACCTGCCAGTTGGGTTGAGAGTTGTTTCTCCCACATAGATTTTGCCTCAAATGGACCAAAGCACCCCCCTGATTGACTGTCCTTTGATATAAGCTAATGCATGTCCTTTTTTTTCTCTTTTTTGTGTTTTCCTTGATGTTGAAATCAATATTTATTTATTTTTAGATACCTGTAACACCCAATTTATTACGTAAGGTATTTGGACTGCTTTGAGGCACTGTACAAATTGTATAATATCAGTGTACTATTGTAATCTCTTTGGCCCATTGATGCAGGCAACAAAATGTGGTCCCTGCATATTTGGGCCTATGAGATTTGATTTAGTAACTTAATAAAGATTACTTTGAAACATAATCAAGTTTTTATCTTATTTCTCAAATGTTAATTATCTATAGTCTTCTTAAACAATGGAGTTGTGCAGAAAATAATATTTTAATAAAAAAATATATTAAACAACCTTCATACTTTCCATTCTTTTTAAATTCATATAAATAAAGATACAATAAAGAACAAATGCCCCCCAAGATGTATTTCATACTGAACCAGCACTCATCAGTTGGGGGATGGTGACCTGAGCCAATTGATGAATGCGGGTTCAGAATGAAATGCATCCTGGGGGCTCATTTGTCCTTTATTGTATCTTTAGAATTTGAAAAGAATGGGGAAGTGTGGAGGTTGTTTAATATATCTATAAAGATATTGCATATGAGAAAGAGAAAGGTGAATAACTCCATGTGTGTGTGTGTTTAAAATTTAAAAAATCAGATATAATAATCGTTAACTAAAGTTTATAGTTTATATCTGTGTTAGAGATAATCTCTAGTTTACTAAATAATTAATAATAATCATTATTGTATTTATATGAGGTGGATGGTGTCAAAGTGGTGAGTGGAATGAGTTTGACAGTTGTAAATAAAAATGTAACAATTTAAAAAAATATACAAATTATATATATATGTATGTATGTAAGTACATTTTAAATTTGACAGACAGGTGAAATGAATAGAATTTTGATAATCTTTTACTATTATCCATGGAATTTGTTTATTTTTAATGATATATGTTCAACTACTATATTTTCTGATTGATCAATTTTCTTTTTACTAAGTAAGCTTATAATTTGATGTAAATACTTTTGCTGTATCTATTAAAAAAATAATTAATTTTTTAACCACAATAGTGTGCATTCAATTGCCCACCAGTTATATTCATAACATTCTAACATTAGATCGCTATGAATGAACTTGTGGATAGTTTAAAGCATGCTATTATGGATTTAAAAAATAATTTATTTCGTAATAGATACAGAAAACATGTTTACATCAAGTTACAAGCACTGAAAAAAAGAAATTAAATAAATATGGAATAACAATTAAGTCTGTGTGTATTTGTAATAATTGAACTTCCTGTCTACAGTAAGAAGATGGAATTTTTTTCTAAATATCTCTCATAAATACACAGTACAAATATATATAGTTTTACATAATGCAGGTAATTGACAAAGAAAAATACATTCCATTTTACAGATTTGAGTAACTCTAAAAGTTTGTTTTATGTTCTTCTATTTCATAAAGTTACATTATCCGAGTAGAAAATAAATAGATACTAGAAACTATTCAAAAGGATCTTTTACTTATATGGGATAAATGAGTATTTATTTGTTCTATTTTATATTTTATATAATTTTCAGTTTTATACAACAATATCAAAATTTGTATTCAATCGTATTTCATTGCTCTAAAAATCTACTTATTTTTACAGCATTAAGTTTTTCATGATAAATTGAATACATTTAATTTTCTGATAATTACAATAATTCATTGTAAGGAATAATGCAGGTATTTTGGGTGAGTTGACAATATTTGTTCTAGGAAAATATAATGATTTGTATATATAATGACTGGCATTATTTACTTTTATATTCCTGCAATTGTTTTTTTTTTTCACATATAGATGTATGTATTTATTATAAAGTATTAAATTTAGTCTATATATAAGAAGTCATCAAAATGTTGAACAATTAATTTTATAAATGAAGGAGATAATTTATTTTGTTATGTATGTCATGTCAGCTGTTTGTACATTTAAAGTTATTGATAAATAATAATAGAATATTTTTTAATGTTTGAAAGACTCATAACTAGCATAAATCTTGAAATAAATAAGATAGTTTCTACATCTGTGGATTGTTTACATTTGCAAGGCATGGGAAGATCCTGTATGCAAAATTGAAGACCAAGAGAAACATTGAGTATTACATAACTTATGTATAATTTGCTACACCAATTTAATAAATTGTTGGAAAATCAGGGATAACAGCATGTTATTTCCAATGTATGTAGTATAGAGAGAAGATAAAAACTATTCCATAGACTGTTGTTGTCTGATTAATAAATTCATAATTTTACAAATAAAAACACATTCTAACAGCTTCATGATTGATAAATGAGGAAATTGACATTTAAAGTAAAGAATGTATTGGCAAAAGGATAAAAGTTCTCATTTCGTGAAACAAGTGAATTTTTTATATGAAGGTGCAAATAATTTATTTCCATAATATTTAAGGCAATAAAATATAAATGAATTAGTCCATAACTTAGATGTAGATCTTAATAAACAAAATATGGAACAATTAAATTCCATATTTTAGGAATGTTCTATACACAAACATTACATTATCTAGATACAAAAAGTATAGTTTTATTTTTTAGATAATGGTGCATTAACGTTCTGAGTAAAATTAGTAACTTAAAATAATGCTGTTTCATTTATACTGGAAAAGATTGAAAATTCTTCATAGATGCAATGGAGTAAGTTAAATGTAATTCTTTTACATAACAGAAGTTTTATGCTTCCTTCAATTGTTCCCTTGGTCATTTTGTTAAAAAAAACATAAATCATATAAGATTCTAGAAATTTTCTTCAGTAATTCAGATACAATGAACACAATTGCAAGATATATGGTTACACAAAATAATTATAATTAAATTAGGGAAGCAACAAATTTATATTAACAATATTTCCTTTATGATATAGAATAATCATACAAATATTGTCATTAGACATAAAAATGGCCTGCATGAATTTGGAAAGTTGGAGTAAAAAATAATCAACAAAAAAGATTGAACCCCATGTAAATATGAATTTTTTTTCACAAAATGTAAACATTTGACTTATTAACCAACTTGTAAAGATTATGGATAAAACTGAAAACACATTGCTCACCTTTCAAAAAATGCTTATCTTTTAGAAACATAACATGAAAGAACATTTACTTGTGCTCTCTCAAATTAGAGTGCCAAAATTAGACTAGAATTTTGGTGCACTGCTATGAAATAAAGAAAGATGAGCATGGATATATTTCAGGAATGTAATTGACAACTTTATTGGAAAAAAGATTTACATTTTAGTTAGTAAAATGTTGTAATGTATATCAGGATTTAGGATAAAATATCTACCAAAAATCCACTTTCTATATTCCAATTTTCTTCCAGATAATTGAAATGACATGTCTACTGAATATGATAAAGGATTCCTATAAAGACATTACTATGATCAAAAAGTGTTATGAAAAAAATGGATGCCCACTACGTTGGATGATTTATGCCGAAATATTATTTGAAAAAGCAGAGTCATATATCACAAAATTATAACATGATATTAATCATCAATGGAAAGAGCATATTTTTCTAAATTAAAATACAATAATGTAATTTTTCTTTGAGTATAGTGTTCAGTTATGATCTAAAAATCATTAATGATAATTAAGCTGTTTTATGCATTCATACTTCATATTATATAATTAGGATTAAATTAAAAAAAAACAAAACATGACTTCAAATTACAAAACTGCTAACATAATCTTGATTGTAAAAAAAAAAAAATCCACATTTGAATTTTGCATATCAAATTCTACCAGACACAAAACAATTTTTGCTAAAAGTAAGAGTGTTATCTTCTTTATTTTAAATGAGTTTGTATTATTGATAATAATAGCATTAAAACAACATTTTTCTTAAAAACTAATTTCAATAATAGTAGCATTATTTGAACATTTTTTATTATGACAATATTAAATGATAATTCTATAGTCATTACCAAATTGAAATTACTGTGGGGAGCAAAAATTATAGTGCAGATTTTTATTTTTTGCAAGAATTTGTTTTTCACAATCTAACGCATTTTTTGAACTTTATTGTTTCGCTTACATGTTTATGTCTTGTCAAATATTAGAAGCTCTTTATATTAATAATTTATACTAACTGTAAATATATCTATAACAGAATAAAAAGGAGAGGGTATTTATCTTTTAATTAAATTATTGTTCTGTTATTAGAATCTCTGAATGTTTTTCATATTTGAATAAAAAGTGATCCTATGGGTATTTATTTTGTAGATTATTAAATCAAAATGAAAAAAAATGTTAATAAATAAGTAAGTATAAATGGTGAGAAGATTGCCTTGATAGCAGTGAGAAATATTGATTACTATCCTTATTGTGAATGTGTATGTATTTACTGGTGGTTTCTAATGGATATATATATATCATGTGGTAGTAATCTTATAAATAATTAATATTTCTTGACTATTATTATTAAAGGGTAAACTCAAATTAATCTGCATTTGTTAGATGAATGTGGATGCAGTGACTGTAAAACAAAAATAGGTATATATATATACGATTGTGATATGAAGTAGCCTTCATTGTTGAAGAAGGATATGTAATATTTCTATGACTGATGAGGCTGTGATTATCATTATCGGTTTTACTCTTCATATGACAGGTCAAAGGGCACATGAGAAACTAAATATTTATTTATTTAAAAAATATGCAAAAATATACTATTTTGTGTGCTGTACGTTAAATAAATAAAATGCATAAGATATTAGTAAATAATATCCTTCCTTCACTTTCTATGTATACTTCAGTAGCTATAGAAAAGTTAACAATTATTAATATATTTATTTTATTTCCTTTACAAAAGCTTTTATATCTATTTTATAGTGTCATTACATTTTTTTACATAATGTTATTTTAACATTTCATTTATTCTCACAATTTTATTATTTTAGTTGTAATTTAATCAGCTTAAAAAAAGAATAAACACATTTCACATAATAATTCGATTATTTATTTATTTACAATTTGTTTTGTTTGTTGCATATTTATTTATTCAGCAATTATTTGTAACTTTGTTTTTAAATACATGTGCGTATATTAAAAAATTAAATGTATTATAAAATCATATTCATAGTTTCAAAACATATAAAAAGATTATATATCTAAAATTAATTTATAATTCTCAATACTGCATTATAAAATCATATTCATAATTTTAAAGCATATATAAATGTTTATATAAATACATATATATATATTGATTATATTAGAATACAAGTATAATTTAATGTACTTGGAAATTAGATATAATTGTAAAGAATTTGATCACAGACATTCATGCATCCTTCAGCTATCAACTTTATATTATACAACCAATACACCTAATCACACACATGTGAAAATGAAAAATGATCTCCGATATATGTATTTTATACTGAACTGGACTTGATCAGTTGGTCCAGATCATTATCTCATACACATATATATATATCAGGGACAAAGCATAGGGATTGGGAATGAGCTCGACTAACACATTCTCATTGATTATAAGAAGTTCAAACAATGCTAAAATCTAATTTACAGTTAAAACAAGAATGTTAAAAAGATTTGGAAGATAAAAATATATTGATAATGTATTATCTATATTTTAACTAATCACAATCTGATTAGAATCAGCAATTCAAATGTATTATTTTTTGAATGGAATTATTGTTGCTTTCAATTTTTTTACCAACAGTTCAACACTAGCAAGCTATCTGTTATACTTTAATACATTCAATTAAGGTAAATTGTTTCAATATTTAGGTAATTTATTTTTAATTTATCCTAAGCTAAATCACCCCCTTTAAACAAGTGTTTAATAATAATAATAAATAGCTTAAACTATAAGTTAAGCAATACAATCCCTGAAATATAACATTCTTTCAGGTAACAACTCATAATACCTTTATTAACAATATAAAACACACTAAAGATTAAAATAACTTTAATAGGAACTAATTTATGACTGAGTTCAAACTAGTAAACTTGTATGATAATGACAATTATCATATCAAGACAAGGCAATTATTGTTTAGCAATATTTTCTTTTTTGAATAATAAAAATATATGGTAACATTCATTGGAAGCCATGTACACACATATTATATATTTCATCTATGTCCACATAATAAAGAAATATTTAACCTTAAAATGTCTTATTAATCCATCAGCAAATTATTCCCAGATCATGACACAAATGACATAGTGTATGTAACATTTCTTATTATGCTATGCACCAAAATAAGCATTTAAAAATACTAATACATTATTGTTTTACTTGTGAACTACTGGTAAGGAACACTAGCACAATACAGACACAATTTCACTTAACAAAATCAATACAAATAACAAAGTACCCCTTGAAGAAGTAAATATTTCAACACCTATCTTATCATTGTCATATCATTCTTAAAAACAAATAACTACACTTTCCACAGTGGAAAATAATTAACAACATCATGAAGGATACATTAATAAAAACAAGCTCCTCAGAACAAAACTACATGAATAAAATGGCATGGTAGATTCCAACACCTTTATCTTAGGCAAAAATACATGTGTGGACAAGGTCTCAACACATAAGGAAAGACAGAATACACACCATGAAATGATCCTCTCACCAGACCTAACTACCTCAGTAAAATATGAAAGTAATCCTAGAATATAAAACAGTATCCATTCATGATATATGAAACAATGGGGGAGAGTGCACCTCCATCTCACAAAGCACAATAAGTAAAGCAACCTTTAATAAAGTCTAATGCTGGTAGGCATAAATCCTAGACTAAGCAATGGCAAAATAACAAAATCATCACTCATAAACTAGATAGATTAATATTCGTGCTAAAACTTACATAAACAATGTCTGAAACCAAAAAATGTATTGTCAGTCAAATGACTATAAGAAATTGTAAAATAGCACAATAAAATTTCTGCACTGAATAAGAAATACACACACATTCAATGAACAGTATAAAAATTTATGAAGATAAAGTGGATATAATAGCAAAGGTAAATATGAATAAATACATATTAATAATAAATGCTTAGTTATATTAAAACTTAACCATAAAATTATTATATCAAAACTATTGTGGGTTTCTGATAAACATACATTGGCTCTTTGCCCATAAATACCTGAAACACTCTTGAATACTATTAAAAAATGTAAGAGATAAGAATCTCTACTTGGACCAAAAGGCATTATAAAATTTACCTTAAACCAATGAATATAAAATTTATAAATTTTATCTTCTATGTTACAGGAATACCTACATATTTTGTTATAAACCAATTAAAGAAAAAAATACCTTGACATGGGAATAGCAATATATAAAATATTAAAGAAAAAAAAATTTTTTTTGAAAATACCCTAGTTTTTTAACAGAATTTCTTCCATAGTGAGCAGTTTTTCAAAGTGCAATGTCCTTCTTGGTGAATTACCTACAGAATGACACATCCGTACTTATCACATATATTTTCTTTCATAAGAAAATGACAGCAAATATGACTTTCTACAATAAGTAGTAAATAACAAGAACATTTAACAAAAATTTTATTTTGAATAAGCAAAAGTATGGATCCATCTTAAAATGGTTCTTAATATAAGCTAGCTTGTTTGAGAATCTCTATTTAGTAACAAATAATATTAACTAAGAAAGTTGGCCGTTGAATTTTGTCTGTGGTTCTACTGAAATTAAAAAAAAAATTCTTTTTTTTAAAAAAATCACTTAGAGATATCATTTTAGCATTTTTTTTTTTAAATTACTATTAAATTTGAAATTTCCCAATTCAAGATAATACATTTATTTAATGTGTATTATTCTTATACATTCAACCTATATTTGCATCCATAGAGTTTTCCACTAATTTTTTTGGTTCAATTTTATTCTAAATATTTTTTTAGAAAAATACTGAGAAAGCAAAGCATATATATTATAAAGTTTTCCTCCTGTATTAACTATGACAGGTTAGTACTTATAAGTTTTTATATCGAGAATACTTCAAATATCTATTAAAATCAATGTAAGTTGAACATTTTAGTATTAGTAATTAGTAATAACAGTTAATATAACTCTTTATCTTCAAAATCAAATTTTTAACCATTTTCTTTTTTATAATTAACTTTAGTCTCTTTCTCCTAAAGTTAAAATACAATAATGAGAAGCAAAATAGTACAATGTCCAGCACAGCTTTGTAAACTAATATAAAAACTATTGCCTGGTTTCTTTCATAATTTCTTTAAAGTGTAATTGACAAAATCGAATCACAATAAAATAATTATTCTTCCAACTCATGATATTAATGGCTTAAACAATTTGGCATTAAAAATAAGGAATATCTTATAAAGTTTCTAGCCTTGCATTCTAGGTTGACAAAATATAAAATTCTAGAAAATTAATACTTAGATAAAAAAATAATAATTAAAGAAAATTATAATTATTCAAAGTAGATGAGAAGACTGCAGTACACCTGAAAATATAAGTAGCAGCAGTGGTCAGTTGAAAGCCCAATAAACTGACAATCCCCATCTTTTATATCTCTATTGACAGACATCATTAATTAACACACATGAACTCAGAAATCATGACTCTATTTTTAAAAATGTAAATCAATATGTGGAACTAATTAGCAAAATTATGTAACTTTGCTCTACATTCTGAGTTCATGTGACACCTTAATGAGCTGAAGTTGAAGAAAAGATCAACTCACTTTTATTAGCTAATACAATTAATAAAAACAAAATAGGATAATAAATAATATTTTAGTCCTTTTTACAAAAAAATATCACCTTTTCTTTTTTAAAAAAAATTTATCAGAAACTCTTATTGATTGATTTTAATCCTTTTACATCTGAATTTATTAAATACTTATTTTTAAACATTTAATGGTAAAAGTTAAATATATTGGCAATTAAAATCAAAAAACCAAAGATGCATACATGCACATTGATTCTCACATATACATGTATACAGGAAATTATGTTTCTAAATTAAATCTATCTAAATAACCAATTTACATATTTTAAACAATTTAGTATTACTTAAATAAATCAGTTAGCTTTACTCAGAGATATATATTATTAAAATCTACCAAATAAAAAAACTTAACCAAATTATTAATTATTCTGAAATGAATTAAAAATTTTGTACTTTAACACTTATAAACTATCTGTCAACATTTTTTTTAAATTTTAACTATGAAATTAACTTTGTCCAGCTTTCTCTTTTTCTAAAAATATAAATAAATTAAACAGTAATTTTTAACCTAAAAGCATACATCTTTGAATATTAGAACTACATCTTTGCAACAACTTTTAATTAATTATCTATTTTATACTTATAATGATCTAAATACATTAAAAATATTAGTACATAAGATTTAGATATAACATAATTTACACAATAAATGTTATCATCTTCTTTTCTTTCTTTATTTATTAGTTTTTTTTTTTTTTTAGAATAGCATAAATTCATAAGCTGAGGTCTTCAATGAAGACAATATGCAATAGTACAGGGTCACAATATATAATCAGTTATTAAAACAGGCAAAACTCTCCATACAGTTGTGGTGCCACTCAGTGCATGCCAGGGTAATCAATGAATGCCAGAAGGCTTGTGCATAAAATCTCTATCTAGGGCCTAATTATCCAATATCCCCAGATTAGCATCTAGTTTGTGGCTTTCATCAATTGGGAGCCTTGCATTTATGAGCACCACATCTAGATTTTAGGATGTAATGCAATCTTTCAGCAGGCACATTTTATCTCTACTTAATTACAAAACTATGAGTCTAAAATTGAAAACACAATATTTTCAATCCAAGATCATTAACTTATATAGTCATATAGTTCTGGACTCATTTCAGTATTTATACATTTTGGTATCTTTGTTTTTTTAATAACCATAGCCACCACTATCCAATTAGGCAGGATTGGTATTAAACCACTACACATCACATGATCACCATTTCTTATGCTTGCTCATAACTGTTATTAAAACAGACAAAACTCTCCATACAATAGTGCCACTCAGTGCAAGCCAGAGTAATCAATTGGATGAGTAAGCTCTAGATGAGGATTTTACGCACAAGCCCTCTAGCATCCATTGATTACTCTGGCTTGCACTGAGTGTCACTACTGTATGGAGAGTTTTGCCTGTTTAATAACTGTTATGAGCAAGCATAAGAAATGGTCATTATGTGATATATATAATCAGTGTTTGGTTTATATTAAGATAGCAAATCTTCAAATTTTAATGGACAGGTTTTAATCTACTTTACACTCCAACTCTTCAGTCATCAATATCATTGAAAATCTGATGATGGAATACCCAAATCCTTTATTGATGAGTCCAATATATGAGGGGTCAGAGTGACTTAAGATCAACATAAGCATCATAATAATATTGACATCAACAAAGGATTTTGGCATTCATTCATCTAGTTTTTAATGATATGGGTGGCTGAAGAATTGGAGGATGTAATAGATTTAAGCCTAACCATTAAAATGTGAAAATTTGCTATCTTCATATAAACTGAGCACTAATTATATATATATGCAGGAGATAATGATCTGGTCCAACTGATGAATGTTGGTTTAACACGAAATATATATATATATATTGGAGATCATTTATCTTTTCCACATGTGTGTGTTCATGTATATCAGTTGTATGAAATAGAGTCGATAGCTAAAGGGTTCTTGATAAGTCTGTGTTCAAATTCTTTTCAATAATATTAGTTTGTAACTTGGGCAGACGCATTGGTAATAAAACATTACAAATAAAAAAATCTGTTGTGGGTTGGAAACAAAAAAAAAAGAATTACAAAAAACTGTCACAAACTTTTCTAGTATTTTGAATTCATTTAATCTCTTTTCTCAAGAGTATGCCTGTCATCTGGATTAATTCAATGGATCTTGATTATTAATAAATAATTAAAAACAACAAAAGCAATTTGAATTTGATTAGAATAATTTGAGTTATAAAAAGAGCATATTTATTAAAGTGGCATTTCTCAATCTTTTTACAATATAACCCAACAAATTTATTGGTTCTGGTGACATGACCCAAACAAAAAAAAATGTTCTGATTCACAATTTAACAAAATGGAAGTAACTGTAATAAAAGAGTGTTGTTAACGTTCAGTTAACATTTGTTTAACTCAATTAATTACGTTTATCTGATAAAAATGAACATCTCAAAAAATGCTAAAAAAAATTGACTTATATTTATTTCGATTTCTTTCTGGAAAAATAAAAAAATAATAAGCAAAATTGTAATTGTATTAATCCCCCCCCCCCCCGAATAATTAAGAAATAAATGTAATGTCATTTAATGACATTGTGGTTGTTGTTTGACTTTTATTATATTATTAATTCTTGCTTCTAAGGAATTATTTATTGTCACTCTCATTGCAAAACTTATACCAAATGAATTTCAAAAGGTGTGCGGTTTTTTTTTTTAATAATCATTATTGAAAGTGTATTTCCTGCTGAATAAGTCGTCACAAACCGAAGTAATAATTTTGTAGCTTTTTTACTCAAAATTCGTTATTAATCTTGAATTTATAACCAAACTTTAGTAAATCTTAATCAGGCAATAACCAGCCTTTAACTTCCGCTGTTCAATCATGTTACTGTCTCACCGATGTTATAGTAAGAATTACTAACAAAAACCGTCCACGTAAATTATGTTGTTATTAAATTGAGTCACATCTTAGGTAAATTATTTTGATTATTTTTAAAGATTACTTCCAAATTTTTGTCTGATGACAATTCAATCAATTATTATTCTTTTAATAAAGTTAAATCGTTTGATTTAAATTCTTTGAAGAAATTCATGACCCACATATTACCAAACGAATAACATATTTAGGCGGGAAATAATGAATAAATTGTTTGTATATTTATCATTTCATGATCCATAAAAATTTTGAGTGATTCCATATTGTACCAATAGATTGAAAATGTATCATTGGAATTGATCCAAATACAAATAATAATCTAAATATTTTTATTAATTTAAAAAGCATCATTGGTATTTTTAACTATCAACCAAATATAAAATCATAATCTAAATATTTTTTATTAATTTACAATAAAATTTGTAAATGAATATCATTAAATTTTTATTAGATGAAATTCTTTTTCTATTAGGAACCAGTTACATCTTCTGTCGTAATGAATAATCTTTATTTGCACATATTAAAAAAAAAAAAACTTTTCACAAATTAGACTTTTAATAAAATTGCAAATAATACATATTACGGTTACTCTACTTAATCACTGGATAATAGATTAATGTAAAAGACATTAATGGAAAGTTTTATCAAAATGACTTACAGAAAATCTCAATTGCTGAAGATGCTTATCTTTTCAGAGATTTAATGGTCAGTATTTGGAAGAATGCAGTATTAATATTTTTAAAAGATGATAAAAAAGACATTAAAAATTACAGACCTATCAGCCTTTCATCACTTTTGTACAAAATTTTTACCAAGATGATTACAATCTGTCTACAGAGAACATTGGATTTCCACCAAGCTGGGTTTAAAATTGGTCTTAGTACAGTAGATCATATCCAGGTATTGAGAGAAGTTATAGAAAGGACAAATGAATATGAGTTGCCAGTATGTTTTGGATTTTTAGATAATGAAAAGGTATTTGATTCTATAAACATTTCATCAGTGATTAAAGCATGAGATCACCAAGGTATAAATCCAGGATATTGTCATATTTTAAAGAATATTTATAAAAATGCAACAGCAACAATTAGATTACATAATGATGCTAAGAAAGTCAACATTGAGAATGGTGTAAGATATGGTGACTCCATATCTCCAAAACTGTTTACTGCCACAAGATGTATTTTGTGGATTAAAAGGGGAAGCCAAATGAGTGAAAGTAAAAGGAGATTATTTAAGTCATTTAGATTTTGCAGATGTAGTTGGTTTTGCAAATAATGCTTTAGAGCTGCAGGAACTGTTGCATGAGCTTTTGGTTAATTATGTAACCCTCCTCAACTGCTGTATATATATATAATTTACAAACAATTCATGCTTTGCTGCAAATTATTGGCTTGTTTTATACTTGAGTAGAAAAGTATATCATATCTTAATTAGATCCCAAAAGTGAATATATGAAAATGTCTGTGATTTTTACCCTCATACCTGCTTCATGTAAAAGTAACATTTTAGACTGCTTATGAAACCTCACTGATATTCACTCAGTTAGGCTTTACTTTAAAACCTATTTAATTCTACAATACATGTGAAGATATCTTGGCTGTTAACATTATTGTGACATTATATTCATAAGCTTTTGGCATAGTTTATCTCTCTTTTTTTATTTAATCTTGTTATATATTGTAATTTTGTGATTTAATCTGGTGTTATATTTCTCTCTTTATATACCTGTTCTTTGTTCATTCTGTGCAGTCCCACTCTTTCTTTAGTTTTTTTTATGCTTTTCTGGATGAATATTCAGTACTGTCTTTTTTTATATTCATTTTCAGTAGTCAAAATTTTGATTTACTGTCCTATTGGTCTTTTAATCTTGTCATAGAATTTAGTCCTCTCATTTTTTCCAATGATATATGAGAGTATAATGGAATCAATAGTAATCTGCTTCAAAACATTTTAATAACAATTTAATGTACATGTTATCTTTATTAGTTCTTAATTTAGATTGTTTATTCTTATTTGAAATGGATCATATTGTCAACTTGTCATAAAAAATTTGTTTCAAATTAAAAAATATTAGTTCCTGATATGATATCTTTTTTGTTTGGTCACCTAAATTAATTTTTCATTAAATTATTTTGCATTAGAAACGAATTAAATCTAATATCTACTATTTTATGCTCATGTTAAAAATACTTAGATAACTTTACAATTAAAATACTATAATTTAATGTATCTCATATAAAATTCGAGTTAGTATAAGTTATTAAAATATAAAACCATAATCATTTCACTCTTATTTGCTAGTATCTTGACAGAAGTTACATGAATATTATTAATGTATTGTAAGATTAAACAAAATTTTGCCAATAAATTTTAAGTATATCACATCACTGTCATTAATATTAAAGAAAAATACATCTCATTTAAAAAGGACTTCAGTAATGAGTGATTTATATAAATGAGTTTTGTGTATGAGTTAAGTTTTTTTTTTTTTATTACAAGTTTATTTTGAAAGCAAGAATATAAATAAAATCCCTATCCATTCTTTTACATTTAGGATGACCAATATCATTTTGTTATACTATCTATGCAAAGATGCCCTACTAGTTATGTTATAATACACGCACACATATATATAATACAAATAAAATGTCAGTTAATGAAAAAAAAAACTATTGTAATAACAATAAAAATAATAAATATAACGGTAATAAACTAATATAAAATATTTCAATTTGCAGCAGAACTCTTAGTTAACTCCTTAACTTGCATCAACTGCTATTAAAGTCAAATAACAAAACTGAAGCAAACATCATTAGCTCATCTCCCATGGATCCCGAATTTTAATGTTAACAGCTTGTCTATTAATTAAATTAAATGTATTCCTATTTATTAAAATTGCCTCCTTAATATTTTTTTATTGTGGTTTCTCTCTTCATAAAGAACTTTCACACTTTCAATATCAAACTTAAATTTATAATTACATGTCCTTTCCTGATCCAAGAAAACTGAAGCAATCATTAAATCACTATCATTTTTACTTTTCACACACTTATATAACAATTCATGCTCCTTTAATCTTTTTTCAATACTACACCTAGATTCACCTATATATCATTCATTAACATACATCCACCAAAAAATTTGATACACAACATTACTTTCCTGCTTGACAGGTATGACATTTTCAGAATTAGTCACTAATTTATTAACATTATTTGGAACACAGAATGCAACATTGAACACTTTCTTATATATATTCTTTAAAAAATTTCCTTAAGCATTTGAAATAAATGGAATAGATATACATTTTTACTATCAATCTTCAACTCCTTTAAATCATTATAACTCTTTTTAAATTGACATAAGATATTGTTAATTGGTTCCAGCTTAACATTCAAGAAATTCCTTGATAAATGTCTCAATATTTTTTTTTTAATTTATCACACTAATAACGACATAATTTTTCATTACAAAAAAAATAAAGCTTTTCATTTTATGTATAGTTCATACTTTGAATTTACAATTTATATATCCCCTTTTTATTTTTTTCCTGTTCTTTTTCAATAATCAATTTTAAGTTATTCAAATTATTTAACTCCTCTACAAAAAAATTATGATATTGGTATTTCTGCAAGCAAAAACATCATCCACATACCTTTTGTAAATTTTAATATCCTCATATGTAAGCAAAACAAAATTACAAACTTGGGCGACAACAAATAGGCCCATAGGCCAATCTTTAGACATTTTATAATATCCACCTTCAAAAAAAGCAACAATGTTATCATTAAAATTTTTTAAAGAAGCAATAATAAATTTTATCACATATGTACAAACATCTTTACTTTTTAATGCAAATTCAATTATTTTTATGGAATTCATTCTGTCAATAGAATCATGTATTTTAGTTACATTTAATTAAACAATAAAGACATTTTCATTAATCACTTTATTTATCTACAAAGTCAAAAGATGAAGCAATAGTATTTCCCCCAAATCCTAAAAACTTTTGTAACAGCTTACCAGTATATTTAGAAGTCTGATTCATAAATGAACCACCAAAATCAATTATAATTTGCAAAGATTATCTTCTATATGTAACTTTATATTTGCAAAAATATGAAGACATACAATACAGGAAGGATATATCTTATAGTACACATTATTATTTAAGGCTTTATTTTTAGCATGTTTTAAAATACTATTAATAAATTTTATTCCCTGACCATTCATATTATATTCTTCAATCAAAAAAAAAAAACAAATTACTTCATTTATACTTTAACTTTCTCCATATGCTGACATTTCATCATTAAACACATCTGCAGCCCTTTACCTTCTTTCAAACAAATCATATTATCATTTTTCAATCTTCTAGACTTTCAAGCTTCCTTCAGCTATCCAATCTTTCTCATACAATTGATACATATGACTACACACATATGAAAAAGACAAATAATATCTAATCTATGTATTTCATGTTGAATTAACACTCATCTGTTGGTCCAGATTAGCATCTCCACAGGCACATATATAATCTGTGTTTGGTTTATATTATGATAGCAAATCTTCAAACTTTAAAGGTAGGCTTCAATCTACTCCATCATCCAATTCTTCACTCTTCCATATATATATAATTAAGAACGTGCTAATAAGCTCTAGACAAGCTTTTTTTAAATTTATTTTATGATAAATGCTACTATAAGAGAAGGCATTAAAATAATTTTTATCTAGGATTGTTTATATATATATATAATAAATTATGTTTGATGTCTGTATTCTTTCCAAAATATATGTAATATTCAAATCAATAAATTAAAATACAGTAAAATTAGTACTTCTAATAAAATCACTATAATTTATGTGAATTTTACTGTATTTTAATATATAGTCAATAAATAATCAAGTTCACAAGTCAAACAGAGGGTAGCCTAAAAAATAAACTTGTAGCAGTGAAACGTTGGATTTTAGAATTTATTTTTTGGGTTAATTTTGATTATATATATATATATGAGTGTCATGCACATAGTATATATCGTATAGTAGTAATTCTACTGACAAATGTCGTATATAAATTTAACTCACATCAGTCATAATCAAAATTTAATGACTTATAGAGATCATTAATAGACTATTGCATATTTTTTTTTTTCTGATTCAACGTTTTTAGGAATATTTTCTACTAGAAAAATCCTATTGAAATGAAAGAATCGTGGGATGGCTATTTGTAATAACTGATGATATATAATTCATCTGCATTTAATTTTTTTTTTATTAATAACAATAGGTTTTTGTGTAATTCTATTTGCCACATGAAATAACTTTTTAAAGAACTTAATTATATAATCCTTTGTATTTGTTTTTTGTTAATATTTTTTCTGCATATATTGTCAATTTGTTTATCATTTATTATCTTGAAATACAATCTGAAAAATTGATGGGATTTTTTTGCAGTATCAGTTGGGATATATTTATACCTTAAAGACATTTTAGATGCTTTTGAAAACAATTTTTGCTTTTTTAAACAAGTATCAATTTATAAACTGACGTTTGTAGAATTTTGTTCTTGAAATACTATCTAGGCAATTTTATGAAGGTTCATCAATTTCCTTTAAAATGATCTCTTTTACGGAACTTTATAGTTACTATGTTTAAAATAAATTACAATTGTATCAGTATATAATTATTTAGTTTAAAATATTTGTTGTATTTTTTTATTTATTTAAAGTTGTTGTATATATAGAAAGAGAGGAGGAGAAACATAAGATTAATTAATTACTCTACCCACACAGGTTATGTATTTACATTCCTTTATGCTGGTAGGAAATGTATATATAAGTTACATATTGAAGCACAATTTTAGATCTTTTGACTAAACTTTGCAAAAAAATAACATTTTATTTAAATAAAAAAAAAAAATACATCTTTAAGTTCTAGGGCAAATTAATGGCCTCTCTAACCATTCCCTATTAGAGAAAAACTGAGAAAAAAATCGATATTTTTGTCTAGTGCAGTGTTAAATGATGATGATAGATAATTTCAATTTTGTGTGTTATTTTCTAACTAATAAGTTTAAAATGTATGCATTGACAACAGTGTTGGATAATCGCAAGAAAAGGCACAAGAAAAGTATTCCTGGGCTTCCGATTGTGTAAGAAAAGTTGGCAGTTTCCAAGAAAGATATATTCATCAAACCTCAGATATAGATTCCATTTTCATCTAGACAATATTATTTCATAACTGACTATTTAAATTTTGTTTTTAATCGTAAGAAAATATTTTAAATAATAAATAGTTTTTAATATATAATTTTTCCCCTACAGTACAGGCTTTTTCATACCTGCACTCCAATATGTAAATATAGAGGTTTGAACTCAGACTTTTACACGATCCTCAACTATTCACGCTATCTCATACTGCGGACACGCTTGATCACACACATGTCGAAAAGACAAACAATCACCAATATATGTATTTCGCGCTAAGTATTTAAAAATTATTATGCATTTACTACTTATTTTCGAATCAAATAAATGGAGTTTATATTCCCTCACAAACTTCAAAAGGTGCTAACGAAGAAAAATTTCTTAAAAGAAAAGAAAAAAATATGTGCCGCAATAAACAAAAAATCGCTGATTACATTTTTTAATAGAGCATTTTATTGTAAACGTCAAAATAAACAGTATTGTATCATGATTATCATATCTGTGAATTTAAAGGGCTAAAAAAGAGCTCTAAAGCAACCGTTTGATAGCATTGTTTAATATTTAAAATAAAGTGACTGTAAAAATAGATTGCACTATCTTGATGTACTGCTGACTGACAATCATTAATAGCTAACTGCAATATGGAGTTCATTAAAGATTTTAACGCAGAAATAAAATTGAGATGCTTTAACTAATTAAAGCTAGCAAACAAAACTTCTGTTATAAATAATTAAATATGTTTATCGGTTATATTACTTTATTGTCTAGTTATTTTGCCTGTTTGTGTTCAGATAACTTATAATTCATACATTGATTACATTTAGTACATTAGCTATAGGTTGACTATCTTAAAAACATACAAACTTACTTAAAAAGTCATAATTTGCCTCAAAAAAACCAAAATTCCACATATATTTAAATAACAAAAGTATCTATCTGTATATTAATTTATTTATCTATCTGTCTAATTATATCTACCAACCTATCATCTATCTCTTTATATATATATATATTAATACATCTATTTATGTATCTATCAATATGTACTTGTCTGTCTGTCTATATATTTAATAATCTACAAATCTTTCCATTTATCCATTATCTACTGTCTATTTATCCATCCATCTGCCTATTTATCTATCCACTTCTATCTATAGATCTAACTGTTTAATTATCTATCTATTGTTATATAATAATATAGTATTTAAGATTAATAGAGAGTCTATTTCACATACAAGTTGCTACAGATTGATGTGTGAAATGTAAAATTATGAAGTGCTATAAAAGAATATTTATAATTGTAACTTACTAATAAGTATTTTAATCCTCTACCATGATGAAACAATTAAATGATACAGTCTAAACAAAAAATAATGATCAGAACAAAAATGTATAATTTTGACAAGTACTTGTTTAATGTTGTCATGTGGTCAAAATTATATTACAAAACAATCTCTGCAAAGATCATTCAAAAGCAGAACTAAATGATAATGGCTTGAATTTATAATTTACTTCTTAGAATTATATCTCTGGATTTCAAATTGTAGTTATGCTGATCTGACCTATAAAATAGATTTTTATTTAGACATTTTGCATGTGTTAATGTAATTTAGTAGGGTTGAACTTGTATTATACCTATCTTATATCTCCTCTGATTCTATTTTTTATAAAATTATTGATCCTAAAATATTCTCATAAAACAGTGTGATCATTTCTCATGTAGACATATTAGTTCATGAGCAAAATACTTTATTATCATGACTTCACCTCTAACACATCTGCTTTTGCCAAATTATTTACATAGTTTGATATTTATCTTATGTTTTTTTTTATATTTATTTTTTCTTCTAAAATATTAACTATTTATTTTGCTGAATATTGATTATGGCTAATTAGAGTTTTCATATTACAGTTTGTTTATTCACAGAATTGTTTATAATTTCCGAAATTTCAGTCAGCTGAATATTTCAATACAAATTTAAAATCAAACTGTATTGTTGAATTTGATATGTACTTTATTTTTTATTAAAACTTTACTTTTAATCCTAATAATTTAAACTTGCCATTTTTTATTTATTTATTTATAAAAGTACAAAAATTATAAATAAGCTTCTTATACACAAACACAATTTTTTTTTAAAAAAAAAATTACATTAATTTCAATATATAAATAATTCACAACCATATATATATCTTCCTTTTTACAAACTTAATTTATTACATAAACTATTATTCCATAACATAAAATATTCCACCATATGTATTTATATGTTATTATTTTTATATACTTTTTATTTGCCTTGAAAAAGACTATAATAGGATATAGTCAAAACATTGGTGGAATATTTTATGTTATGGGGTAATTAGTTTATGTAATAAATTTAAGTTTTGTAAAGAAGATATATATGTGTGTGAATTTCTTCACTCTACAAATAGGGATAAACGAGGATTGTTTGTAAAAGCATATCTTAATTATTGTTTTCCTGAAGGTTTGTGATGATGGCGGTCTAGTTGTATTTTTATATTAAACTATTTCCATCATCTAGTATGTACATTGAATGTCTTTAGAAAAATTTAACTTTATTTAAATATTCCAAATACATTTAACTGTTAGTAATAGCACATCAAACAGGTTAGTCTGTGCACAACATTGAGAGGTAATATTCTTATCTCTTCTTCAGGTGCTGCTGGCCTGACCAGTGACAGTACTAGAAAGGGATTCAAACCTGGACCCTTACATTCTTGAGTATTGAATTTTAAGGTAATGCTCTAACCAATTGAACCATCCTGCCAAAGGCAACAGTTTGTAGAAATTTCATATATTTATCTATCAGGTTCCTCCTGATTTCTCCACTTTTTCCTAAAAACAAAATTAATTAATGGTTTTCATACATTATATATAGTCACACTAGGTTGGCTTATGGGATTTTTTGCCATTGTCATGTGAGCAGCTTCTTTAAATTTTCTTCTTTGTATCTTTTCTTCTCTATTCAGTACTTTTGTATTTTCCCTATTGAACATATGTTTATTGGAACATGCATGGTCTACTACCTTAGACACATCTTTTTTCTCTCTTCTAATCATTCACTTGTATTCTTGAAAGTGCTTTACAATGGGATGACTCATCTCACCAATAAATGTTCTTCCACATTCACATCGTATTCATAGATGCAGTTTTTTTTCTTTTCAGCATTTCAAGTTTAGGCTTTGTAGATGTTAGAATTCCTGATAGGGTGGTATGGATCTGGAAAGCTGTTCTGATGTTATAGTGAGTGCAGATTTTTCTTTAATTTGTCTGCTATTTTCAGAATGTATGGGTACACTACAGTACCAATACTTGTCTTTTCTTTTGATAGATCTTTCTGTTGTCAATTTAACATTTTCTTAATAACAGCTGATGAATAACCATTTTTCATAAGAGTTCTATATAGATCTTTTTTTTTTCCAAATCGATGGTTTCTGAACAAACTTCTTTTGCTCTGTTCCTTAGTGATAGTATCACTTCTTGTTTTGCATTTCCAGTGTGATTGTATGTATAGGCTAAGTATTTTCTGTATGTGTAGGTTTTTGGTAAACAGTACTTTTGATTTTACCGTGAAGGAATCTTGCCACAAGAACATCTAAGAATGCCAATTTTGTTTTTGTTCTGATTCTATTGTGAATTTAATTGAAGGGAATATGTTGTTGATATGTTTCCAGAAAGTTTGTAGCAGTGCTTCACCAATGTGTCTAACCATACAACAAATGTATCATGCACATAGCAAAGCCAAACTTTAGGTGGATATGAATTAGTTTTTATGACTATGATTTTAAGTCCTTCCATGTAAGTATTGATAATCAGGAGAGACAATGGTGAGCCCACAGCCATTCCTTGATTTTGTTGAAAGAATTCTGTGTTATATTAAAAGTAAATTGTTTTTATGCAAAATGTTAATAGTTCCATTATATTATCAATAGGAAGAGCAGTCCTGGTTTGTAAACTATTATCACCATTTAATCTTTTTTTTTTACAATTGACAATGCTTCTCCACATGGAACATTTGGGAATAAACTTTTCACATCAAAGCTTAGCAGTAAGTCAGTTCTTTCAATTTTCATGTTCTTGATTAATTTTACAAAGTCTCTAGAATCCCTGACAATATATTGGGTCTTGTATGCCAAAGACTTAGAACTTTGAGAAGAAATTTTGCTAAACTTGGCAAGGTGAATCTCTAAAACAAACAATAGGTCTTAATAGAACATGATCCATATGGATTTTAGGTAGATCATAAAGATGAAGAATTTTGCTGAAACATGATGTTATTTTACTTTTTTCTGAATCAGTGAAGTATTTGTGATGTTTTCTGAGTAATGCTTTCAACTTTGTTTCTATATTTGGTATTGTATTTTTTGCTATTATAGTATATTGACCTGCTGTGAGAAGTTCTTGTATTTTTGTCATATTCAGTTGTATACATAACAACTGTTGCATTGCATTTGTCAGCAGGGCAAATAATTATAGATGTATCTACTTTTTGAGATTTAATTGCTTTCCTCTTACCATAGGATATGTTTGACTTCAATTTTTGTTGCTTGTCAAATGTTCTTTTTATTCTCCAGTGTAAATCTTCTACTTCTGCTAAAGGCAATTTTTGAGTATCTTCTTTGGTGGTTGTCATTATCTAATAAATGGATATGAAACATTGCTATGGCAAAGTTTATCCTCTTTCAAGGACAAAAATTTCAGTATCTGTTAGATGTTTAGAACTGAGATTTGTAACAGATGAAGTTGGTACATTGCTTGGTAAATTATGATTTTTGATATGCCCATGTAGGTTAGCAAGTTTCTTTTTTGTCATTCTTTCATGTTTCCATCGAATGTAGAATATGATTTCCTTACTGCTTGAGAAACTCTCATGTAGTCTTCATCAAACAATGCATTCCATTAATAATGTAGAATGTTTTCTAAAAAATAATCTTACTGAGAATGACTACATGAGAGTTTCTCAAGCAATAAGAAAATCATATTCTAAATTTCATGGAATAATAAAAGAATGTCAAATGAAGACACTTGCTAATCTACATGGGTATATCAAAATTATAATGTACCAAGCAATGTACAAACAAGGTACCAACTTTATCTGTTAAAAATCTCAGTTCTAAACATCTAACAGATACTGAAATTTCTGTTCTTGACAGAGGATTAAACTTTGTCGTAACACTGTATAATGTCCCTTTATTAGATATAATGGCAGCCACTAAGGAAGACAATCAAAAATCACCTTTAGTAGAAGCACCAGAATTATGCTGTAGAATAAAAAGAACACTTGACAAGGAACAAAAATTGAAGTCAAATATATTCTATGGTGAGAAAAAAGCAATTAAATCTCTCAGAGTAGATAAATCTATAATTATTCTCCCTGCTGACAAAGGCCATGCAATAGTTGTAATGGATACAACTCATTATGACAACAAAATACAAGACCTCCTCACAGCAGGCCAATATAAAAAAGTGGCAAAAAATCTAATACTGAATAAGGAAACAAAGTTACAAGCAATACTCACAAAGTATCGCAAATATAATTCAGAAAAATGTAAAATAGTGTCATATTTTAACAAAATTCCTCATCTTTATGGTCTACCTAAAATCCATAAGGATCATGTTCCATTAAGACCTATTATTAGTTCTAGAAAATCACTTTGCCAAAATTTGGCAAGATTTCTTCTCAAATTTCTAAGCCCATCAGCATACAAGATTCAGTTCTGTGTCAGGGATTCTGGACACTTTGTAGAATTAATTAAGAACATGAAAATTTAGAGAACTGATATACTGCTAAGCTTTGATGTGGAAAGTTTATTCATGAATGTACCTTATGAAGAAGCATTGTCAATTGTAAGGAAAAGATTAAATGGTGATAATAGGTTACAAAACAGAACTGCTCTTCCTCTTGATAATATAATGGAACTATTAACATTCTACATAATGACAACTTACTTTCAATATAACATTGAATTCTTCCAACAAAATCAAGAAATAGCTATTGACTCATCATTGTCTCCCCTGATTAACAATATTTACATGGAAAAACTTGAAACCTTAGCCATATAAACTACTCCATATCCACCTAAAGTTTGGCATCACTATGTTGATGATATGTTTGTTGTATGGTCATATGGTGAAGAACTACTACAAACTTTCTGGAAACACATCAACATCATATCCCATTCAATTAAATCCACAATAAAATCAGAACATGGACAAAAATTGGCATTCATAGATGTTGTTGTGACAATACTTTCTCATGACAAAATCAAAACTACAAGTTACAAAAACCTACATATACAGGAAAATACCTAGCCTATACATCCAATCACACCAGTATCACAAAACATGGAGTTATACTATCACTATGGAGCAGAGTAAAATAAGTTTGTTCAGAAATCAGTAATTTGGAAAAAGAAAAGTTCTGTATACAACAAACTCTTTTGAAAAATGATTATCTACCAGCTATTATTAAGAAAATGTTAAATAGACAACAAAAAGAATCATCAAGAGAAAAGACAATTACTGGTACTATAGTGCACCTATATATTCCAAAATAGTATACAAATTAAGGAGTATCTGCAATCAGTATAACCTCAGAACAGTTTTCCATAGCCATATGACTTGATGAGAAATTCTAACATCTACAAAGCCTAAATTTGAAATGTTGAAAAAAAACTGCATCTATGAAATACCATATGATGTGGAAGAATGTATATTGGTGAGACTAGTCATCCCATTGAAAAGTGCTTGCAATAACACAAACTGATGATTATAAAAAACACATGTGTCTAAGATAGCAGACTAGGCATGTGCCAATGAATGTATGTTTAATTGGTAAAATACAAAAATATTGGATAGAGAAGAAAATGTACAAAGAAGAAAATATAAAAAAGCTGTTCACATGACAATGGCAAAAATCCCATAAGCCAATCTAGTCGGACTATACATAGGGCATAGAAACCATTAATCAACTTTGCTCTTAGGAAAAAGTGAAAAAATCTGAAGGAACCTCATTGATAAGTATATGGAATTTCTTCAGAGGGTTGCCTTTGGCAAGATGGCTCAGTTGGTTAGAGTGTTACCTTAAAATTCAATAATCAAGAAACTAACAGTTCATTCAAATCCCATGCTCATACTGCCACTCATCAGGCCAGCAACATTGGAAGATAAGGGGAGAATAATACCTCTCAAAATGGTATGCACATACTAACCTGTATGATGTGCTATTGCTGACAGGTGAATGTAATTGGAATATTTAAATAAAGTTAATTTTTCTGAAGACATTCAATAAGCGTATTAGATGATAGAAATAGTCCAATATAAAAATATCTTAACTATACTTTTTTTATATTTTTTAGACATATACATCATTATATAGTAAATTTAAAAATTTATATCGGACTTTATTACATTTTCTTAAAGCAGAAATGATTTACTACTTATGATTAAAAATATCTCACATCAGTCATACTCCATTTCTTAAGTTCAAACTGAGAAACTTAATGCTGTAATTAATTTAAAAATGATTGACAAAGATATTTAGTTTTCTGTGAAAGCTAATTTATAATTATTATATTGTCTTTGTCTGTGATTTCACACGAAAATTTTCTCTGACATAATAACAAATTTAACTCTTTTTTAAGATTTATTATTAGGATTATTAATCCAACAATCTTCATTCTCATGATCAAAGTTGGATTTCTTCTCTTCTTTTTTACATTTAAAATTGCTGCATTTATGATATGGATTGATCCTAGCATAATATTCCTATTGAAAAAGAAGTGAAAAAGTGAGTAAATGACTATTTTTTAAATCCTATCATTTGCCTACTGGTTATGCTAGTTCATTTTTTCTCCCTTCTTTTGAGCTGATTTTCTTATCAGCTATTGAAATTTACCAATTTTGTGACTATCATTTAGGCAGCCATCAATGCAGTCTTAAGTACATTTTTCTAACTTATTGAAAGAAGATCCAAAAAATTATGGATTTTTTAAATGTTTATTTTAATTCAACATGAAAAGAATAAATTGTCAGCTAATGTAATTCCCATGTTGATTACATTCCCAAATCTATTAGCATGTACTTCACTAAGTACTCAGTAAAACTGAAAATATGAAGCTCCATCCCAATATTTATCACACATAATCAGTTAAGCAAAGTTATAGGAACATGCCAATAAAATTCATTTAAACACCATAAGGAGTATCAGAAGTACAAATAAATGCAATTCAGACAAACAATAATTATAAGACTCATAATACTTTCAGAAATATTCATAATAGCATTAAGATGTGCTCAACTGATAGAAAGAAGAGTTGGTCATCTCCTCAGCTTGAAATTAAGTTTCTGTTAAAATAATATAAGTACACACACATGAAACAAGGAATTTAAACTTTATCAAAATTTATCTTTCAGAAGAAACTTTATTCCTTTGTTATTTTGCCTTTTTTTTTAAAAAAAAAACATCACTTACTAAACAGTGGCATATTTTGTTTTTCAATCCTTGAAATTGTTGTTTATTCTCTGTTTTCATTATAATTATTAAAACATCACATGATCACTTTTTCTTGTGCTTACTATAGCCTCTAGTAAGTAACACTATAGTGCAGAAAAAATTGCTATTGTTTCTTATAAATATGATGAATCATTTTATGTGTATAAATAAATAGCTGTCAGTCATTTTTTTAATCTATTATCCTTACTTATAATTTAAAAGTTCAACATACACTGACTATATTATAAAAATTTTACTGAAAATTTAGAAACTCTAATTATAATTGTCATAAAGAGAATCTATTATGCTTGTGATAATCCATGAATATATCTATACATTATCACCAGTTTACTCTCCTCTGACATCTGATTTACTTAGAAATGAGTTTCCAAGCTGTTTGGATCCTGTATTGGATTTTCAGCCAAATGCACAATAAACATAATTTTTAAAATTACGGACTTAAACTTGATCTATCTGTATAATAAATATATTTAATCTTAGTAATTATTTTTTAATATAACTGACTTCTTTTGATCTATTATTTGAAATTTGATCTCATTTTGACAAGGTCAAGTCTTGTTTTGTCACTTTTTGTCAGTATTACTTTTTGTCTGTATTATTATACTATTTTTTCTTTTTCAATTTTCATATACTCTTCCAATTACAATACTTTACCTTATCTAATGTCTTACTTACATTCTCTTATATTTTAAATATAGCAATATTATTCTTACACATACATCACATATTCGATTTTTTCACTTCCAGATACACTCTGTACCATTAAGTATAAAATAAATTTATAGTGCAATTAAATTCAAATGTATGTACATAATAGAAATTTGTCACATATTAGTCATCTTTTTCATTTCAATTTTATCTTATAAGTTAGTTACTCCATAAATTATAGAATTTATATTAATTACCATAGTTATTATGAGATTATTAAATTTATTAGCATTATATATATATATTAATAAATATAACGTCATGTGAAAATTTTACCAAATCTATTTTAAATAATAATTGAACTGACCTCTAGCTGCCAAGTTTGATAAGTTTTACAATAAGAGAGTGGACCACCTTATATTTATTTATGATTGAAATATTATTTTTCATTATATATATATATGCAGAAAGAAATTTGTTATTAACTGAAAAGAGATTCCTTGATTCCTGCTTTAAGAAAACTAACCAGGGCAAATTCTTCATGTTTATACCATATGTTGTTGCAGATGCAGCTGTTATTATTATGTGATTATTCATATAGTATGCAAATGTGGATGGGCTGCTCACTGACACACATTCATCAGCATGGTAAGTTTATTGGCTTTTTACCTCTGAGTTTAAGATCAATAAATATCATGGCCTAATAACTCTTAAAATTGAAATATCCATTGAGTTTTTTTGAAGGCAGAATAAATTTGTGCATGAATTTTTTTTTTTCTTCTAGTAGTTATTTACAATCATGACAGACAAAAATAAATCATGGTCCTTTTTTTCAGAAGACTGTAAAGTTACCAGGCAAGCCAATGATTGGCAGCAAAAGATGGAGGTGCTAAGAATCTTCTAATTGTGGCCTCAGGCTACCATTAGATGATGATACTTCATTTAGGTACTTACAACTGCAGATCACTTTAAAATGAAGGAATATTGCAAAAATTAAAAAAAGACCCGTCTTATATTGAATGGGATATTATTGGAATTTGTGAAGTTAAAAGAAAAGGTGAAAAGACAATTGATATAAAAATTGTACATGGTATTGTGTGTACAAAGGAGCAAACATTGTAAGTACAAGTGAAGTAGAATTCATTATAAAGAAAAAAAGTGGAAGAACAATATCATGGAGATTGAGGGTGTATCACACAGAGTGGCAAGATTCGTTATTTAATTTAGTAGTAGATATCAAATCCCTATAATTCAAGTTTATGCCACAACAAGTTCTCATTGTGATGAAAGAATAGAGGATTTTTATATGAATGTACAAAAAGATTTTGATCAGACTACACAACATTTTAAAATTGTAATGGGATACATTAATGCTAGAATTGGTAAACAATTAAAAGATAAAAGTACTGTAGGTAAATTTAGTTATGATGATAGAAATGAGAAAGGACACAGACCTGTGTAGTTTGCAGAAAAAGTGAAACTACATTATGAGTTATTATTTTGGGGAAAATGTTAAATGCTAAGGGACATGGAAATATCCAATGATGGTGCAGCAGAAATGGATTATATTTTGACTAACAGAAAATATGTAATTCAATATTGTATTTTTTTAAATAAATTCAACATAGGAAGTCATCATAGATTAGGAAGATGTAAGATACATGTTAATGTAAAACTAGAGAGAGAAAAAATATATAAAAAAGAATATTCACAGTTGATATTCCTGATCATCAGAAACATTCCAATGAATTTAAATTAAAACTTGCAAATTGCTTTCAAATATTAACAGATTTTGAATATAATTTAAATTTTAATGAATTCAATAGGAAGATAGCTGATACAATTTTAAAAACTACAACAAAGATAACTGGTACAAAAAAGCCACAATTAACCAGTAAAAATTCTTCTGAGACAAGACAATTTATGAAGAAAGAATATGAAAATATATAAAAATGAGGCATTAAAAAAGAATTGATAATGATATAAGAAAGAATACTTGTAAACTAGCAAAGAAAACTATAGAAGAAAATAAAAGTCTCAAGAGTGTAAAGCAACATCTTAGTATTGGTAGGAAACTTATTTCTGCAATAAAAATGATGAAACTATTACTAAAAAGAGAGATGACATCATAAAATGTGTAGAAGAATTCTATCAACAATTATGTAGTAATAAAAAACAAAATAGTACCTCATATGAAGAAGTGAGACATGCAATTAAATTTATGAAGAAGAAAAAAGCTTCAAGTAATGATGGAATTATAAGTCATACTTTAAAAAAAGCAGGGAAAGAAATAGAAATCACTTTTGGCAAAGTTATATTCCAAATGACTAAATGATAAAGATGTACCAGTAAATTGGAAGAATGCAGTACTAATATTAATATTTTAAGAAGGTAATAAACAAGATATCAGAAATTATAGACCTATCTGTCTTTTATCAGTTTTATACAAAATTTTTATGAAACTAATTACAATTTGTCAACAGTGAACTTTGGATTTTATCCAACCAAATGAACAAGCTGGACTTAAAAGTGATTTTATTAGGTAGATCACATCCAAATATTGATAGAAGTTATGAATAGGATCAATGAATATGAGTTGAAATTATGCTTTGGATTTTTAGATTATAAAAAGGCATTTGATTTTATGAGCATTGTTTCAGTGATTAAAGCATTAGATCATCAATTTCTATAGACCCAGGATGTTGCCATGTTTTGAAGAATATTTATAAAAATGCAACAGCAACAATTAGATTACACAATAATACTGATAAAAAATCAAGTCAGATGACCTAATTTTAATAAAGCTCCTATTTACAAATGTTATATATAGAGTAAGTTAAAAACAAACTCTTATGAAGCTTCAAAAATACCCTCAACACTAGAGGCAGAAACCGCAGTCTGAGGTTGAGGGTATTTTTGAAGCTTCATAAGAGTTTGTTTTTAACTTACTCTATATATAACAATAATACTGATAATATTAACATTTAGAAACTTAAGGGTTGGTTGTTACTGAGAAGGGTATACAATAGGATGACTCAGTATCTCCAAAACTTTTTGCAGCAGTTTTGCAAGATGTTTTTCTGGATTAAAATGGAAAGCTAAAGGAGTAAAGCAAATGAAGATTATTTCAGTTATTTAGATTTTGTGGATGATATAGTTGTTTATACAAATAATGCTTTGGAATTTAAAGAAATATTTCAAAAGGTATCAGATGAAATGAAGAAAGTAGGATTAAAAGTTAATGTTAAAAAACTAAAGTAATGTTCAATGCATTTTTTCAAAAGATGGTAATAAATATTGATAATTATAAATTAGAAGAAATTAACAACACATATCTTGGTTAAATTATTACTACAGATGAAAATATTATAGATGAAATTAATCGTAGAACTAAACATAATTGGAGTACTTTTGGTAGACATAATATTAAAAAGAAATATTCCTATGTGATTTAAAAGGAAGGTTTTTAATTAATGTTTTTTTACCAGTTTTCTTATGGATCTGAGAATTGGATACTTAACAACAAAGCAATACAAAGACTTCAGATTATTTAATGCAGTATGGAGAGATGCATCTTAGGAATAACCAGAAAATATTGAAAGTGAATTATTTGGATGAGAGAACAAACACGTATTATTGACATAATTGAAATAATTAAAATATTTAAGTGGAGTTTGCTAGATATGTTGCTAGAAGAGATGATAATAGATGGACAGTTGAAATTTTAAAATGGATTTTAAGAGATTGTAAAGAGCCTAGAATAAGTCCACATGTGAGATGGATGGGTGAAATAAGGAGATGTGCTGGGTTGATGTGGAAAACAAGTGTTAGAGATTAGAGAAGATGGATTGAACTTAGAGAGAACTTCATCCTGCAGTGGATTCATAATGGTTAAAAATTATATATATATAAAATTAAGTTTGATATCTGTTTTCATTCCACAATATATGTAATATACAAATCAATATATATATATCAAAATACAGTACAATTTATATAAATTATATTATTTTTAGAAGTACTTTTGACTATACATTTTGTAGTCTTTATCAACTATATAACATTGAATAATCAAAGTGAGACAACCTTTAACAATACCCATAATTCAATTCAGATTTCCCCAATTCTGTTATCTTAACATCTGATGACTGGCGATTCATTAACCTTTGACGATTTCTTGAAATTAACTTAGCCTTTTTTATTTTATATTTATTATGACAATGTTCAATTTGAATAATTTTCATATTTTTATAATCAAATTTAAATCCATATTGACAAGATTTATTATGATCAAATATAACTGATGATGAAGGTTTATTTATATCTATTCCAGATTGTTTCTCTTTTTGAATTCTATTATATAAAAGCATATGCTCTTTTATTCTCTTCTCAAATGTACACCTAGATTCACCAATGTATTGTAAGCCACATCCACATATCAATTATATATAACAGAATTTTGATTAAACTTTGAATTTTAGAGTTATTAAGTAATCTATTTATATTATTTGTTGAGAAAAAAGCAGTATGACACAAACCATTATAAATTCTCCTAATAAACTTGACCTGCTCATCCTATATAAATGGCATTGAAATCCATTGCATTTTGATATTTTTATTTTTAATTTTATTATATTGTTGATTTCTTTTAAATTTTTTAATAATATTTAGTAATAGCATTTTTATAATAACCAATTTTCAACAAGTCATTAACAAATAAATGTACATTTTTTTATTTTAACACTAGAATATTTGCGCAATTTTTCATTTCAAAATAAAAATGATTTCAATCCAGACAACTTATGACATATAGGTACATATGATTCATATGAAATAAAACCTCTAGTTTCAATTGGTTTAATTAACATAAGATAATCCAAACTGTAATCCTTACATGTAACTTTAATATCCAAGAATTTTATGGAATTGTATTTCTCTTCAGTTATAACCCACTTTATATCCTTAATCTGATTTAATTCATTAAATAAATTGATTATTAAATCTTGTTTTCCACAAATAAAATCACCATCCACATATCTATGATATACTTTAATTTCTTGATATTTCAATAGCTTTAAAATTTTACTTTCATAAGTAAAAAATGTAAAGTAAAAAATGTAAAGTCTGATATTGTAAATTTTATTATAAAAGTATTGCAGTTTATTGATAAAAATATTTATGTTAATTTTAATTATGAATATTATAAAATGAGTTATGGTTGGCCAGTGGGTCTTTTTGCTGTTGCTCAAATTTGTAATTTTTGTTATATCAACTTATGAAAGTAAAATTTTAAAGCAATTGAAATATCAAAAAATTAAAGCATATAATAGATATGTGGACAATGTTTTTATTTGTGGAAAACAAGATTTAATAATCAATTTATTTAATGAATTAAATCAGATTAAGGATATAAAATGGGTTATAACTGAAGAGAAATACAATTCCATAAAATTCTTGGATATTTAAGTTACACATAAGGATTACAGTTTAGATTATCTTATGTTAATTAAACCAATTGAAACTAGAGGTTTTATTCCATATGAATCAAATGTCCCTATATGTCATAAGTTGTCTGGATTGAAATCATTTTTTTTAAATGAAAAATTGTGCAAATATTCTAGTGATAAAATAAAAATGTACATTTATTTGTTAATGACTTGTTGAAAATTGGTTATTATAAAAATGCTATTACTAATATTATTACAAAATTTAAAAGGAATCAACAATATAATAAAATTAAAAATAAAAATATCAAAATGAAATGGATTTCAATGTCATTTATATCAGATGAGCAGGTCAAGTTTATTAGGAGATTTTATAATGGTTTGTGTCATATTGCTTTTTTCTCAACAAATAATATAAATAGATTACTTAATAACTCTAAAATTCAAAGTTTAATCAAAATTCTGTTATATATAAATTGATATGTGGATGTGGCTTACAATACATTGGTGAATCTAAGTGTACATTTGAGAACAGAATAAAAGAGCTTATGCTTTTATATAATAGAATTCAAAAAGAGAAACAATATGGAATAGATATTAATAAACCTTCATCATAAGTTATATTTGATCATAATAAATCTTGTCAATATGGATTTAAATTTGATTATAAAAATATGAAAATTATTCAAATTGAATGTTGTCATAATAAACGTAAAATAAAAGAGACTATGTTGATTTCAAGAAATTGTCAAATGTTAATGAATTGCCAGTCATCAAATGTTAAGATAACCGATTTGTGGGAAATCTGAATTGAACTATGGGTATTGTTAAGGGTTGTCTCGTTTTGATTATTCAACGTTATATAGTTGATAAAGACTACAAAGTGTATAGTCGAAAGTACTTCTAAAAGAATATAATTTATATAAATTGTACTGTATTTTGATATATATATTGATTTGTATATTATATATATATATGATAAACAAAAATGCAAGTTAAAAAACTTGCTAACGCTTGTATTTATGTCCACAGATGGCGTTCTACCAAAAACACCGATCAAGCGTATGTTTCATTTACATAAACGTCAGAGTAGTTAGTATTCACTATCTCTAACTATAATTCCACTTTCAGATCATGATTTCAAGCTATTTGCTATCGTCAGTGAAAGACAGGAATAAAGAAACTAGATCTAAATACAAACTCTGAGCGTTTATGAAACAATTTCTATTCAGCTTGCAAGCATGAATTTTTTAGACACGTAATGTCTTCAAACTCAGCATAGCAAACCAGATAGCTATATGGGTCTGATCTCAGTTCAGCATCACCACATAGTAGAAGCCTCTGCAATCTATATCATTGCAAGAAAGACCTCAAAGGTACATTTATGATAAACAAAAATGCAAGTTAAAAAACTTGCTAACGCTTGTATTTATGTCCACAGATGGCGTTCTACCAAAAACACTGATCAAGCGTATGTTTCGTTTACATAAACGTCAGAGTAGTTAGTATTCACTATCTCTAACTATAATTCCACTTTCAGATTATGATTTCAAGCTATTTGCTATCGTCAGTGAAAGACAGGAATAAAGAAACTAGATCTAAATACAAACTCTGAGCGTTTATGAAACAATTTCTATTCAGCTTGCAAGCGTGAATTTTTTAGACACGTAATGTCTTCAAACTCAGCATAGCAAACCAGATAGCTATATGGGTCTGATCTCAGTTCAGCATCACCACATAGTAGACGCCTCTGCAATCTATATCATTGCAAGAAAGACCTCAAAGGTACATTTATGATAAACAAAAATGCAAGTTAAAAAACTTGCTAACGCTTCCTCTAGGCCACTATTTATTATTATAAAAAAGTTTAGTCTAAGGGAAATAAAATTATATGTTCATCAAAGAGACGTGGTTGCACATGTATATAACAAGTGATTATAATATTTTTTTATTTGTTAATAGCTATGGATAATGCATTATCACACTGAAACTTACATCCAATTCAAGCCTTCATGCAGATCTAGTCATATTTCATCTTAATTATCCACTCCACATTTATATTGTTGCTCCAATATAAATATTAATATAATATAATTGTTTGTCAAATGAGAAATATTGGGGCAAAGTATTCTTAACTATAAAAAATTATTTGTTATAACAATAACAGAATATTATATATTTATACATTTTAGTACTCAGTACAATTAAATATGTAATATACATTACAGATAATTAATATTTAAAATCGTCTTAAGAAATCAATCAACCTTTTTTCTCCCAAACTTGATCAATTTATTAGTCTTAAAGTTAATTATAAAATTACAACTCTTTCAATGTTTTAAAGTTAATGTTTTCATCATCTTTTGTTTCTGAATTTAAATATATGATCAAGAGAGAAAAAATATCAACATATTGTATGAGGTGGAGTGGATAGTTGTAGAGAGCTTGAAAGTCTGAGTTCAAATCCCTTCTAATTAGGCTGAGTGCAATATAGATAAGATACTTGTATTTAAATATAACATATTTAGCCTGTATTCTGCTCATTCTCTTCCTGTGTATTTAAATGAACATATTAATGTCCTATACATGAGGGATCAGAGTGATTTAAAATCATGATAGGTGTGGCAATAATATTGACATCAGCAAGGGATTTGAGCATTCCACCATCAGATTTTCAATGATATGGATGAATGAAAAGTTGAAGGATGGAGATGATTGAAGTCTGTCCATGAAATTTTGATGATTTTCTATCTTAATATAAATGAAACACTGATTATATATATGTGGTGGATCTATTAATCTAGATCAATTGATAAGTGTTGGTTCAGTACAAAATACATATATTGGAGATTTCTTATCTTTTTCTCATGTATGTGATTATATGTATTGGTTGTATAAGATGATATAGATTGCTGTAGAGAACATGAAAATTCAGAGTTCAAACACTTCTAATGATTTTCATAAGTAGAAAATAAGTATTTTGCAAAGGCTAATAATTGAATATTGTTCTTGTTCAGGAAACACTAGAAACGATGTAGTTTATTCACCATCCATTAATTTTGAGTTATAAAATGTGATGGTCTTTACTGAGAGTTAGATATAATAAATTTAAGAAAGCAGATGTTTTAGAAATATATAATTTAAATTCATAATTAATGAAAAACAATGGAAATTTTCTAAAAATACACAACTTAACTTAACTCCCTTTAACAATATAAATATTAGTGCTATCATTATTGTATTTTTTGCTATATGTCCACTGATTCTGTTAGGTTCTGTTAAATGTATCCACAGCCACCCAGATATGCATATTTTTCATTATTTATTTACATCTCTCTTGTTGCTTTTTAAATACTTTTGGTCATATATTTAAATAAAATGGCTTATGTTAAAACAATTATTATCTCTTGGACTATCCTAAGCATGTAATTATATATATTTACAAAGAGTGAATTAGCTTGAATTAAAAACTTTAAAATGGTTTGCATGTTAGGCAATTAGTTTGATATAATAAAAGAATTAAATCTGTTCTGGGTTGTGTAAAGGCAAGTAGGAGTAATAATTTGGAATCATAAAGGTCATTAGCCAACAACTCATCTAAATGTGTGGATTATAGCATAATGTCTAGAGGTTGCAGATGTTAAAATGTTCCAATAAATGGCTCTCAAATAAATAGAATGTACATCGAATGTAATACATTTATGTCAGTTTTGTTATGTTATAATGTTATTTATTTTACCAATGCAGCATCTATTATTTTGTCTTCTTGAAAAAACATTAATAAATTCAGAAGAATAGATGCGATTCTGATGGACCTTTACTGGTAATAATTTTCAATTTTTTTCCACAAAATTATACTGTCTATTTTAGAATTGCATTATATTAAAAAACCTTGTGGATGGACGCATTATAAATATGAAATAGATTCATCAATCATAGAGCAGAATAATGGTTATATATTATCTTTTTTTAGCATTATTGCACTACCTTTTAAAATAACCCATTACAAATGCTTTCCTGTGTAATTTAATGCAATATTAGTGCGGCAGTTGCTGAAAGTCAATATTTTTTGGGAGCTGTCTAGTTCTGTTTCTTCTCACACTTGTTCGGAGTATTTATTTATTTAAACCATTTTAATTATTTCCATGTTAAAAAAACCCGAATTGTACACAATTTTGTTTTTCTTAATCTTTTTGTATTATTACTATATGCAATTGAATTTATTCTATAGATTACGAGAAGCAGACTGATTTTTAAAGTTTTAAAAGGCTTCAGATTCAAAGTTTTAAAATATTTCCAACGGAAAAAAAGAATAAAATTGTTTTTGATGAAGTATTTTGAGATTATTCTCTGTTAATATTATAATTGTTAATAGTGAATTAATTAACATAAAATTTTCTGCATAATTATTAGTACAGCTTGCAATTATTATTTCTTTTTCATATAACTTTTATGTTTTTATTCTTATAATAAAACGAAGTAAATTCAAGATTCTGTTACTATAGAGACAAACATGTTTACTTCATTTTTTTCAAAACAAAAATATTTCAAAGTGAATATTAATCCTAACTCCTGGATACTTCAAATATTGGTTATTTTTCTTAATACAGATGGTTTATTTCCTCAGAATTAATAAAAATGAATTTTATTTGATTCTAAAAGACTTTCTTTAAGCTCCAACTCAAGATTTTAAAATGTGTGTATCATTTCACTAAAAATCTCTCACTATAGAAATCAACAGGACAATTAGACGATGCAATCGGGAGAAATATTAGTAAAGCAAACATTTATTTATATTCCACATTGTTATTTTATTTATAACTGATATGAAATTTATTAAATGAATATAAAGTCAGTAGGCAAACGTTTTATTCATTTCACGTAAAAATTTACCAAGAAATTTAAATTAAAAAAACCTTTACAGATGATGTTAATATATTACTTGTATATATTAGAACCGAATTATTTGTGCTATATAGCAGTAAATTTTTTTTAAAAATCTTAGTTTGATGTTCAAATATCATTTTATCAACTGAAAAAAATGATCATGGGTTATATTTTCATTTACTGTTAATATATGGGTTGTGTGTGTGTGTATGTGTGAGATAGAGAGAGAGAGTGGAAGCAAGAAGAAAGTACAGAAGAGATTGACATTCTTGGAAGATATAAGAAATGTAGAGTTAAGTGGAAGTGAAGAGCTGAACAATGAAGACAATGGATTGAGAAAATGGATAAATTGATGATGTGAATGTTCTCTGGACTTGTTCATGGCACAGAATATTTTTGCATACACTCACAGCTAAAAACTGATTGCTTGCCAAACCGTAATTCCTCAAATAGCCTTTACATAATTTGAGTAAATATGTATCATACTTTCATTATTTATTATTTGACTATTTAATATAAATAAGGAATGATTTAATTGTTTGAAAGATTATATGAGGTTCAAGCATTGAAAATGATAAGTTCAATTACAATCCAGAATTTTTTAGCTCTCACATCTCTCACTCTATTTTTGTTCTATATGGGAAGTATTCTTTGAATTAGAAATTTTAATATCTTCTACAGTATTCTAATTTATTCTAAAAAAATATTTGCAATAATAACTTTTCTGTTTCCATTTGTAAATCACTTCAAATTTATCTTCATTTGTTTTTATCTTTTTTATTATTCCAAATATGCATATTTTCATAATGTGTTAATTGATTATTTGATGAATATTAGAAAAAAATATACTGGGTATAACATACATGTTTGTTTTTGTTGTACAAAAGTTACATACTATTTTTTAATTCATTTCTTGAGTGTCTGTTAAAATTTAATGGAAGAGAAAATATTTACAAAATTGAAAACTGCAATGAGGAAAATTGCAGTCATTTAATGAATTATTTCACATTTAAATGTATTGTCAACATCTAAAAATTGTCTTATAATTAGAATTTGCAACACCATGTGGTCATATGAGATGTTGTCCTTAATTAACAATGTCAAAATCTTTATTATGTTCTAAATTGAATAATAATAAAAAACTATTTATTTACTAATTTTGTTCCTTAAAAAATTGTTTTAATTTGAAATTGATACTGATTTTGTATGTGCTCATAGCCACTTTAAATTCTAAAAACCACCCAAAATCCTCATTGACATATCCAAGTGATAAATGACATCACTTAATCTACACCTAGTCATGATATGACCATTCATTACAAAATTGCAGTTTATAATAATTGAAAATTTTAAATGCAATTCATAGTACAAGTATGCTTGATCTAATAACATCACTAAAATATAGAATGTCACAATTTACATCAATAATACTAAAATTAAAGCACAACATTCCTATTTTTAACCAAATATACTAAACTCATGTACAAAAAATAATTTCAAATATATGACATGACAATATGAAATAAAGCAAATTGATTTTACAATTAATAGGATTTTTTTTTTTACCAGAAAAAAAGTCTGATGTTGCATGACTGCTTTGTACTATGTAGTACGAAAAAAAATGGTGATAAATAAAAATAGTCTTGTTCATATTTCATCTCCTGATATGTGTCATCGGATCTACACTTGATCATGTGAAGTCCTTATGGGCTCTTGAAATTGCTACAAATCTGTATTCATGACAAAAACATACAAACTCATAATTTATATCAATAATTTTAAAATTGAAGTGCAACTTTTGTATAACTATGATCATTCATTACAAAATCACAATTTACATCAATAATTTAAAAAAAATGTGAGTTTTGTATAATTATGCTTGATGTAATCACATGATTAAAACATAAAATATCACAATTTACATCAATAATTCTAAAATTAAAGTGCAATATTTTTTAATGTAAGATATGTTTGCTGGTTTAATTATCATTAATATTTACTTTATTCATAAGCAATCTACTTTTGTTGCTCTCTACTCAAAATAACACTTCTATAAGTAAACTTTATTGCTCTTGTATACTTTCCTATCTTATACATTTTTAAATTTAATAAATCCATATTTTAATAAAATATAACAAATACATGTATAAATAATGTAAAATTGTTCATACCAACTGTATAATTTAGAAAAAACTGAAAGCTTATTAAATATGAATGGCATTACAATTTAATAAATTCATATTTTTAACCAAATACAACCAGCATATGTACAAATAACATAAATTGATCATACCAACCTTATAATTTTAATAAATTAAAAATGTATTAAACTTAATAAATTCATACTTTTAACCAAATATAACAAGCACATGTATAAAAAATAATTACAAATATATATAGTCATATGAGATAAAGTACACTAATTTTATAATTAATAGGATGTTTTCTTATCAAAAAGAAAGTCTGCTGTTGCATGACTGCTTTGTTCCATGTAATTAGAAAAAAAATGAACATAAATAAAAATAGCATTATCCACATTTCAGATCCTGATGTGGTTATGGGATTTACATTTTATATGGACTCTGAAATCATTATCTCTTTACAAATATTTTAATTTAACATATGTTTGCTAGTTTAATATCTTTGTCACAAATATTTTAATATAACATGTTTTTAATGTAACATATGTTTGCTAGTTTAATTATAGTTTCACATTTACTTTATCTTTAAACAATCTATGTTTGCTGCTCTTTACTTAAAATAACACTTTTATAATTAAACTTTACTTCTCTTTTGTTCTTTTGGAGTATGGCTTCCTATTTTTTAATAAATCC